>JBBMJY010000002.1:15124982-15140612 GCA_037833715.1 Toxotes lorentzi | reverse complement strand
TTACTGTCCCAAAACGGCGCTGCCAGAAGCGGTCGCAGACGAACGATGCAAAGTGCAAAGCCCGGGAGGAAGAGGCGCTCATGCACCGCGCATGCGTAAACGGTGATCCCAATTCAAATGAAACGCATTTCTCTTTAGTTCATGAAGGTCAAGGTGAAACTGTTCTGGTACCTCAATTAAATGGAAATGCATAAGCTTTTTAATAGATTTATTTCAGCAAATCAAACAACAATTCATTGTGGCACATCAAAGAACGGCTTGAATCAGTTTTTTGAGTGTGTTGACATTTAAGAAATAGTCATACACCGAGTGATGTTTTGTTAAAAGGTTTAATTGTTTGCATCCTGTTCCAGTCAATTCCCATAATTACAATTATTATTAGAATTTCAGATTAATTGAATGAAAATGATAATCGAACAGTCTTATTTGAACAATGAAATTCCCTCGATTTAGGAATCACTGGAGCTATTTTACCCCCTTGAAATGATATTTTCTTAGTTCCATGTCATTTCTCAGCATAAAAATAAATAATCATAAAAACTGTGAGACTATGACAACAGTTGTCATACACAAGTGAGAATATTCACAGTTTTCTTCTTCCTCTTTCCATAGAAGGAAGAAGATGCTAATTGCTATTTTCTCTTGCTGACATTTATGTGACATGGTTGGAAACTTCGTGCCCCAGCAGAAATCCAGATTCATCAGATCAGGCTATGTTTTTCCAGTCTTCAGCTGTCCAGTTTTTGTGAGCCTGTGCCCAATGCAGCCTCAGATTTCTGTTCTTGGCTGACAGGAGAGGAAACCGATGTGATCTTCTGCCGTGGAAGCCCATCCTCCTCAAGGGTTGTCTTGTACAGACTGAGAAACTTTTCTGCTCACTACAGTTGTAAAGAGTGGTTATCCGAGTGACGGTAGCCTCTCTGTCAGCTCCAGCTAGTACGGACATTCTCCTCTGACCTCTCTCATCAACAAGACGCAGCCGCAGAGATGCTGCTCGCTGAATGTTGTTTGTTTTGCACACCATTCTGAGCAAACTCTAGACACTGTTGCGTGTGAAAATCCTAGGAAATCAGAAGTTGCCGAAATACTAAAAACCAGCCAATCTGGCATCAAAATCTGCCCGTGGTTACTGAGATCACATTATTTTCCCCATTCTGATGTTTGACGTGAACATTAACTGAATCACCTGACGGGTAACAGCATTATTTTATGCATTGCACTGCTGCCACATGATTGGCAGTTTAAATAATCGCAAGAATAAACAGATGTACAGATGTTTCTAATAAGGTGGCAATACAGTGAATAATATGGCACAGATACAACACATTTTTTCAGCTGTAGCACACTACACAGTAACCTGCTACATCCAGATTTTTCAGTTATTGCAAGCTGTCAACCCATGATCACGTAGAGGGCTTCCCTGCAGGGAGCTTGATATTTTGCCCCATTTTTCTGTTTTCATTTAATAATCTGTGTCTTCTCCCTTTGTGCCTCTCCTCCGGCTCCAGCAACTTTAAAGTCTTTTTCTTCTGTTCACTCCCTCCGTTCTCCCATCACATGCTTAATGTCAAGTCCATTTATTTGTGTAGGGTTGTTACTGGTATGTACATATGTAGAGGTGGAAATAGCCTTCACAAACTGTCATGTTTTTGCTGCAGAGTAAATTGCTTTCCTCAAATATCAGATCAGTAAATCATGCCATCCCCCCAATATGATAAGGGTGGTGATATTGATTAATTCCCGGACCTTGGCTTGTGGCAGTCAATCCAGCAGGATATTAAAGCTGCTCTTGTTGTTTTGACAGGGGCAGACATCATAGACTACATCTTTTACACATTCTGTGTTAGTCTCGCTGTTTATCAGTGATACATATTCAATGTAATATCAAAACATTATGACACACATTTCATTATATGATCTCAGACACTGATGTTACTAGATATCCTGGAGATATCCACTCTCCCATCTCTCTGCTCAGTTCTATACACGTTTTCTGGTTAGACAGGTAGCGATCTGAGTTCTCATTAATGTTCTCTCTGGCTCTCTTGTTTCTTGTAAGTATACTGCACTGTGTGTTCCACCTCGTTATTTGGTAGTGGGGGTGGGGTTGATGCAGGAGTGGATGATGCAGAGTGGAGGACTGCAAGCAAAATGTTTTCCCCATACAGCCATTTACCAAGTGCTGTCTGCTGTACTGTAGCAGGACAGGGGAAGAATGCATTTATGCTGCAGAGGCTTCATAAATATTGGATGTGGCCCCTGCTTGCCCCTCACTGCCTGCCTGATTTCTTGACTGCATCCAAACAGAGGTGAGTGCTGGTTGTCTGGCTCGTTGGCTCCCTGTTACGTAATGCCTGACCTCATCCACTGCAGTGAGGCAAGAGTTGGGATTCCCTCCTGCACATGGAAACAAGCAGTGGGGATAAACGAACAGTGAGATGGATTAGAGGGAGGGAGGGAGGCAGGGAGGGAGGCAGGGAGGGAGGCAGGGAGGGAGGCAGGGAGGGAGAACAACATGCAGCACAAAGAGAAAGATGGGTGGTTATTAACAATATGAGTGGGGACAGGCTGAATGGAAGGAGAATGCTAACTGAAATGCATTCGGACTGCAGATGATAAGGATATGATGCTACTAAAACAAGAATAACATGAGATGAGTAAGATCAGATTCTTCACTGTGTGGTGGACGTGATTTCTGTTGTTCACTATTTGAGTGGCTGATTATGGTAAATAGGATCTGATGATTCATAGTGCTGGAGAAGATATAGGGAGTATGTTAGTCAGGCAAGGGGAAATGAGTAGTACACCAAGTGTTTCCTCTAGTCCTGAGGGAATGACTTTGCTTTGCAGGACTGAGATTTGAATAAGCTGTGGTTGAAAGTACTGAAGCAAATCCAGTTGGAACAGGTAAAGAAGGAGTGAAACAAAAAAAATAATAATAATAAAAATAAAAATGGAAGCATTATTGAAATGTACTGCAGTTGCATAACACTCCATGCTGATTGTTTGGACATCTCTTGAATGAATCTAATTTCAAATAGATTTTCAGCTACAAAATTAATTGGTGATGTCGTCCATCTGTAAGATTTGATTACATTTATTTAAAAAGCAATGTGATAGATAGGTGTTGAAAACTGTAGAGAATACCCACAATGATAACTGTAATCAGAGCATAGAAATATGGTTGGTGGGTCTGACTCAATTGACTTCATAGTATCTGATGAAACAAAAAAAATACACATTGGGTTTGTACAAACATCTCAAAAAATATGACTCAAAAGGTTCCATAATAAATGAAATGGTCTCATATTTAAAAAAAAAACAAAACAAAAAAACACCCAAACAATGAATGTAACATTTTTCTTTTGGCTGGTGTGGAGGAGAGTGACTGAAAAGACAGAAGAGAGTGAGGGTATGACCTCACACAGGGGCTGCCATTTGAACCCACAATATCAAAGTAGATGAAATGTTTCTGATCCTTTTTCTCTGTTGTAAGACCCACATCCATACAGTCCTGGACTCAGTGTACCAATACATGTTTGTTTTCTCTAAGTGAAACTATGGTTAATACTGAATTTGTAGAACACAAAGTCTCAAAAAATCGTATACAACAGGAAAAAGTAGAATTGGAAAGAATTAAATGCAGAAGATATTTTTCTTTATTGCATCTCTTCATTGTTATATCGCTTGTTACTCACAATGGGCAATGTGCATGGGCAACAGAGCCTAGATATTTACCCATCTGTACCAAGTAACAGATTTCAATTTTTCAGGAAATTGTCTCCTAAAAATACTAAATAAAAGCACCACAGCTACAATGCTAGGACAATTCTCTTTCAGCGTATTTGTCATTCCCACTATGAAACCAGCCTCTCACAGATATCACAAGAAAATGTCTTAACAGAGCTACAAAGTTAAATCTCTGGCACAAAAAACGTTACTCCAGAATATCTGCAGTAAACATCAGGCTTTGGTGTCAGTCCCTCAGATTCAAAGAGGAAGAGATTCTTGCCAGATAACGTGTTCCACTGACATTTAATAATCCTTCAGGGAGATCTGCATCATTAATGAACCAGAGACACAAACCCTCTCCAGACTTTAACCTCAATAGACCAGAATACAATACTGCCACTAGGAAATATTGTAATTTATTTGTTAGTTTGTTAGTTTTGTGACTAACCTTTGGTGTTTACTGATCACTAATTGATCATGTATAAAAATGGGAACATCATAGAGGTGTTCCTAAAAGAAGAACAGCCAAAAAACTATTGTTTTCTCATGGTACAGCACATCTGATTTGCATCCCCTGCTTTTGACATGCTTCATGTTATCCTGACATTTTGTTTTAGCTGATTTCACATCAAAATGTTTTTAACTGTCAAGAGTCACACATCTCATCAATGTTGTACTCAGGTCAGACAGCTCTAGCCTCAGGTGTGTCTACATAGCCATTTTGGATCTTAGAATCCTATTTCTACTCCTCAGAGTGACTTTGCACTAAGTGCATCTTACATAGAGTACTTCACCTTGAGTAGACAACATCAGGATCTCAGTTTTTGGCTAAAGCATGTAGGGCTAGAAGTGAAAGTTACTGTAGCATCCCGTCTGGATCCCCCCAACCCCCCTCTTAAGAGATAAGAGGGTTTGTCCAGAGTTTCCCTAAAACAATAAGGCTACAGCTGTTGGATTTTTTTTGTTTACCCTAGGGCCACTAGGATGTTAGGGTGGGATGTGGATAATAATAACTGTCATGAGAACAGCTGCCATACACAGCAGAGAAAATGTTCATTTTTTCCCCCTTACATTATCCATAATTCACATCTAAAGCTCCTCTTCGAAGTTATTAACTGTGGATTATTCATTAAAGTAATGGGTTGTTCTCCTTGTCTGGATTATAATAATGTTAATCTGACTTTCCTGGCTGAGACAGAGATATGTGATAACTCACTGGTTGGTCGTAGCCCTTTCAGGCTTATGTAGAGCTGCATCAACCAGTTATTTTTCTCCTTCAGTCTAATTGCTCTTCCTCCATTTATTATATCATCTAACATAATGATTCGTCTTGAGCAAAACTGTCACTGCATATTTGATCCCAGATAAAACATCCAGCAGGTCCAGATGCGCAACAGCCCACTGACAGATGACAGGTGTGCGAATTAAAACGTCATTATGGGATTTTGCAAAAGTTGCTCACACCAGACAAAGGGCTTTTGATAATGGCTTTTCCATCAGTTTTTGTGCAGTTTGTTATACCGTGTAGTCTAAATCTGTTATCTAATTCAGAGAAAATACAGTGTGATGCTGTAACTAAAAGCTTCCACAGTGATGCAATTCCCCTGTCTAGCCAGAGGTCTGTGGATTTTCAAATGGTTTCAAGCAAAAAAAATCAGCAACTGTGATTTCCTCTCTTGAGAAGTGATACCTTACTGAAATGGGAGTGCTACAGTACTATAAGTCTTACACAAGCATTTATTTGCATGAAATTTAAACAATTCCCACTCTACACAGATCTATCTGCAACTACTGTTAAGTGCCATCAGTGGTAGATGAGATGGATAGATAGATGCATGTATACGACTGCTAGATGGATTGACATGAAATTTTGTGAGGACATTCATGGTACTTCCACTAAACTGATGATTATTCATCTGGCACCACCAGCAGGTCTGAATTTTCAACTGTTAAATGGATTGCCATGAAATTTGGTACAGACATTCATGTCCCTCTCAGGGTGAATTGTAATCACACATGAGATTCTATTTTGCCATCATCAGGTCAAAATTTTATTATGTTCAACTGCTAATTAGCAAATGTTAGCATGTGAAACTAAATTAAGATTGTCAACATGGTAACATCAGCATGTTTAGTGTGTGCCTCACAGAGCTCCTAACAAAGCCGTGGACTCTTAGTCATGTTTAAGCATTTTTGGGGACATTGTGAGCCTTTATTAGAGAGTCAAAAGTGGAGAGCTAACAGGAAGTGAGGGGAGACACAGGTTTGGAATTACATACAGCAATGTAAACAAACAAACCAAGTGTTCCCAAACCAGGGAAGCTGTGATCTCAGCCAGAGCCTAAACCTCTGGACCAGCTGAAGTTCTGACTGAAGGAAGGCGAACTTACTTAAGACCACACTGGGGTCACAAAGTTCCCTCAACAAACAAGAGGTGAAAATGGCTGCTGCACAGGCCTGACATAGAATCTCCTGATGTCTTTGGGTTACAGACCGCAGTATGTCATTGATTGTGAAGGATTTCCAAATTGCTTTTTCTTAACTTAAATTGGTGAATTATGTATGGAAAGGGTTACAGTTTCTATCCTGTTTATCTGATGTAAGTGTAAATGCCCTCAAATCAAGGCTTAAAGTCAGCTCTGCAATCTTATACTCAGTTTCAAATGACATGTAATGCACTTTAGGACAACACAAGAAAAAACTGTCCAAAATTCAATAAAAATGTTTTTATTTATAATCTTTTTTTGTTTTGTTTTTTCAGTAATCTCAAGAGGGTTGAGCTTTCCAATCTTATAAACAATCCACATTAAGTCTAACTATAGCCTGAAGACTAAGCAGGAGGTGACACCCCAGCTGTACTGCACCTCTAATGGGGGAATTGGTAATGTCAGATTCTATTTGTGGTGGATGTTATCAATGTGCACTCTCTGGGCAATGTGTCTTTTCCATCTTTTCTACGTATCCCTGGTGCTCTGATGTGCTGGTAGCGCTGATAAGCAGAGGTGCGAGACACTCTCTGCTCAGGGTAATCTGTTGAGAATGAAGCTACTGCCTTTTCTGTGCCAACCAGGGGCACACAGGGAGGATGATGGAAGAGAGGTTGTTAGAGGGACAAATAGCAGTAAACTCTATTTGGATTCTTGGCTCACAGAGTACACTTGAGTGTTGAGGAGCTGATGGGCATGGCACAACAGGGTTAGCAGTGGTGCATTTCATACAATTTCAAGTTAGTCAGCTTGTGTCTTAACACCTGACAGGCTGCTGTCACCTGATCGGCTTACGTGGGTTTTGTGGTTTGTTTTGTTTTTTATGTGACAGCCTGGACATTAAACTAGCTATCTGTTTTAATGTTGTGGCTGATCTGTGTATGCCAGCTTTGTGCATGTTTATTTACACAATAACTTAAGTCAGGTGTCACTCACTTCTGCTGCTTTCTCCCCAGGAGGTCTTGTGCACAACTTAGTTTTTTAAAGCTGGTTGGCTGAGTGACTTTATCTCGCTGTTATGTCTTTCTGTCCTATGTCTTTCTCCTCTGTCACATTTTCTTTAACACTACTGCATGTTTACTCTCGGTAGGTCTCCAGGGTTTAGAGCCATATAGCTCAGCATTATTTATAGTCTGTTAGCTTGAATTTCTACCCTCTGTTTGTTGGGGTATATTCCATTTTCAGGGATTGGGACCTGTGAACAACGACAATAAATCTTCATGTTCCAATAAACCTCTTCCATTTCCAAATAACATTATCAATGTATAGGGTAAATGATTCCTAAATTGTCCATAACTAAGGGATAAGGAGATTGAGAAGGAGCAGAGGAAGAAGAAGTAAATGGGGGGCTGCAGCTGCCCTTCGTGGGAGGTTTCAGCTTCAGCCAGTCAATTAAATTCAGTTGTCTTTGTCTTCTCTCGTAGGTTGTAAAAGCATCAATATTTCTTGGACGCTGTGCTTAACTCAGTTTGCTGTACATTAAATTTTGTGCAAAATGCAAGGAGCAAATCACTCCAGCTTGTTTCATAATTGGACTAATTTCATGCAATGACTTTGTGACTGGCAGGCTGAAAATTGTTTTCGGTATGACACAGCTCTTGTGACAACACTGTAAAAAAAAAAAAACCGGATTATAGAAGACAACAAGACGCATTTGTAACATCAGCATCAACTTCTAATCCCAGTGGGATGGAAAGAATATGTTCAATACATGAATTTGAAATGAGTTCAGTTTTCAGCTTTGACCTGTAGACTTGTGAATGTAATGATTGATACACATCCTTCTACATACCACATACAATAAAGGGTAGTTATGAGGTGGCTGTAAATTGTTCTTTTTGACTTTCTCAGAGTTAATAGATAATTGATTAATGGTTTGTTTACTGTAACGTTTATATTTTATTGCGGATATGTGAAGTGCTAATGGGCAATTTAGTAAACATGAATACAGTCAATAATAACAATGGTGAACTGACCTCAAAGGAAAAAAAAATGATGCTATGAGCCTTGCCATTCAGTTTTCCATGTGAAGCACTGAAAATGAAAACAAAGCATGCATGCAGTTGTGAAGGAGTTGACCGAGAGACAGAAAGGGAGACTGGGTGGGAGAGACGAATGAAGCCAGTCTACAGCATTCACAGGTACACAGTGCTCACATATATCACAGCTCCACCAGCTCTGTATGATTCGTGACAGATTATAGCAGACTGATCTCACTCAAGATCGCAAGTCCTTGCACACTTGAGTGGCAACAGCTTTGCTTGACGAGCATATATGTGTGTGGCTGTGTGTGTGTACGTGTGTGAGACTCCACATCCCCAGGACTTGCATCTGCTCTTTTTGGGGGCTTCATGAAGACTCATTAGTCTGGCCAAGTGAAGGGCAGAATAACTGATTGGTCACTGACTGGAAGAAAGAGAGAGAGAAAGAGAAGCGAGGGAAATAGAGAAAGAGGAGAAAGAGATACCACAGAGGGAAAGTGGCTGCTCCTCACATCACCATCTCCTGAACAAGGCAGGCAGCCATAGTTAATAAATTGGACTGTCCCATGCTAATGAATGGAGTCCAGAGATGGGCAAAAGGAAATGAAGGTAGTAGGCGGATGTCAAACTACATGAACGATGAAGTAGCTCATATCAGGGCCTATATTACAGAGCCCTATTAGTTCTCCTGTCTCTGCTGGCAATGGGCGTAATGAGGCAGTCTCCAAAAACCAAATTGATGCCTACTCTATCTCACCACTCCAAGGATTAAGAGCGAGCTTATTGTAGAGTTGTACAATAGACTGTAGTAACCAGCAAAAGCCTCTTTTGCACTTACACTATTGTATAATGACACGACTCAGACTTATATCTATAAGACCAGTGTAAGGAGTTTGTCTGCTACAGTAGTTGTCAAATTCAGATTCGGAAAAGCCACCCATCCATTGTCCATCAGAATGCAGTCTCTATATAGTTTAATTTTTAATGATCTTTCGGTGGTTCAGAGGTCTCAGTGATAACTCGCTGTGCATTGGCAACACTCTGGACAGAAAATCAGAATTTGCAGCTGCAATCTTTTGCACTTTTGATGACAGAAGACAAAGAACTGTGAGATTCATGGTGCTTGCAGACTTCTCGGATCTTTAATTTTTATCATCAACTTTGCATCTGGACTATGCAGTATGCCACTGATTAGAATATGCAAGTCTGAAGGTTTTTAATATAAGCTAAACACTTCGGTACATCTTGTAGGAGTTGACTACACAACTGGTCAAACTAAAACTAATATCTTATTTAAAAATAGTTGTCACATAAGAGATTTAATGGTATGGGTCATTTTTTTTAATATAGTCTTATTTAAATAATCTTGGGGTCATTGTGGTAAGCAGGTCTCAGTTTAATGTTTTTACTATAATAAAAAAAAATAACTGACATCAATGTTAGCATTGAAATAACCATTTAGATTGTAATAAATCAAAGTATTTTATGAAAATAAAAGGTAAGGTGTCTTTGGTTATTATCCTAATAAATATCATTATTTGTAAAATAAATTGACAAAACCTTTAATATTCTTGTTACATTTTCCATTTGGCTCCGCAATAGTATTAGCAGTCAGTTTGACTTTTTTCTTACACTGCTTATTCTTTGCGTGACATTTTGACATCCTTTTACCCTTATCATTCCTATCATGCACTGTGGGCAACAATCAGAGCAGAGTGATCATGGACAAAACCCCTCAAGAAAGCACTTCCTTCTGAGATGACAGAGACATTGAGGGAGAGGGCTGACCTTATTAACAAAGCCTGGTAGGTTAACACGGTGTCATGCCATCATTCAAATCATTCTCTCCCAGCTTCTCTTAGCAGTGACAGACTCCCCGGGTAATTACTACCTCATATCACACCCTCTCTACACATATGAAGAACCTACATTGCTGACGGGTTCTAGTTTTACCCATCAAATAGGATTGTTGTTTTTTTTTTTTCCTTTTTTTTTTATTGTACACACCTAATTAGCTAAAAACATGTTTGATCTTGCACAGCCTGCAGTTCCCCTCACTAAGAAGGTATCCTGAGGTTGTTGAGTCTTGATGTGTGATCTTATGCCTTGGCTCAAACATGATTTCTTGTCTGGGAAGAGAAGGTTCGAAACATTTGTGATGCTATCGAGCCAAGGCTAAAATCATACAAAGGGGAAAGCCACAGCAGTGGAGCAGTTTCCAGGTATCCAGTCTTCAGCTTTTCAAATCTAAAAGAGATATTGATTTATTAGATAGAATGAGCCCTGTAAAGCCCGTCCACAAGCCTCAGCTCTGAGGCAATTAAGGTTATATCCCACCTCTGTGTGATACGTTCACGTCCACAGATAGGAAAGATGCGGGGTATGAGTGTCTGTTCAGGAGTTCCTCTAGGGAGAAAGCTTTTCAAACTAGAGAGCAGCACAGATGATTCCTAACTCTGCACCACCAATTATTACAAATCCTGCCAACTAAAATCTCATCTCTAACACCCAGTCTTCTCTGTAATTGCAATGGCTGGTTGGTGTAATAAATAAGACAAATAATACGGCAATGAAGAAAGTCTGACACATTTTAAAAGTATATCTTAATATAAACATTTTATTCAGTGCATTTTTGTGTATACAACAAATAATAAACAACTGGAAGTTATCAGACAGCCACAATGTCTGCCTGTATATGTTGTTTTATCAGATTTAGCCTGGTAGTTTGGAACACATGATCCAACATGGGTTAATACACATAGCCTACATCATGCAGCTCTAGACCATAATTTCCCTGCTTTCTCCCATGCAACAGATAGGTTCACCTAATACAAACCACCTCCGGAGGAAACCAAGAAGACAAAGCCTCCCAGAAGCATGTACCAGAAAGAAGTTATGTAGCTGAAGGGAAGAGTACATTGCCCACAAAAGGGTCCTTTTTGTACATAATTGTGTTTGTACATGCCCTGTGCAAGAGAGGGAAGATATTCATTTTTGTGTTTTTTTTTTCCTTTTTTTCACTTTTACAAATATGACGTGTCCTATAAAATGTTAAGCCACCTAAAAGTCCACAGTTTTCTTTTTTAAATATAGAAAATATTGTCACCACAATAAGTTACTCAAACACATAACAAGCATCCTGGGAAGGGACTTGCACCATATTCCTATGGTGAACTGTATCTTCAATAGAAGTAGACAAAAAAGGATGGTGGGGGCGCATCGAAGTATGACACAAGCACAGAGGGAAGAAACAGATCACGAGGACAAGAGACAGAGACATTGTGAACACAGTGGTAACAGAAGGGAATGGGGACAAGGAGTAATCATTTCATACCTCGGTCATTGAGCATATCATCAAAAAGCACAACATCAAGCACACTTCCAACTCCAAAGTGTTTTAAAATCACTTCCTTTGTCCATTGTTCCTTTCCCCCCGCCACAAAATCTTTACTTTCCTTCATCAAAAATGTACAATGAAAAAAAAAATTCCAGCTTTGCCTTTAGACTGGCTTGGTTTTCAGCGGCTTAAAGGGACACTCTTTCGTTCTGTCTTTGGTTTGCTGGAACCCCTTTTCGATGACGAATCAGCAACAAAAATACAAATGCTGAACAATGGCAAGGGAAGAGAACAAGAGGGGACAAAACCAAAACCAGTTATCAAATAAAAAGCTCTCTGCTAATTCAGAAAATTAGCAAAAAAAAAAACCAAGGTGCAGCTGTGGCATCTCTGAAAAGAAAAAAGAAAAACTGCAAGAGAGCCACACTGTCCCTTATACTTCAGGTCAGCTGAACATAGGCTTCATTTTCCCATGCTTGAGAGCTCAGTCTCTGAGCGTGTGCACTAGGACGCAGGAGAGCTACCGTCTGGCTGGCCACAGTCCCAGCAGCTCTAGGCTGTGCCACACCAGGGAGTTTATAGGCTTTGTATTCACAGAAGCATGGATGCGACCAGGGCTTATACTGTACCACTGCAGCCTTGTAGACCAGCACCATTACTGGCTGCCCTGACCACTTACATGTCTAACTTCCTGTCCCTGTCTGACAGATGCACGAGTGCTTGGTGTCTACATGACCTAAGAAAAGTTATTGTCCACAGGAAATTAAGAAAAATAAAATAAGATTAAAAATGAGCTAACTGGTACGCAATCATCACCGAAACAGAGTGATCAAGGTAGTAAATAAATTTCAAGCCCGAAACAAAATTTTTAATTAGTTCTTAAGTCCAGAATGGTTTATGTGCCATTAAATTTCTTACTTTTGATGCCGTTTTGAGACGGAAACAATGATTTATCAGGATGGTGTCTAACTGTTTTTTTTTTTTTGTTTTTTTTTTTTCCATTGATGGTGTCGGGGTGTTTGTGTGTGGTTTGTTGTCGTAGCTAGTCCTGAACTGCTGATCGGTAAGAGAAGTCTGCTTGGATTCACGCTCTGCTGGAGGTAAGGTTTCGTGGTTCGGCCACAGGCCTGGATTCGGCTACCGGGCTACGTTGACTCGTTCTGGCTCACGGCTTTGCCTCCGTTGAGCACAGCTGAGGCACTCCGACTCTTGGTGGGCGTGCCGCTGCCGGAGCGGGAGAACTCTGTCAAGTCATGGAGGGATGGCTCTCTGTACATTGCCACTGTGGAAACACAAGACAAGTGTGGATCAGATCAGATAAACTGATTTTTTTTTTTAATTACTTTTCACAAACCATAACAGAAAACAGGAAAACAAGAACTTTGATTTAAAGTATACAAATGGCAATAAAATGCTTTGGTCATTAGAACAGGTCCTGTGATAGTATGAGATTTTACTTATAGTTCCCTGCAAACTGCTGAATCAAGAGATGACGGCAGACCAGGTTGGTGCTGAAGCAAAGGAAAATCCTACATTCACAGCATGGCATTATAAATTCAGGAGATGCTAGTGCTTTGGCTTTGCTGTGTATGCAGCATTGGTCCGATCTGCATCTCAGCAGTGGCTTTTCAGAAGAAATATCAGTAATCTGAGGTTCAGTCTTTGGTTTCAGGATGTTGTGAACATCCTTCTGCCTAGAATGCTATTTGATGTTCATTCCTAAGGGAGTCTGTGGCTGAAACAGCAAATGCAGTCCTTCAGACACTTCACTTAGCCCAGCATTTTTTTGTTGCAGCAGCAATCCGGAGACCATCCTTGTGTATACACGTCAATCAATGGCAGGGTTTCTTTGGAAAACTGCTGATGATTGCTACCGGTCTTCTTAGTGACAGTATAGTATGATTATTATGCATTATCATGGTGGGCGACTGATCTCAGGATTATGGTATCACCTCCACCACAACACCACTGCTGCTATTCATTTTCAGACATAAATCCCTAGTTACAACCATCCATCTAGTCATTTTTCACATTCCTCCACACAAGTCTCGCCGTGTTTCAGTGACACCACTTGACGGACTACACACTTTCCCAATAAAGGCAGCCCTTTGTGTCTCGCATCAAGAATTTCTGGGAGAATTGTAAGAGGATTTTCCCGTTTGGGTTTGAATGACATGAGCTGAACTTGATTCATCCACAGGAAGACAGAAGGCTATGGGTAGAGACTCACAGACTGGAACAAGAAGAGTTTTGAGTAATGGCTGGAGGAGATGCCACTGCCAATGCAGAGACAGCTTCTTAATTGGTGCCCTGTAACACCACTGCCTCTGAATCTTTATGAGCTGCTGGAACAAATTCTCCTTTATTTCTCTACCTCTCCTTCTTTCCCTCACAAAGCTCTTTCCAAACCACTCGCTACATCTGGATTTTATGTTATGTAAAAGATTTAGTAAATATTGTGCAGTGCTGGATAATTTAAAGTTTGTGCAAAATAATGGGGAATATCTTACATATATGGGTATTACAACAAAAGTATCTATTCATTTTTCTCATTTTGGTTTTGCTGTTTGATCCGGAAAATACAATATTTTTGGTAAGGCAATGGTTTTAGGAATCTGTTAGTATTACAGTCTCATCCAGCCTATTTCTGTCCTTGTTATTCTCTAGTTCTGTTTCCCGGTAGTTCTCTCTCAGCATAAAGCAAGGCAATCCTTCTCTGGCTATTGCTCTTAAGTGTGTTTGAGACCCCCCTGGATAGCCTGTTAAATGAAAGTGAAAAGCTATTATGGTGATCTCAGAGGGCAGACATGGATTCTTGATAAGATGCTGACTGGAGGAGTTTGTCCAAAGACACAAGAAGGGGCAGCATCACACTGACAAATAGAAGAAATTAATCATTTTAACCGTAATTATCAGCAGTGAAATCAATACTAAATATCTGAATGAGACCTCTCATATATTACATATTAAGATTTTTTCTCACAGATGTATTACATTACATACAGTTGTGAAGGTGGTGTATCTGATCAGGACCATCTTTTGATAGACATTTTGTGGATTGATCTCCATTTTTTGTCTTACTTTTTTCCTACAAGAAACTGAAAGATGTATATATGAAACTATCCAATCTTTACAGTAAATTAAAGTGCAGCAACTGACTTGAAGTAAGCAAAATATACACAAAGTACCTATACTTTAAAATTCATCATTTAAATTTTGCCCAATTCCCCTAATCTTGTATCACCGTATGATAAAACAATGTATCTGATACTTCATAAAATCAAATTATTAGACTAGGTTTACGACCTAATCGTCGTTTCACCTAGTTAGACACCAGAAATAACTCAGCTGTGCTAGTATACATGTTAATGTGTGCACACACAAAAGGATGTAATAAAACTATAAAAAGAGCCCCATGTGACAGATCCAAACTGTACTCAACTCTAAAAAAAAAAGGCCTCTTTTTGTCATTGTTTGAGAATTTTGCACCAAAAAGCCTTTCATTTCTTACTAACAGCAAAAATGAAGGAAAGATTTCTTCTTTTATCCTGCTGAAGTGAAAACAGATTCTCTCTCTGTCTCCTCTCTGTTGACAGGTAAATCTGTGAAGATGAAAGGACTGTGGCCTTTTCAACAGCGAGAACAAATCATATCTCCATCTCGTCACCCTGTTTCCTCTGTTCTCTACAGCCATGCCACCACACACACATAGTTTGAATGGGAGGGGTTCTCTGTGGCTTTACTGTAAAGAAAATAAAGCCCTGGGTGCAGCTATTCAAAGCATTTAAACATATTGTTCCTGCTACTTCTGGACAATGGCTTGGCCTCATTCTGCACTGCGTCTGCAGCGGAGTGTGACCAACTAGAGGAGGCCACGGAACAGGTCCATGCCAGCATCTCTGAGGAGACTGCTAAATGGCAGAGTCATGCAGAAAGCGGCTAATTTAGTCTTTAGTAAAAGAATATCCACATGGACTGAAAGTAAAAAAAAAAAAAAAAAAAAAAAGGGGGGAAACTCAAGCGGAGAAAAGCTATTGCTTCTCAAAGAAGGTGTCTTATTGTGAAAAACAGCCCTTTTGCCAGCTAGAATGGT
>JBBMJY010000002.1:15112221-15124882 GCA_037833715.1 Toxotes lorentzi | reverse complement strand
ATGCCAACACCTCTGGGGAGACTGCTAAACGGCAAAGTCATGCAGAAAGCGGTTAATTTGGTTTTTGGGAAAAAAAGATCCACATGGACTGAAAGGAAAAAAAAAAAAAAAAAAAAAAAAAAAATGGGGACATTTAAGCGGAGAAAAGCTATTGCTTCTCAGAGAAGGTGTCTTATTGTGAAAAGCAGCCCTTTTGCCAGCTAGAATGGTGACATTGCTGAATAATCAAGAAACTTTCTTAGGAGATTATGTAGCTGCAGCAACTTTATCCCCGATGCCAAGGACTGCACTCTTCTCAAGCTGCCAGCATTCTCCATCAGATCTATTTGTTGGATGGTCACATAGCTTCAGAAACCCCCTCCCCCTTTAACTTTCAAAAACTGACAATCCAATAGTCACACCCACTTCTTGCTGTGATTGGTCAGCTATGCTGAGGAGAAAAAGGGGCCCAAATCTGAACTTCTCTCTAGTTGAGCTGTCTTTTTTTTATTTCCTTAACACAACTATTTCTGTCTCTTTTCATGTGAAGGACTGAGTGAAACACTATAAATGCCTTCCAGAGGAGACAATACTGCAACTGTCTTCTCTATGACAGCCGGCATCACCATTTTTGAACTGTAAACTTTAAACACTTGCTTTCTCACGTGGTCGAACAACACATTGTGTGAACAAGTATTGATCAAGCATAACCTGACCTTTAAAGCTGAACAGTAAAATCTGGAAGAGGATGTGGGCAGGCTTACCCTTTAGAGGTTTGGGAAGGAAGTGGGCTGCTGGCTTGTTCTTCTTGACATGATTCCCCTTCATGATTTCTCCTTCCTTGTTCAGACCGAGGTACCAGCCTCTGCCCGACTGCTGCTGCCGGTATATCATGGAGGAGTATGTCACATAATAGTTCTCGAACACTGACTCCTTGAATTTGCACTCTGGTGTAAAGTGTTCCTGGGGGGGGGAAGGAGAAGCAGATGCAGTGTGTAGTAGCTGTTGGACAGTAATTCACAAGATCTCAAGAGTCTTTGACATTCTGTCATGAAGAGAAGCAGCTGAAATGCAACAGTTCATTACTTGAGAGTGCAACTTAATAACGGTACATTGCACTGCTCATCCAACACACACTCGGGCACAAAAAGAGCGAAGGAGCTATCTCAAGGCTCAAGCCCCTGCTTTAAGATTTTTGTCTCTTGAGAATCTTCTAAATCTATTGATTCCATTTACTGCAGTGAATAATGTAGCACTTTATATAGATAACAGTGATATGATGGATACAGAGGAGCATTAATAAAACATACAGGCAAGATGAAGAGTATATTATTCTAATTTTGCTCCTAGCTGTTAATTATGAATGGGCTATTCATTATCTTTCAGAGTATTGACTGCTGTATTTAGGATTTTCTTGGACATGGTAATTTATTACGACCATTTGATTTATTATGCTATGTATTATAGTACTGACCTTCTTTTAAATTACAAAATGATTGATAAATGCTTTTACAAAGTGGCTTTAATAGGTTTATATACAATCAGTGTGCTCTTAGATGGTGCATGCAGGGTACGTGTTTCTCCACCTATCTTTGTACATTGTCAAGCTACTTCCTTATCTCTTACACTAATGACCTAGCTGTGGGAGACTCCTTAGAGACGTGATTTTGCTGTTCATTTTCCAGGCTCCATACTGTGCAAGAGTTCACTCCTCCTTTCTGTTTGGTTTGGAATCAAGTGAATATATAGGATTTGGCCATTAATGCTACAGCAGTGTGGCTGAGGTTTATTTCCCCCGAGGCAAGGTTTTGTGTGTGTGTGCGTGTGTGCGTGTGCACTGCTTAGGTGTATGAGTGAGTGTGTGTGTGTGTGTTTGTCCAATTTGTAGAACTGCTTCGGCAGTGAGTCTACAAAACAGTCTAATCTGTTAGAAGACAATTCCCCCTGAGAGAGATCGAGGGACAGTGCACGAGTGAAAGGCAACTAAAGACAAGTGAAGCCAGTCAGCAGTGAGTTTTCACTGTGTCTGCAAATGAAAATACATACAGTGTGCGCAAACCCCACCATAACACACAGTTACACAAGGTTGGAATAACCAATGGCTGTTACTCACAATAGTTATTACAAAGTAATAACTATTGTAATCTAGCCAGGATCAGTCCTGTAGCCATTTAAAAAAAAAAAAAAAACATAACTTTGGTGGGTGTCAGTGGTGAGAGTGATGATGTGTCCTCAGGGCCGCAGACTCCCTGTGAGTTCATGACAAATAACATGCCACTGACAGACAGGGAGTCATCTATAACACTGTCTCTGTTTTTTTTTTCTTTTTTTAACAGTTGAACAGCATTACTCTTCATGTGCAGCGCTAACAGGACTTCAAAAGACTGAATGAGGTTCATGTCTGATGATGATGTGCTTTGATCTGCTGTGGATGCTTTTGTGTACAATGCCACAGATGTAAATGTAATGTAAAAGAAGTGAACTTTAATGGGTCAGAAAATGTTCACTTGTTGAACTTGTTAAGAGACCAATCCAATACAAAAAATTGTATTGTATTGTGCCTTATGTCACGCGCAGCCACAAACCCACTCAAGACACAAATCCCAGACCCACCTACAGTAACAGACGACCATCATTTGTCATCCTCTCTCACTGATCTAGCCTTCACGGACCACACCAGACAAAAGTCTCTCACAGAAACAAAGCTAAAGTAACAGGAAGCTTGTGACTTATCACCTCAATGGGATACATCCTGTTGGCTGAGCCTTGGTTCTCAGTTAAGCTGCAACCTCGCAGGGGTACCAAACACTCCATTTGAATAAATGCTAAGCCCACCAGGAGGGCTGGAGAACCAGCTGGGAACTGTTACTGTTCAGTAAGAAACTGGTCTCCTAAACAGCTCTTACTTCGGACAAGAGAGTTTTTAAACTGCAAAGACAAATAAAGCTGAGGGACTAGTCAAGTAAAAAATGACAAGTGCTCTTCACCCCTGTTTATGCAGACAGGTAAATGTTTAGGTTCAGAGTTAGGGTAAAAGACTTATTGAGATTACCAAACTGTAATGATCATCAACATCAACAATGATAAGAAATAAAAGGAAAATTAAATTTACAAAGTTCTGATGTGACTGATATGACGCGAGTCCCCAACAGTGTACTTGGTTTTCAGTAGCTGAGGTCCTGAGCTGATGCCGATGATCAATATCTGTTAGGGGCCATGTCTGCACTTAGTTTGCCCTTTAATCTCAGCCTCAGTCCTAGATAAGATGGGGATCTATAGTTGATTGCTTGTGTGCCTTGGCTGTGTCTCCAATTTGCTGCTTGGTGCCTTAAAGATTAGATTCACATTTTAAAACAATACGTGTTCAAAAAAGGCAATACTTGATATGATTGCTCTGTTTATTTGTTTTCACATGTTCATTTAACAACTTGCTGTAATTGGTGTGGTGTAATTGTTCCTTCTGTCGTTCAAACAGATCCCTTCCTAAAGCCCTTCCAATTTAACCGAAGTAGGACACAATCCACAATCCATACTACGTGCAAGAATTACTAACAAAAGCCAACAATCAAACATAAAATGTCTAACCTTACTTGCTCTAAAATTATCTATGATGTCAATATGCTGTCTCTTCTGTCCAGCACTAGTTTATTGTAATGGATAATTAACATTTAAGCCTCTCCAGATGTCAATCAGAGCTTAAGATCTGACGTCTTGATTATGAAGGTACTGGTATAGGACCTATTTAAGAGGTCATGCAAATCCTTCATCCAAATAAAAGTAGCTGTGTAAGTCCATTGCTGAGAGATTTCTGCTGTTTTACCACTAGATCTTGGAGGGGATTCAAGACATTTTCCATGATAGACAGCAGTTTGCGCAGCATCCTCCTCTCCAAACTGTTAACAGCTCCAGAGTAGTTCCAGCACAGACCCAGTGTTTTGATCAGCATATTCAGTTTGTTTACATCGCCAGCTCTGATGCCTCTGCTCCAGCAGATTGCTACAATATTGCACTCACAACAACAGAGAGTTAGAGGATATTCAGTGTCTTTCTGCATATACTTAAAGAACTAAGATTCATTAAAATATTTAGCCTGCCTTGGCCCTTTCCGTAGGCGTCTTGGCATTGTCCTTCAAGTCCAGTATATTGTCAGCATAGACTTTAAGATAACTGTGTTCCTCAATTGATGACATTATTGAAAGAATGTCTTTCAGATTAACCATTGTCTGTGAGTTCTTTAGTGATAAGCTGCTGTATATTCTTTAAGTATTAGGCTGCTAATCTAGTCTTTATATGTACACTAGAGTATATTTGTGTATACATAAAGAACACAAAGACTACAGATACAGGCAGGAACAAGGAGTGTGATGGTATTTTTATGTTTCCATTGTGCTGTTCTTTATTTCTTTGGCCACAATTGTGTTAGGTTGAGTATTTTGTCTAAAGCTATCAATTTTCTCCCTTTTATTCTCTGTACTTAAGTCAGATTTTGTTTCAAATATTTTGTCTCCCTTTGCTTTGTCAGTCCTTCTCACATACTGTTAATTTCTTGACTGTTCACCTCTGTCATTACCTCAATGTCTTTGTTTCTATCTTGCTGCCTGACTCTCTTGTTCAGCCCGATTAGCAGCAACGATCTTAGAAAGGCTGGGCAGCATCCATCTCAGTTATGCACGAGCAGCAATTGGAAGCTACACAACTGCTGCTCAGTTGTCAAGCCAGCTCTCGAGCCAGGAGTTCTGTTCTACCTCTAATAATGAGCTTATGTGGATTTGGCTGGTTACACTCGCCTTGGAGAAGAATAAGAGTCTATTGATAAACAGACGCATACAGATAGATACAGGCTCATTTAGAGCCAAGATGGAGGAGAGGCTGCTGGCGGGTACTGCTGTATTGGAGATGGTCTATGGACAACAGGCTCGCTCAGACTGACACAAGGAGGGGCCAAAATGGCAGGGGATCCCCATTTCTGTTCTAACAGGACTGTGATAGACAGAAACATTCAGACTCTTTTGTCTGGGCTCCAGTAGAGTCTTCTTCAGTCAGTAGCATATCTATTGTTCACTGAAACCAATCTCCTAGTGAAAAAAATCGCACATCACTTTAATCAAGACTCCAGTGCCAGATGGAGCAAGGGGAAATCACTTTAGAAATAAAAAGCAGGACACTATCTGCATAGAAATAATATCAGCCTTGTCATCTCCCTCCCCCATTTCTCTATAGTGGTTTGGCTAAATGGACTTTTAATGATCCCATTATACTACATGGGTTTTTCCTTGAAATATGCAACCACAACATGTCCTTGTCCAAATGATGCACATCTGGCAACCTCGCTTACTCAATGTCCAGGGAAGCTTTTTTGTAAAAACAAAAGATTAAAAAAATTACTACAGCATTGCATTAGTGTACGTAATGCTCTTAGGAGCTGTGCCCCTTTCATATAGAACCTATTAGGCTAAAGGAAAAGGAGATAAAAGGTTCTGGTGTGTACATTGCAATAAAGAGTTTGATAAGCTTGTATACCCCCTGTTGTATGAGTCTCTCAGATCGTCCTATTTCTGTAGCTATGAGAAGATTTGTAGCTGTGCTGCTGGGTGCTACTGTGATACATTTTGCCAAATTTTATTGGAAAGGAAAAGGTAAAATTCACAGTCCATCTCTATTGATTCCTCTTTTCTAAAGCATCAGTGTGGGGGATGAGCAGTGTTTTCATTTAACTTTATAGACCTCTGTCTTCACATGCTGCCCGGTAGGTAGGAGCAAGAAACTGAACATGAAAACTTTACGGTCTTCTATTCATGTTCTGTACCCGCTTCAGTGAAATGTACTTTTACTTCGGCCTGCCTATTATTTACATACAAGTTGTACGGTTTGTTGACTAGATTAGAGTGCAGTTTAGTATCTTGAAAGTTAACCCCAACAAAAATATGATAATTAACAGGGATTTATCTTTTATGAATCACGGCTTCATACTGAACATAGTTAAAAGCACAAAACCCTTGCCTAAGAAGTCCTTCTTTCCTTCCTTCTCATCGCTCCTCCCTCCCCCTTTTGGCATGCAAATCTCATGTCAGTGCAGCGTATGTTCAGTACACATGTAAACACGCGTTTACATTTGTGGAAAAAAAAGAAGAAAAAAAAAACATGTTCGCTGTCAGTGTCTCACCTCCCATTAATGTTCCTTCTTACATCTGGAAATTTCTTCTACACAAATTTATTTACTCGTGCCTTTCTAAATGAAGTGCATTTTATCCCCTGGGCAAAGACCAAGGAGAGACAGAGAACAGTCTTATGTTTTACAGCAAGGGGGAATCCCTGCTGAAGTTATGGCAGTACTGCCTGCGCTCTTTATGATCCAATAACCTATTGGAAAGAGACATTTAAAGGATGATGTTAGTGCTGGGTGTAACGTATTGAAGAATGTTTTGCTGTCATTTGTTCTATCTATGAAAATAAAACACACAGACACACATGCACACACTGTCCATCTGTGAACCCTTGTGAACTCTTGCACACAATTACACATTTCAATAGTGATAAGGGTAACTGTAAAATGAATATTCCATTAGCAAGGCAGCCATGTCAAGAAAAACACTATCAATTATAATGTGCTCTCAAACAGCATTCTGTTGGCTTCTAGGCAGTAATTACAGCTGAATAATGTTTTCCTGATCCAATCATCAGGAGGAGAAATACAAGCATAATGGATCTGATCTCCTCGGTAAAGATATTGGCCAGATTTTTCACAAGACAAGCCAAATTGATGCTGCGCACTGCCCCATGTGTATTCATCTGCCATATCGAAACTTGAATGACATCAATTATGCCAATGGAATCAGCGCTGAGCACTGCTCCAGTTTATGTGCAGCCACATCAATGCTTGTGAGACTCACAAAAGCTACTGCTATGGCTGGGCATTGGAGACAAATCTTATTAAATCCTGCTTTTCAGTGTCCCAGTCTTTTCAGTGGAGTGGAAGTGGATTAAAAAGCACCTTTTTGTTAAGCTAAAGTAAACTCATAGTATTCATTTGTTTGGGAATAAATTGGAGAGCTTTAAGCTAGTGGAAAAGACCCTCACAAATACCAAATACAAATAGACCCACTCACACAGGGTACACATTCAAGCCACACACACACACAAGACAAACTAGTTAATGACACAGCTCAGTGGAGTGAAACCTTACAGCAATGGTTATTTACCAGAGGCATTGTGCTTGCTAAATGGTTGAAAAGGTATGGCTGTTAGCCAACTACATATCTAACAGGACTATACTAAAACACAAATACATAATGTACAAGCACAATGATGTACAGACTTCTCTGATACCTTTTGGGCTGTATTTTTATTGATCCTACAAGCATACGATGAATAACATTTTAAGGTTGTACTCTGAAGAATAAAATATGCTTTCTCTTACACATCCTGTACATCACCTATGCAAGGTTTCAGTGACTCCTGGAGCATTATTTTGAAAATAGAATTCATATCAAAACCTAACATAAATGGGAGGAAAATTGTTAAAGTGACTTGGCGGATCTAATGCTGGGGTCAGACTTGCCTAGCAGCCTTTTTTTTATTCTTTTGTCTTCTTCTGTGCATTATCCAGGTTACCTTTTTTTTTGTTTTAGTGCCACTTAATGTGTATTCAGCATGCCTTTATAAATAAGTGAGGATGTGATGGGTCTTACGTAGGGACTCTTTCACAGGATGCACGACAATCGCAGGGATTTAACAGGGAGTTTGCACTGAGCTTGTAAACCTCAGTGCTAGCCTGATAAATATTTCCACCCCAGGAGCCGTGAACTCAACATTTTACACACACTCACACAGAGCAGTCTAGACGAGACTCAACCGGAGCCTCAGTGACTCACACTAATTCAAATATGACCCATCAGGAAATTAATAACACCACTTCAAAGGCACCTCGTGAGATATGTGGACATCATTTAGCTCAGGATCTAAAATGTGTGTGTGTGTGTGTGGGTAATGGGTTGGTAACTATCTTTTAGCAGATTATTTCAGATTGTGCTGAAAACACTATTTTTGACTAGAATAGGAAATGATTCTGTAGTTCTGATGGTAAACTTTGTCCACAACTTCTGCAAAGGTAGAGGGACAAACAGGAAAACGGGATAGTAAAGTAAAAATACATATTTAATTGCTTCTTCCTCTCCCACACATTGATGCTGATGTATGAATATATTTTCACTGGTGCTTTCTGCCTCACCCACTCATGTACACTCTTTTTCTCACTCCTCATTTCTCTCACTCTCCCTCTCGTTTTCTGGGTGTACTCTCTCTGCTCCACGTTGAACGGATAGTTGTATCCAAGCGGATCCACAAATACCAGATACATATGTGAGGCAACTCAGTTTATGCTCTAGGACCCACTCCAATTAACTCCAGCAAAGGAAATACATAACATTAGCTTTAATCTAAACATACCTATAAACATATCATTTAGCATTCATTAGAACTCGTGTCACTCCTATTTATGACAAACATCCACTCACCATTAACTCACATTTCCATTCATGTATGTATTTATGCAGACATGTGTAGAATAATGGGAGACATGCAGATCCCAGCAGCAGCACCCCCCTTACCCCCACCCCGACCTAGAATACGTCATCTGTTGTCTCTCCACTGTTGATTGGGAATCTCCCTCCATTGCTGACCTGCTATTGGCTCGTTCAACGAGTGGCTTCAAGGCAGCACTTTACCATAGCAGCAATCCCAGCAAGACAGGCACTATTAGGCAGCCAGCTACATGTTCAATTCAATTCCCTCTCTAATTTAGCTGAAACTGAAAGCTCTGCAACCCATCCCCCAGCTGCATGCCTCCAATGTAACACCCACTAGATATACTGTATTTCACATGAAGGCTGGTTTTAAAACAGCATAGATAATATAGCGTATGCAGCCAGCAGTATTCTTTATAGACTGTAACTTGTATGCCTTTCACTATTTTAATAAAATAAAAACATATTAATACATCATTTAAAAAAACACACACACACAAAATACAATAAAATGAAAATTCAGTGCTTGCGAGAAGAGTTTGGTGTTGTTTTAATTTTCACTGATTGTGGTTCCCATTCTGATTCTGCTTACTGATTCTAGTTCATTTTGAATCCTGGTAGGTGTCAGATTAGCCCTTTTTAGAGGACCTGGTTTTAATGGTACTCTCAATCACCAAATGTGTGAAAATCCTCTGACTCATCTTGAGATACATTGGGATTATTTTGTGGTTAAAATAGGATGTAAAGTATAACTTGGTTATCATCTGTATAGCAGTGATAAGATCTACCTACTTATTATCAGTTTATGGGGATCCAGGATAGAATCTAGGGGCACACCACAAGAGAGACTTGCACATGAGAATGCACACTTAACTACAGCAACTGATAAACTGTCAGTGAGGTAGGACAAGAAACATGTAGAGTTGCCCAGAGATACCCAAACACTGCCTAAGTCTGTCAGTTTAGAATACTATGATCAACAATGTGAAAAGCACTCAGAATCCAACAATACCAAACTAGATTATTCTCCTGTGGCACTGTGTATTAAGACGGAAGCAAGACTGAAAACTTATCAAGAACGCTGAACTCATTGAAGGTCACTGTATACTTATTTTCATCCCCTTTTCCTAAAACCTTTGCACTAAAAGGCATTTTAGAAATAGGCCAGTACTTCTACTGCTTCTTCCCTCTGCTTGTAGAGCCTTTGCCAGCAGGATCCGTCTTTGTTAAATTAATCCTACAGCTTGCTGCATGTGCTTAATTACTGACAGCCAAGCTCATATCATTAAAATCACTCACTGGGAGCTGTGGACTGCTGGGGAGCCATGTTAAATACAGCGCATAAATGTGTGTGCGAGGGAAGGGGTTTAAGGAGTATGTTTTATTTCAATTACTCCTGTATGTTCCCCTCAGGCATGCTTAGCTAAGGCAACCCACATGGATATGTTGTCAAACAATCACTAGCACTCATTAAAATGTAATTATAGGCAGACAATACAACATTCGAAAAGGCTGCTGTGATTATGTTGTCATTCTTTTGGTCTTACAAATAGAACACTGAACGAGAGCTTTGTTTCAAACTGTTCAACTGTTAACTAGAAATTGGATATTTATTTTCAAATATTTTAAGTAGATTTGGTAAGAACGTTACGTTTCTATGGACAGCAGCTCAACTGGTTATGCTTACTATTAAAAGCTGAATGACAGGTAAAACAACACAGTTCTAGAGGTTTTTCTAGAGGATTGTGTAAACTGCAATTATTTCTGTTCCCAGAGTCAAATAAAACTCACCAGTGTGGATAAGTTGGTGATATGTTAAAACAATTCTCAATGCTCCCAATGCTCAAATGTAACAAGTGTCAGAATATAGGTAAATGCTGATAGTACAGTTATTAATGTAATGCCAGTGATCCATATAGCACTGTGTTAGTTGCTAATTGGCTACCAGCTTTCTGGTAAGATCCGGTCATGTTTATACAGGTGTACAGATTGGCCTTTACATTGTGACAGTTGTCACTGTTATTCAGCAGACATCTTTTATAAGGCTGCTTGTTGTTGTAGCTCTCCTCAGCGCCTCAATCTCCTATTTAGTATGGGTTGAACCTTTTGTTATTGTTGTCTTTGCTAAGATCTAATGTTCATGATTGTGTTTGTCATTAAGGGGATTAGTTCTTTCAAGCAGAATCCTTGTTGCTTCTTGGATTGGGGAAAGAGCTCCCTCAAAGAGCAGAGCCTCTTTCACCAAATCTAGCGGTATAATCATTTGCAGTACCTTGACGTAAGTGTTTCTGACTGAGCTAATGCTTGGTGAAAGCTAGCACATTAACCCTGTTTATTAATGCATTTGTGTGTTTGTGTATACGAGAGAGGGAACTCAGGGGAGAGGGCCAGAGGGCCAGTTTTCCTTCAGTGTTCATCACATCACTACCTCAGTATGTAATAGATAATTTGTCAGCAGTAGCTGCAGAACAAAAAGCTACTACATCATTAGGTTTTCGTCGCTTTTTCTGAGCTTGTTTCTATCAATCACCATCGTGTCTGCCTACTGGGACCTTTACCATACAGAACAATCTTTACTAATTTGACTATAAGGATTGTCTGTCAGCAGAGAATGTGTGTGTCTGCACGCCCTCTGGCTCCACATCCAACCAGCCTGTCAGTCTTCTCAGCGACGCCTGCCACACAATGCGATGGTGGCATTTGGGAGGAAGACGAACAGGAACATTGTTCGGCCTGCAACTGAATAATTCATAGCCTTGCACATTTAATCAAAGATGAAGAGCCAGCTGCCACGATCGGATGTGTCACTGCTCCGCCTGCTTACACAATCCTTGAACTTTTTATTGACACTGAATTATATCAGAAAACGATAGTGCTCTTTCATCAGCCTTGGGATGATTTTGCGTCCGAGTGGGCATGCTGAGAGTTAGTTACTCATTTACACAAATAATATAAATAAATAAAAGAATAAAATCTTCTAAAATATAAAACACAGACTTGAAGTGAAATATCTGCCATTTTTTTTAAGTATATATCTTCTCTCTCACATATTTTTGTTGTTTCTTCCAGTTGCTTATGTCAACATAGTAACTCAGATGCCTGCTGGAGACCCAACATTCTCTTTGCATACAGCTGGCCTAGAAGGTCAGCCACTAGGATAGAGCCAAGGACCCCATCCTATACACGTACATGCACACAAACATACATTACACATACATTAAATGAGACACTCACTGATGTGTACAGGTAGCCCTCACTATTCATAGCCAGATAGAGTTTGGTCTGCACCCCCTGGATGGCCACCACTCGCAGCCCCACTGGAATAAGGTTGAACATGGCTGAAAGAGACAGACAACAGAAACAAAGTATAAGCACGGTGTGTTTTCATCTCCATTTAATACATCTCTTATACTTCTTACATTTTTTTGTGTAAGACAATGAATAAACAAAAAATAGATGTTATATATATATATATATATATATAATAGATATTTGTGGTAAATTAGAAGATACATAAATGTACATATACGCTGTCAAGTAGTAATTTCTTGTGTTAGAAACCATGTTAAACTTGTTGAATGGTGTTATGAACTCTGTCTGGTTAACAACCGGCTAACTTCTACTACCATTAGGGGTTAAAATAGTTAGTAAAATAGTTGTTGGTGTTCCCGATCACTGTTAGGATGGAAGAATGAATTGTCAAACCAAACCACAAATAGAGCTACGGCATAAGCTTGGAGACTCTGCTTCACTCTCCCAAGGGTGTTTAAAATAGCAAGAGCAAACAACAAAATCAGAACAAAATCAGAAGCAAGAGACAGAAACAGAGAAATTGTTGAAATGAAGAAGTAGCTCACAATGTGGTGTATTAACACACATGAACAGAAATCGTAGACTTTGTAAAGGCAAGCCAAAGTATTGCTAACACAATATGTAAAAATCTTTGAAATAGAAAGGAAACACACAAACACACCCATGTTAACATGTCTGACTGAATGCAAGTCGTGAGGCTGAGAGAGCCAGCGGCAGCCCAGCTGGACAGTGAGGTACAGCTCTACCTAATTAATGTTGGCCTGTACTGTATACGAGTGTGTGTGTGTGTGTGTGTGTGTGTGTGTGTGTGTGTGTGTGTGTGTGTGTGTGTGTGTGTGTGTGTGTGT
>JBBMJY010000002.1:15089145-15112121 GCA_037833715.1 Toxotes lorentzi | reverse complement strand
TGTGTGTGTGTGTGTGTGTGTGTGTGTGTGTGTGTGTGTGTGTGTGTGTGTGTGTGTGTGTGTGAGAGAGAGAGTTTCATAAGATGCTGGCAGGGAACCCATAGGCAGACTAGAGGAAAGCACATGAGCGTCCACCTGAAAGTCTGTAGTCCTGCTTCTAGTCCCAAAAAAGAAAACTTCTCGCCTATTGTTCTGTTGTTGGACAAAATCCCAAACAAAGATGGCATCATTACTGCTGCAGATTTTTGTTTTACCCTTTTGATAGTACCAAATAGAGTAAATAATGTCCACAGGAGAATCACAACATTCCTCTCAAGTTTCCCTCTTGATTGTTAAGACTGTACATTATCACATTAGGATAGAGACTTCCAAATTTAGACACGTGTGAGAGGAGACATTAAGCCTCATTCTCATATCAGTTGAGCTGTGAGTCAGATTGTGCCCTTACTATAGCTCTTGTCAACCACTTAGTAGATCCCTATCCGCAGACTCCTTTGAGCAAAGTGCACTGTAGAGGCTTTTTGATGGGCTGTTTCATTTGCCCTTATCACTTTAACACTGCGGACCAGCTTCTCTCTGGGCTTCCACTGTAAACAGCAGCCATAGAAATGCATAATGCATTTACTGGGTAGAGTAAACAGGCATTGGCAGCATACTCTTGGCTCAGTGGACAGACATTTAAGTCCCAGAATCACACGCTCTGTGGTTCTCTGTCTTCCCTTTCTCTCTGCCTCTCCCTCTCTATCACTCAGTCTATATTCTGCTTTCTCTGTCTGTTTGGTCTTTCTCAATATACATTGTCGTCTGTTCCCTCATCCCCTGTGAGATATTTGAATTAATATATTGGTCAGAGTATATCAACAGTGACAACAAAAGAATGTCAACAGGGACAGATAAGTATCCCATGAGTCAATTTGCCAGCATTCTATGAATGGCAGATACGCTGAATGGCTGATCTGAACATATTTCAAAACAGCTGTCACAAACATAAAGTGCTTTAGTGCTGTGTGTGGTATATTAATCAATGGAGTTCTAAATGTTTAGCATTTTTACCAGCCGTGACAGCATGGCTAGAATTGTTTTCATCTTGTAAGTCTCTGTGTGTATGTTTTATCATAGCAAAATGTGATCTGGAGACACCGACTGTAGCGGGAGCTACCACAGAGGCAGGTTTGAGTAATTTAGCAGGTGCCTGTCTGTCTGGTTTTTGCTGTTTTTGCTTTTCAAACACATTGTTACATTGTGACAGTCAAGATGGCTCCCTAGGGAAAGACGCACTCACTGTCTTGAAGCTTGCAAAATGATAGGTGTATAGGTGGTAAGTGTATCTCTTTTCTGGAACAGTATTTTTTGTTAAGCCTGTTTTGGAAGCTATGTACAGCAGATGCTGCCTGTAAAAATTTTAGATGTACTGTACAGTAATCTCATGCATTCATTAAGCTGACAAACCTGCTTGCCAAATTTGTATTTATTGACTCTGTCAACCAAAGACAGAAACTAAGATAATATAAATTTTAGTACACTTTATGGGCACACCTAAGATGCTGTTCTTTGCGTCCATTGTGTAAATAACTAGTTCACCAAAAAATACTTTTCTAAACAAATAGTTTGGAGGATCTTACACTACAGAAATTGTAGACCAGCTGGTTATTCTCCAATAACTGACTAAAGAGCATGCAATACTATTTGTTAGGGCTATTTTCATAAGAATTGTTTTTTTTCTTCATTTCAACAGCAAACAAGATTTTCACATTTTTTGTATGTAGCATTGTGTTAGATTTGATTTCTTCCTCTTCTGGAACATCTTGCTATGTGATGAGTTCTGGTATAATTACACGCTTCTCACTCTGCATCACTCACTGAGTTTTCTACCTTCATACACCCACCACGACGCACACGTACACATCTGCAGTCCACTTCATTTCAGAAGGATTACCAGCCGGTGTACCGATGGAGATTTTCAAGAGGGGAAACTCAATTACTTCCTGCCCCCTTGAAACACCTGAGCACACTGAAGAGGATGGCAGGGCTGCCACCCACTCACAGACCTTTCCTAGTGCACCAGGGCACATGGAATAAGAAGAATGAGGAGGCCTGAGGGACAGTTTTCACGATTGCTTGCAGGCTGTCTCCATGCCTCAGTTCCACCCACTGACTAGTCTAAGAATTTTGAATCTTCAGTGTGACAATAAACCTAAAGGTCCCCAGTAATGGCTAGTCACATTTCAAACATGTATCTTATCTCTTAATCAGTCTGGGAGGAGCCTGCCTGCAATTAGAGAAGCCTGAATATGATAGAGCTAAAAAGTAAGCTGTTGTGACAAGATTACAGGGCACTTCTGTGGTCTGATTACCCATCAACTCCAGTAGCTCTTTAGCTGAAGAAACTGGGTTACTTAAAGAAAAATATAAGGCTGAATTTAGTAAATAATGTAAGGCTCTTCTTGTATTCAGCAATGAAAACATTAAATTTGTTTTATTTGCAAATAACATATCTGATGTGAATTACACGACAGAACAGAAGCTAATTTCTTAGCTTTATTCTGGGATCCAACAACTTCAGTCTTGGTGGAAGTAAATTGGAAAATTTGACAGTTTAAACAAATGAATGCCAGCTTTTTAGTCTATTTATAAAGTCCAACATTTAGTACAAGACTGAATATGGACTGCATTTTGTACGTTGAAACAGTACCCTCCTTTCAAAGAAAAGGATTTAAAGTTGCCTTACAATTCTGTCTTTTTGTCTCCAGAGACCCAGTGGGTTTGTTCGGTTGTGATGTAATACAAGAACATGGCTGACACTGTATAAAGTAGGAGGGAATTCACAGGGATTTATGAGACTTGGATTTGTTATTTCTGACATTATTTGCTTTCCTAATGAAAATGTCACAGAAATATCAAACTTCTTTATTACCACAGCCGGATTGACAAAGTGTGTCTTCACAGCAAGCTACAGTAGCAAAGATCAAGTCCTTGTTAGTGAGTGTGTGCGTGTGTGCACGCGCACATTTGAGTAGGTCCTCTCCCACCATCACAAGACACCAGTAGCTCCAAGAGGACTGTGCTCTCCGTCACCATGGAGACAAGTGCACCCAGCGCCTAACAACGCTATTTTTGGAGCAGTGCAAAGAGCTTCACTCTTTCTCCTCTTCCTATTCAGCAGTACTCTTTAATTTTCTCTTCAAAAACTATTTTGGTGCCAATGCGGGCCAGTTGTTACGTAAGTCAACAGAGAAGTATATGCAGACATGATGGGTGGGGTGGTCGTGTGTGATGTATGATACTGTGTTTGTGTGTGTGTATAAGATGTTGTCATATCATTATCTTCATTTCTACTCCTGCACATGCAATGCTATGTGTAATAGTCAGCTTTGCTGTCATTTTATTTAGAAACAAATACTACACAAATTACAAGGTGTTGTTCTGCTTAGACAACATCCCACTTGCACAGAGCTGCTATTTCTATGTAAGATACACACGCCATCTCCACCAAGGGACTAATTGAATATAGAGGCACTAATTCAGAGGCGCCAAAAGTGTTTACATCCGCTTAGCATTGGGATTACATGGTAATCAAAGCTGTTTCAGCGGGCCATGCAGATATTTCTAACAACCACACTGTTTTAGAATGAGGGCAGAGTTTCACATAGGTCACTAACCACTGTATTGCTATAATCTTTAAAAGGCTGTAGTGTTCATTGCACAAATTATAAGGTGGTCCATTTCTGCTGTATTGTTACCAGACAAGTGGCTGTGCTTTTACTCTTCCATTGATCTCCTCTTTAATCTGTCTATCGGAAAACAAAGAGCTGGTGGGTGTAATGGCAATGATAAGGATGCAGCAATACATAGTATAAGACAAAACTGCCTCTCACTACAGAGGCAGTGTGTAGGAGAGTAAAAAGCCAATCATCATCTGTGCTTAGGTTGCTATAGAATGACTTCAATTAGATCCAATTAAACAGCTAATATTGCAGCACTTTGTGTTTTTCTCTGTACTGTGAAGCACTACTGTTTATCCACTGGATTAATAAAAAAATAAATAAATTCTGAACAGTTTGAATTCTGTTAAAAAAAAAAAAATTTGTGTCTCACATTCTGTGGGCATGAATTTGATGATCAAGTTGACAGTGTTGATATTCCATTAAAGTGCAGTCCTGTCTGTAGTACGTGTTATTTAGAGAAGCAAGGTGAAAGGCTCCCCTGAGCAACAGTGCAGCATGGCTGTGGATGTATGATTAATAATGAGGGTAGCAAAATATTAGATCGAAACTTACTGTAACCATTGTCTTCCTCCTTGGTTCCATCAATGGTTCCATCTGCCTGCAGCTGCAGGTGGAAACCTTGTCGACTGTACAGCTTCGTCACAATCCCCTTCAGCTGGGGCTCTGTGAAAACAGAGGGGAGACAGAAACAGGAAGACACAAGAATGAAGCCACATGCTGTAGAAAAACATCAATGCAGAAGCGTGATGTCACTCGCAGCCTTCCGAAGGGATATTTTGAAGCTCCAAGCTTCGGTCTACTGCTCGCCGCCATTTTGGAAGTTTCTGCAGCCACAAAATGCAATTTAGTCAAATGGCAGGAAGGCTGAGTGGAGCCGAGGTGGAACGGAAACCACAACTAACAATTATGACAGCAGACTGTAATAGGCTGAGACGCCCGTCAATCAAGCAAACAAGATCCAAAATTGCCTCCAAAAACATGTCAGGAGAAGTAAATTCAACTATTCAGATCTGGCCTTCTCGTGTAAAGGAATCAGAGACATTTTTAATGGAATCCTGTGTGGTTTGATAGTATTGGAGCTAGCATCTGGTAGCCATTAGAGGAGGTGCTGTCTATGATACTTTCCCATTAGCTTGACCACTTAATTGTGGCGGTTGCCTTTTTATGAAGCAAGAGGACCGATGAAGGCTCTGGGCTTTCTGATACCCTTATACACAGACTCCCACTGATCTTGTATCTTGTATCTTGTATCATTCTTATTGTCCACGGGGTATAGAAACAAATAAAGGAAGACATTTGATGAAACAATGTAAATAACATTATGGAACTGTAAGCTCACACACAGAAGTTAAGTGTAAGTGGTAAGAACTACAGTTAGATCAGTGTAGCTGAGTCTACAATCCATGAAAACTGACAAAAGTGTTGTGGTCTTTTCTCCTCAGTGTAACAGGGGTGAGTAAAAATTCTGCCCCTGTGACTCGACAACAGCTAAATAAGATCACAGATGGACAACAGCAAATGGTATCAAATTTAAAAACGGCTATGGGGGCGTGCGGTAGCTCAGTGGTCAAAGATGGCCGAGGAAATTTCTTGCACCTCCTTTTTCTCTCCATGCATCCAGTCTCTACTGCATGTGAACTGTCCAGTAACGGGAGAATATCAAAAATGATCTTTTACAAAACTGCTTTGGTTTCCAGAAAATCATAACTTACTAGATATGTGTGAAATTGAAAATAAATCTAAATAAAAATCTAAATTTCATTAAAAATGTGTGACATTTATTACATACTAGAATGTGAGTAATTTATTTAACAATAAAGTAAATTGAAATTTAGGTGCAAATGAAGGAGCTGCATTTTATGCAGTATTTGTTTAAAGAGTTAAAACAAGGACAAGAATATGGAGGAATGTTTTACCACTCAAATGGGCAAAAGCTACACTGTCAAGTGTAACAAAATAAAATCGAGTATCAGTAAGTCTAAAAGACAATAGTTTTAAGAGGCAGAGCATTTACTTTTGAAGTGGCTGGGTAGCCTGTCTGTGTTACATCAGTTTAATGTCTGATGAGAGCTAAGTGCTCTCCATTCCCTGGTTACTGTCCCTGGTGGAGTGTCCTTTAGTGGGGTTTACCACACCTTTCATCTATCCTTTCATCTCACTTACCTTTCAGTACTGCCATTTCTAACCTTAATAAGGTTACTTTTGCTGTAAAGAGGGTTTTTTCAGGCCATACACCTGGAATATTGTAATTATTTTGTCATAAAACTCTCCTCATTCATTATCAAGTTGTGACACCCAGACAAAAGAACTGTGGTTTGAAGATATGTATTAAAGCTGTACCTGTGATTATTTTCACACACAGCAATGCATTAAGCAACGTGCATATGTCAGCATGTACTGTGAACACAGAAGAACATGACCATGTGCATGCACCATTAACAGACAACAAGCCAAAGTACATACACTGACAGTCCACATTGTATTTCTGAAAGATGCCAGTTCTTTGTGTTTGGTGAGGCACCATCTGTAAGTCACACGCAGACAACGCCTTCTATTTGGCACTTATTGCTTCCTCCACAGGATAGAAATGGAAATTGGGAGTGAGAGGAGCGCAGAAACTGTAGGATAGTTATGCTGTTGCATAAACAGGCACCATAACTTCCATGTATTGTACATCAAAGACAGAGTTATAAAACGACTTGGACGTGACCGAAGTGGATGGGACTGAATAAAGCTTGGGTGAGAACACAACACTGAGGTGAGCTTTGGGCCCAAGTAAGATGTGATCAGATCAGATGTGCAGTCACGGTCACTTCTGCACTGGATTTGTAAGGGAGTGGGTGCTTCAGGCTACAGAGACACACTTCTGTAGCTGCAATAATAACTGCTTCAGTATGAGCCACCCTGCACCTGGACTCATATGTCTGGGGATACAGTAACTCTTCCACTCATAATAGTTGGAGCTATCATTTTATGTGTGGTTCTGAAATCAGGAACCACTTATCTTCTCTGCCAAGTTTTGTTTTCAGTTGGATAAATTTGAATAATTTCAGCAATAAAAAACTTGGCAAAATATACAGGGAAGTGTAATGTTGGAGTTAAATGTTTAGTCTGCTAGAAATTGGGAATAAAATTTACAGCCTGGTAATTTAAATCATGTGTCAGCTTGTCTCTCTTGTTTGAGATTCGTTGAGAAACCATATTTAAGGCATGGTCAGCTCAAAGGTACCATACATTAAACTAAGGTATTAATTCATCTAGGAGACTGATGATACAGAAATTTTGAATGACTGGTGATAAACTGCTCATCCAGTTTAGTGTGAACGGTGAGAAATGACTCCTAAGTGACAGTGAAGTTTTGAGTCATTTCCAAAATCTACTTAATAAGCACTTTTGTGTGGACTAAATAAGTAGAGGCTGGAGGATGAAGCATCAGTTTAATATGTGCCTCCGCACAGTCTGAGATGCCAAAGGTGACGGTCTGTGGCCAAACTTCATAAGGGAGCCCCCTCATTTTCCCACCAACTTTGGCAGGGTCATCAGTGTTTTTGAATCTTCAGAAGAAAAGGAGCAATACTGAGTATATTCTATCTTCTTTAGATGGCATTTGAAATCTAATGCCACTCAACAACAGATGCAGAGTTAGTGATCATGAGGTTAAAAGCCTGATGAAATTGCACAACAGACCTGGTCGCCTCCTTCGCCTCTTCTTGGAACCAAAGAGTTTGACCCGGGAGAAAACGTTCAGTCGACTGGGTTTTTCACAGCTTCCTTTGGTTTTACTGGGGCTGCTAACGCAGCGGCAGGCATTAGACTTCTCCCGCTCCCTCGCCTGCCTTTTCTGCCTTATGAGGGAGCTGGCAATAGCTGCAGCCATGGCCAGTTTGGCAGCGCTCTGGAAAAAAAAAAAACTTCCCGAGAACCGTGAAAAATAATCACCCCCTTTGAATCCAGAAAACTGGATTCTGAAGGGAAACGTCCAGGCGCAGTTGTAGCAATCTGAGGCAAACTACAACGATTCGTTAGGCTGAATAACAAAGAATTTGCAAAGTGGACAATGAAGAATAGACAATAAAATAGTCCGAGTGGTGCGGTGAAGCTTGTTAGATAATGTCCAAATGAACCATTTTTTTTTTTTTTTCGTGAATTGGGGCGTTATTCAGGAATCGTCCGTTGTATCTCCGAGAAAAAAGTGAAACTTGAAAAATAAAAACCACACGTTCCACCGTGAAGCTGTGCAGAGACTTTCACCACAGCACGCTGCATGTTCTTCCAACTGTCTCATTTTCTCAGCATCACAACAAATACGCACAAACCCAGTCTCTGTAAGCGGATTTGCATCATCTCACTAAACTACATGGCCGCGCACATGGTATTCGGACAGGCACTTAGTCGTGAATGAAGCTCACTGCGCAGCCATAGGACGGAAACACCTGTTTGCAGACGCCGGGAGAGTGTTTGCAGTGCTCTTTATCTGGTTTCCCTAATCCAGCACTGAAGAAAGAAACTTACGCCACGTCTTAGAAAGGCAGCGCAGAGGGTGTGCACGAATCACTAAGGAGATTCCATTTGGTTTTTCTGTCTGCGAGGCAAGGCAAGGTAAAAGGCAAGCAGGAGGCGCCTTATTCTGGATGCAGCATCCGAGCCCAGCGCAAAGCACAGACTCAGCTGTGCTGCTGAGAGCATCCCACCTACAACCTGGAGAACGAGCAGCGGGGAGGAGGGAGAGGACAGGGATCCTTACTAGTGACACACAAACCCAGTCAATGTGCACAGTTGGAGAACGAATGTCTAGGCCGTCATATACGATAATTCATATTATATATCAGGGGAAAAGGGGGCGGTGGTGGCGTGGGGGGCGGGGAAGTGGCAAAGAGGAGAGAGAAGGAGACAATACAACTGATTTTCGATATTTTATTGGGCAGAAAGTGACGGAAGAGAAAGCGAAGAACTACTGATGCAGCTCGGCCGCTTAGACTGAAAAACAAACCCCATGTTTCAAACTTGGGTGGAGGCGAGTGTCCAACCGTAGACTATATGAAAATGCCATGTCTTAAAAAAACGACTAGATAAATATTAAGTATAATAATTAAGGTAAAACCATATTTAAAAAAAAAAAAACTCTTTTCATTGACCGCTTCAGATGACTGTGAGGGAGAAAAAAACAGCAGGTAGCCATTATCAGACGTCAGCAGTCACGTTCAATACAAAATGAATGAAGATAGTGGAATAAGCAGTGCTGCTGTGAGAGCCTCAAGCCAGCAGATTATCATTAATGTTAACTTGTATTTCAAGAAAAATAAATATGGCTGTCTATCCCGTCCCACCTTTAAGATGTCTGTCCCCATGTAACGTTTCTAACAGGCTACCACTGATAAACCATAGATTTACATAATGATGTCAGCTATATAAAAAATAAATGCGCTCAGACCTATTTTATGAATCGCAGACCAAAGTTTCTGCTCTGTCATTTCTAGCCCTGACTACCAGCTCCGTCCCTCCTTTGCTTTTCCTCAGTCCTGGATTGACCGCAGTTAACAGCCTAACCAATGGTGCCATCTACAGTCCCCCGGCCAAAACTGTCGCAGATGTTTTATTTATTTTCTCTGATTACTAGGAAATTAGTAACACACCTCAAAATAATGGATTTTACGTTTATGTAAATGTGAGGCGTCGAACAGTTAAGTCTAAAATCTCGCGAGGTGAAAGTAAACTTAAGCAGTACATATAGAAAACAACTCTCTGAAACTTAATAGAAACCTCCTACGTGCATTTTGAATAAACACAGTAAAAAAAAAAAAAAAAAAAGCTGTAACCACATCATGTCGACACTCCAGAGCAAAACAATGAAGTTATAAGGTCCGAAGAAAACAGTTTAATTGTTTAAGGCATCTTCACTTCAGCACCTCGGACAGCTCCAAGGCGGGTAACTGCTGAGGAAGCAACAACGCCGTCACTTAATAAAATAATACACTACCTTTGGTCAAGATAACTGGCGAAGCTTCTCCTTAAACATATCTGAAAGTAAAACCACCAAAAAAGTGAAAGAGAGCAGCAGCCTACCTGAAACAGATTTTCTCAAGGGAAAAGTCATGATTGTCTACGAGCGAAGCCAAAAAGCTGTGACTTGGATACTTGCAGTCCCTGGGTAATGAAGTGAAGGCGAGTAGTCTGCATTCAGCAAAGTTCAAACCATTGTCAGACAACTGTCAGAGGCGTAGTGGAAGGGAATGCATCGAGGCGTGGCCATCAACAGGAAGATCATTAAAGGACATTAGCGACATGCCATTATGACTTCTAAAATGCTCATTAAACATTCATTTAGAGGTCTTGTTGATCCGGCATACACGGGCGGGTGTGTTCGCTGTTTTGCAGCACTGGACCGAGTCAGATTGAAGAAAAGTGATCGAAAATGTAGGCTGGGGTTTCGCTTCCTTCTTGGGGCAGAGAGAAGACTTTGCTCTCATATTACAAAAAATGATGTAAAATGATCCGATAATGCGCTGACTAAACCGGTTATACAGGCCCGGTCACTCTGGACTGAAAAATGTCGATGTTCAATCAACTGAGACAACAGTGTGCATTAGGCAGAGTGTTTTTACAAATACAATTCTCTGTTCTGTGAAACCGTAGAGGCTGTTCTCTTTTTCTTTTTTTTCTCTTTTCTTTTTTTTTCTTACAAATTGCCCAGCTAATACTGAGATTGACAAACTTTGACAGGGGATTATTTATCAGCATTACGTCATAAATTACTGTCAGTACAGCGCGTGAAGTGGTGTCTTCTTTTATTTGTACAGGTCTATTTCTTATTAGACTAATTATGTAAGGCATATTAGTAAATGTAGAGTGTAATGTATGTGTAGTGTGTCTTTATATTTGCACTGTATGGAATGATAGACTGAACAATGAGCTCTGAGATACTGTACAGTGAACTTTACAGTAACTACACCAGAGGGTCACTGTGCCCTGGTGCCCGCTGACTATGCACGGCTATGAACACTAGATGGAGCAAGTGGACTGGCTATCAAGAGCAGCGTCCTCAACCTAAAGGGAAAATGCACCTAAAAATAGAACTCAAGTCATATTTATAGTAAACATAAGACAAGCAGAACATCAGAGCTTTAACTGATGATTTCATTACAATTTTTGGAGTTGGTCTGTTTGTATTAAATCAGCTTCTGACTCTTTGAGCTTTGCACTACATTACATGATATTATTACATATATTACATTTTAAATGTTTAATTTAATGAAGCGCTTATAGCTGAGAATCAGAAACCCCAGTTAAAAAAAATGAAAAAATAGAAAAAAGAAATCATTGTTATGAAGCCATTATTCACTGTCTATCAACTGCAAATTCACCAGTTAAAACCAAGCTGTACAATTTTGTGCAAACAGCACAGTCGAATGGTATTTAAGGGTAATTCATTCTGAGAATGAGTGATAATGCAAGATGCTGACCAGTCACCCATGCACAAGAAGTGCTTAGTCAAGTACTGACCTTATAAAGGGTGAGTTTACTTTTGTGGTTACATATATGTCTAAACGGGAATATAACTTGTTCATGGATCATTATCAATATATTGATTGACAAGGGATGTGGGTTAAATTACATGAGATACACTATAGATATAAAAGCATTTGTTCTTCCGTTCTCTGTTATTGATGTTCTCCATAGATGGAGTCTAACCCTACACAGTCTAAGAAAAGATGGTGGCCAGAGGTTGTTTCAAGGTTGAACCAGGCTATATAGAGTTATCATTATCTATTTTACCGTAAGGGCAAAATAAAAATCTAACCTCCAACAATAAAACTCAAACGACAGCAATAAAGTGGTCATTGTAATACTGTATGTCATCAAGTTGAAATAATTAAAATAAGAAAAATACATTGTTCAATTCTAATTAAAGGTGAAATTATTAATATTTTATTATTAAATTATGAAATAATAATAACTTTTCCTAACTGGAGCTGCAACTCACTTTATTAAAAGGAGAAACTGACTTTGCCTCGCATAATCTATGACTGTCTGAAGAAATGCAGGGAAAATTGTTGTATCTAGTGTGACAAAATGTGAGGCAAAAATTACTGCAACCATACTTTTTGGTGAAGGTTCCCAGTGTTACTGTATATCATATGTGCCACATACTGTACAAACTCAGTTGCAGTCCGTTCTTAATGCGGCACCCTGTAAAATTTGACCTTTCCTGCAGCAGTATAGAAATAGTTGAGGATGTTACTATCCATCACGCCTACTGTGTCCCCACCCTCGTATATATGTTACTACTGCACTCTGGAGAAAGTGCATAATTAACCTGTGATTTACAGTGCAGCATACAGCATCCATGCCTGGTACTACAAGATACCTCTAATTCTGCCATGAACAAACACAGACAGACGAATCTCTGCACTAACAGAAGCAGATACCAGATTTTGCCTTGTCGTCCCACTACAGATAAACTGGGGTCATCACTCAAGTAGACATTGTGATGGCTGGGTTTATCACTGGAAGTTAAGGGGACAGGGCGTGATAAGAGTCAGGCTGCATTGTACAACAGCAACACTAATCAAACATTTAAGATGATACTAAAGAAGGTGCACATGTGTATGGGCCTGATAATGGCCAAGCTATGATGGAGAAGTAAAAATACAAGATAACATACAATGGCAAAAGTGGAACTGGTGTGATGAGTAAATTAAAGGGCCATATTTGGAATATAGAAGAAGCTGTTGAACAACGAAAAGCTTTTTTTTTTCTTAATTTCTTCAGTATCGTTCATAGTCTGAAGTCTCTGAAGAAAATATAGCTCTTGTCCTTATTTGTCTTTTCTGTCTCAGTGGAGTATTTTTGATTCCTTTGTCAGTTGTGTTCATGTGCAAGTCAAATTTGGCTGTTGAACATCACTTCGATCATGAACCGTGACCTAAGATAACAAGACAGCCTCTGGTTTAGTCCAAGTGCAAAAAAAAGAAATTCTGTCTCCACACAACACAGACAAGTGACCTCTGTAACCCACACCACTAGTACACAGTGTAAAGAACAAAGTCAAGTGAGAAATACTCAGCAACATGCACACACACAAATCAACTGCTTCTGTGCATGTGCATATGTGCTTTGGTTGCTTGTGTGGCAGTGTGCCAGGGGTACATTAATTACTGTAGTGCCCCAGAATGCCAGTCTACTGTGGCCTCCTGGGGGGCACCTTCACTGTACTATAGTCACACACATACACACACCCACACTCATAAACACACACACAGTGGGAGAGTGAGAACAAAATTGAAAACAGCTAAATCATCCATTTCTGTCAGCATCCATTATAATGCAATCATAGTATGCCTAATGTGTACAATTAAGTACCTGTGTCACAGCTGAATAATTTTGTTTTGCAGTATACTAAAATAACAATTGAAGTTTAGGTTTACATTTGAAACACTACCTACTTTACTGTTAAATCATGTTAAAGAGCCAGGGTGGTGAAAAAGTCTCCTGGAAAAGCTAATGTCATAGAAAAGGCTCAAAAAGCAGCACACAGTCTTCCTTATGCAGTTAACTATTCAAACACTGCACTATGAAAAGCACAAGTCAGCGTGCATATACACAACTAACTGTACGAGAACCAGAAGACTTCAAACGGACCCTAAAGGTCCCAGCACCCTTCTGTTCTTTCTGTCACTGGCCACTAGAGAGCAGAGCTCCAGAGAAAAAGGGAGTGATAGGCCTGTGTGCTCCCAAGGTTGAGCACTGTGTTGACCTTTGTATTATTAAATATAACCAAACAATTAAAGCTATCTCTTCTTATTAATAACCCGAGGCTGTCATGATAACACCCGGGGTTTAATGATTTTTTTTTAATTCAGAAAGAGAAGTGGCCTCCAAGGGCAAACACTGAATAAATGGGGAGGTTAACCTTGCTCATGGTGTTTAATAGAGGGTGAAGTTGCACACGAGGATTGTGCCTCTGATTATATCAAGATATTTAATGTGCCACTAAATTAATATCTTTACATATCTTTGGAAACTGAAGTAGTAGGATTTTGTATTTTAACCTCTTGGTGCAGACTGAGGGGATAGGGTGAAATGTCAGAGTGAATGAATGATCTCTAATAAGCTCATAAGGTTGCTGCTCACCGTTCAGCCTTTTGGCAGCACTCTGACACACAAAGGCTGTCTGCTCTTTGTGTGTGCGCTGGTACAGTAAATCCACTACAACAGCAGCTTGCAGCATGCTAGGCCACCAGTGCCATAGTGATACCACGCGTTACCATGGAGACTGCACATACGTATGAGAGGGTGTGTGTGAAAGATAGAGACAGAGAGAGAATGTGTGCTGAGAATGGGGGTTGGGTATTACAGAACAAGAAACCATCAGTCACTCACGGCTCCAGTAGAGGAGGGAGGGGGCTACAGTCCAGTCATGGCTGACTGGCAGACCAATGGCAATGATTTTGTGATCTATCCCACCGTTTTGGAACCAGAGGGATGTTTTCGGTGCATAAAAGCAAGGAGTCAGTAGAGTGAAACTGGAGGACATGAGTCCCATTATTCCTCTCAGCGGGTAAACCAGGATGATCTCCACCTTGGGGACAAACAAGCATGCAGACTGAGCGTAGAGGAAGTGCCCACAGCTCCGCCGTGGGAGCTAACCATCACGGAGGAACAGTTATATGTCACCACTTTTTCTATGCTGGCTCTATTAAATATAGATATTAAGGGTCATCATCTGTCCTGCTTCATTATTTGGTGTTTTATCCTGCGTTTTAAGTGCCAGAAAGTGTATTTAAGTACTAGTCATTTATTGACTGAGCATTTTTTTTGCCTGTTTTTAGTGGCAGTAAAAATAACATAAAACATCCATCCAGAACTAATAAGATGATATTTGAGCTGTATGCCAGTCTATTCCTCATTACCACCACCCCTCCACCTCCGCTTTAAAATGCTAAAACTAATTAGGAACAGACAGAATGCCTGGCATTTGTCTTCTAACCTCTCATCTTTTGTGTAACAACTGGCTTCAAAGTCTTTGACTGCTGATCAGCGCTGCCATATTTTTGTCTCACACAGAGAGCGTAAGTGCAGAGCTTTTTGTTACCCGAGCCAAAGGAACACAATTCTATTTTATACATCAATAAAAGCTAAATATGGCACTGAAACATAGAACGGAAGCAATTTCAGGAGTTGAGCATCTGCCAGACACTTTGTAACTGCTTCTTTGATAGAGATACAAATTGTTGAGGAGGTGCACTGCTGAATAATTTTCATCCATTAGATCTTTATTTGCAATCTGGTCCTTCACAACTAAATACAAGAGTCGCAGAGTGGAAGACAGGCGATTATCATCTCAAAAACTGGCATTTGTCTGTGTGCCTGCTGCACAATATAATATATGACGTAAATATCTGTGCAGTTATTCAATTATGTAAATCAGACATTTTAACCAATAACCACAAGAACGGTTGTTATTGTGACTGTAAGAGGCCACTGAAATCATAAGCACATGGGCGTAATAAGAGTTTATCTGCACATTGGTTCATTTCTCTGCTTTTCATTGAGTGATAATCTCAGTTGTTTTGTTTGTGGGAGAGAATTTGATCCTCTATTCATACATTCAAATGAGGGGCATCAAGTTCAACTATCTGCAATTTACAAGTCATGAAAATTAAATTATACAGTTTAAGCGACAGTTCATCCTGTTAAAAAAATTTACAACATCAAAGAATATTGTCAAAATTTTACAGGGGTTATTCTTCAGACCGTTCTGTAAATTAGAATGTAACAGTTAACTTGTCTGTGTCCCTTGCAGGTACTCGGTAAACCTTTGACAAAAATGACTGAATGGAACACAGCAAATACACTGAACTGATTTACATGAGTTTGACTCTGCAAGCTGTCACCTTAACTGCATGGGAGGACATAATTTAGCTTAGAAGTATACTGTGGGCTTTCACACTGTATGGCCACTGCACTCTTTGTGTCTATATATTCTTATGCACCTTTGTGTGTGTGTGTGTGTGTGTGTGTGTAGACTGTAATGACGTGGAGAAGTCTCAATCAGAGGCACCAAACAGTGTGTGAAATGGGCAGTGTTCAGACAGCAGCCTGCTCAGAATGACTAATGCTGTACCAGCGATGTGCTCTCATTACCCTGACAAGAGTACAAAACTACAGGCCACAGAGGCCTGTACCAGAGGCCCTACCAGCTGACCCTTACTTCTCTTCAGGCCTCAAACAAACATGGAGATGGCTGGCGATAGTTTACTAAAAAGCTCCAGGCCACAGACCTTGAAGACCCTGTAGCTGAATTTCTCTGATTAAAAAAAAACCGACAAAGTCTGGCATGTCCTATTTGCCCTGAGCTATAATATGAAAAAGAAGCTTGTTTATTCAACACTCTTTGTGTGTGAGTGTCTATATATGTGCATGTGTGTGAGTGATGCAGATGCATATTTGTGCAATGTGTGTGGATGTGTCTGCCAACTGCATGACCCTACAGCTCTCAGTTCCCCTAGGGGATTGAGGGTGAATCATAACCAATGATGTTGTAAGCAGGAGAAAGGTGGCTAAAAGCCCCTGTGACTGATTGCTGTGTAGGGAGCCCTAGATAGTGTAAATACTAAACAGCAGCAGGTCTTACAGAACTGAATCCACAGCATAATGTTGATTCAGTAAAAAGGAATCAGTTAAGATTACACGGAAAGCAGCTTAGTTTTACAGAAGCCTGAAATTCAAACCAACTTCTAGGCTTAATGCAATTTTGTACATAATATACTGTTGACAGTCAGCTCAGTGCACATGATGCCTGTTTCTAGGTTAGCTACAGCCCATAGTCTCTAATGCCACATTACTGTTCTATCAGCCTGCTAAGGCAGAGCGAGTGTCAGATAAGATCATACAGAATGATGTATGCACACATCCACTTAAGTATATAGACAATTCAACAAGCACACATACATGCATACATATCAGATACACACACGTGTACACACAGGCAGCCAGCCCGCCAAAGCTAAGATGAGTCTCTAAATGCCTGTTATCAGAACAACATCCAGTATCTATCATTGCCAGCATCACAACAGGAGGTAGCCGGAGGAGGAAATCAAGTGCGGGAGATGCTCTCTTGCCAAAATGGATGACTGAACAGTCACATGTGTGAATCAAAGATGGTGAGTCAATGGAAGCCCTTTGGCAATATCCATCATGGTGAGAAAGCTACAGAGAAACAGCATTTAGGAGTTGAAAGACCATAAATAACAAAATTTCTTTTATTCTCTTTCAAGTTATCCCTCCTCCATTAACCAGAACACACCCAGGAAATGGGCTCTCGTCACAGTGAAGAGGGACATCTGGTATCAAAGAGAAATCAAGGAGAAGAAGCTCACACTTTCTGAAAGTTTGGATTAATAACTCCATGCTAATTATGCCCTGTCTAGCAAGAGCAGTCTTAGTCCCAGAATACAGTAAGTGATGTGGTGTTGTCCTACATATCCCTTCCAGTATGACACATCACAGAAGGAAATGGAGTGAGATTAAAGGCATCATCTCAGACACCAGCTGGCTTAAACTGTCTTCTTAGTGATGGACACACAAAGGAAGCTCTGAGACTGGCTCAAAAGCAAAAGGTCATGCTTACTTCTTTTTTAAGAGTTGCTAACTTAGGACACAACGTCGTCTTATGCCACGTACGCACTACATGACTTTCAAAGTCATTGCTGTTCTGTTCACACTACGCAAATTGTTGTCCTGGAATCAGCAATTATGCTTGTTGATGTTGTGCAACTCCTCCCCACCTTGGTTCCCCTCACCCTGTGTCTTGCACTTTCATTGGCTGTAGCTGCACTAATTGCCAGTCACAACCAGGTCACAACACTTTTCATACTACTGGATTTGGACTCCCCAACAGGTCCAGATAGGTTTTTGGGTGTCTGTTAAGAATTGGCGATTCTCTCAGATAGCGTATTTGGACAGGTCACAATCAAACACTGATTTGCCTCTGACATGGAGTTTTTCTTGGCAATCTCCAAAAACTGTCAGTAAGTGGAAAATCAGGGCCCAAATCATGTAGTGTGAACTCAGCTTTAGGTGACAGACACTTCTTAACAAGGATGATGGAAGATAAAACTGTGCTATTCTTGAAACTGGAACTACAGCTAACATGGTGTCCTGATTTAGAAACGGCACCAAAACAAGCTCCTAACAGAGGTGAAAACATCTTGCTTCTCTTGTGCTCGCTTGTTGGGAAGGAACGCTGACACTTGTCAAAGTGTTTGTCATCTCTTTCATGTTGGCGTTTGTAATAATCACTGTTTTTGGCCAGTCACCAGGCCTCTGTCCTCAGAATAACCCCATCACATCCCTTGTCTGGCCTCAAGAATAACTGTGAATATTATGCAATGAGGTCAAATGTGCAGTGCAATGAACTGGATGTGAACATTAATGAAGCTCATTTTAGTCCGGCCACACACTCTGGATTTCCCCTGCCACTGATACATTTCCTCGAGGAAAGCGTTGGGGGTTTCATTCCCCTGGCAGGCAAGTGTGGCACAGTGATGTTTCATGATGCCCAACTGCAGATCAGAGAGAGAGAGAGAGGGAAGATGCAGAGCATAGAAAGCTTCTTCAGCTGTTGTGTGTACAGGAAGTCATGAATGAATTTCAGACATATGGTGCTACACTTCAGGTTAAATGATTATGTACATGTATATTTACAAAAAAGATCAGACTGTGTGTCCACATGCCCGCGTGATTGCATGGCTCAGACTGGCATGGATTATTTCACTAACGTGTTAGATGGAACAGATCAGCTAAGCTGGAAGTGACACGACAGGAGACATGACTCAACTGATGGGAGTGGGTGGGTAAATAGGTCATGTTCCCTACGCAACACCGAGTATCCTACTTTTCACTTTCATTCCCTGTGCTTGTTAGTGAAGTCTGCACACAGAGAAATCAATGGAAACATAATGACAATGGATGGTAGTGGACCAGTGTTTGGAACATAACAGGTGGGAGGAGCTGTGCAGAGCTGATAGAGAACCCTACAGAGGTATGAAAAAGTAGGCCAAAACACAGCAGTAACGCAGTAATGGCTCTCTGTGGTTTGTAGCAGGCTTATAATATGAAATGCAACACTATTACAAAATAGCAGTGGACTTGTAAAATCATAATGAAGCCTTCAGTCATAACACAGTGTTATCTAGTCCCTCTGCCTGCATTACATCATCCTTAGACATTAGCACCAGCCACCAGCCAAATGCTTGGTAACTATCATATCACTATCACTATATAACTGGAAACCACAGTGCTGTGTCAGGTAGGAGTGCTTTTAATAATTTAGACAAAATATTACAAGATAAAAAAATAAATTAAACTCTTTGTTTCTCTCTCCGGGGCCTTGTAGTGAAATTGCTGCCACATCCTCTTATTTTGAAAGGCTTAATAGATACTAACACATATTCAAACAATATTCAGCAATAGTAGAGCAGAATTCTAATTGGTGCTAATGTCAAGCTATGACTACTAAATTATTCGTGTGCCATCTTTTTAAGTGTGCCCTTTAATTCATACCCTTTCTATCTATAAACAAGTATCATGAACCACAAAATGTACTGAAAAAGCAAATGGCAAAAACATTCTGAGCAGACAAACAACATCATTTCACATGCACTCATTTATACCTATTAGGGACTGCAGCATCGCTCATTCTCTGCAGTGGAGACAATACATTGAGCATTATGCCTTGTTGTTTGTTAGGTTATCACTGTAGTGTGCTATAGTGTATAACCAGGATAAACATGGCAAATATACTGTAGATCAGAGGAAAAGACTTAGAGCTATAAATGCTGTCCACAATTACGTTCAGTGTATGTGAGAAACATGATGCAGTTGTGTATCTTTGTACATGTTTTGTGAATATAAACGCATGCTTTCTAATTTGTGCTTTATTTATTTAACAAGATGTGCAGATAAAAACCTGTTGATTGACTGTTGCTGTATGTTAAGGTATCCGCCTCCCACTGTAGCCAACTGATTCCTCATATCAGAACTCAAGAGTATTCTCAAAAGCAGTGCAGCATCTGATATTTATTCTTCTCTTTGATTTGAGTTACAGTTAAATAGGAATGAACTTTATATAATATTCATGCATTCTTCAATCCTGCTGTCTTTATGAACCCATCAAAAAGGATGAAGAGATATCCAAAAGATCCAGAGGCAACACAGCAGACTCCTTGCTGCAGTGCGTGCTGTGTGTGCATGTGTGTTGTGTCGTGCAGCCCTGGTGAGAGAAGTGGTCTTGGAGGATTTTGAGGTAATTCTACCTTTATCTCTGTAACAATTTATTGTCTGACTCACTGGTCCCACCTGTCTAGAGGCTGAACAGAAGATTGGTTGTATGGTACATGTGAGGCTGTATATGTGTGGAGATAAAACTTCAGGCGTCTCGTCTGTAGCTGAGAAAAAGCAGACCCCCTTCTCTGCATTTTTTTGTTTACCCCAGCTGCTGGTCAAGTTTTTGATTCAACCATAGATATATTTCTCAAACCATTCCTGCAGCATACAGCAGTCCCCTGTCAGTTCTTATGCTCAGTACATTTCAAGCGGTCATTATTTCTGTCTGAGTCTTTAGTCAGAATCTACAGTGCAGCAAGTGCACAAAGCTATTTCTGTTCACAAGATCTGCATTCCAGGTCCTGCCCATCTTCAGTAGCAGAGTTCATGCAAAATGGGTCCTATTACCCACTAATTCATATCATTGTTAGTTTATGCATTCTAAGAGGGTAGACATTGTATGTTTAGTGGTAGGCTTTAATAATTATAATGGACATAATCTCTTTCAAATTATTTTCCTGCCATGCTGTTGTATTAACAAGGATATTATAGGCTATCAGCTGGATTTAAAAGGTTTTTAACACACACATTTGAAAAATTCAACAACCTCATAAAGTCGTTACAAATTACTTTCCAACTCCTCTCTAGATATTAGATGGAATACCTGCTGGATAGGAAGCACAAAACAGAAAAATGTTATAGTAATTTCACAGATGGTTGATTGGTGGATTAGATGAATTTAACACTGGGGAATACAGAGGTGAATGAGAGTGACCGAGGCTGAGCTATCTGACAGAGGTTTAGTGTGTTCTTTGAATGATCGAGAAGGGGATAATAGCACAGTGTCCTTCTTCACTTTGGGCTCCCCCTCCTGTCAGGCCCTACAGCCAGATCGACCCCTGTGGCGTGCAGTAAGTCAGAGGTTATGCTTTAACATGATTGAATGATTGCACTGAGCCCACTGCCACTGATTGAAGGATCAGTGCAAATGACTGGAGCCCATATTATATTACTAAGGCTAAGTTCCCCCCTGTAGCACAGCTGCTGCTGTATTTTGTGTCTCAGTCAGTTTACTGAAGTAGCTGCCGCAAACATGCACTCCTATTCAAGTCACAACAAAAAGTCTTTCTTAGTGCTGCTGCATCAGATTTGTACCACAGATTTGTAAGAAAAGAACCGTTCCTGAACCTCTAGGCATGACTTGTGATACGCGCCATCATCCAGGGTCAACATGTGTGTTTGCAGTGGAGGAGATAACATGAGGAGATTAGGACATATTAACCAATGCTTTGGCAGTCAGGAGCACAGATTAGAGATGGGAAGCTGCGTGACACTGACCTGTTGTGATGATGGTTTACGTGTGATCATCAGTGCCGCTGAAGGACTGGCTCCCTGTCTGCCTGATTGCTACCCATTACATCATACCGAACATGCATCTCAGGCCTGTGACATCCTACTCACACACACCAACAAAACAGAGCCAAGAGCACATTCAAGTGTCCATCACTGCATTGAAGAGGCACCCATTTTATTACAACACTCAAGTAACATGAAGTTGCCTTTCTTGGTCCACATTTTTAGAAATCTGGCCTTTCATAACCTTTCGAACTCGTGATTTATTTTTTTTTTAAGCTTTGGTCTTTTGTTTTTGCGCTTGTGTCATTCTGAGTGTATCTGTGGAAAGGAGAAAGAGAGAGCTGTCAGTGCATGCTGGCAGGGCCTGATGAGATGTGTGATGTCTAATTATCTCTCCAGCCAGTGGATTAGTGAGCTAACTCTAATGGCTGCCATAAGGCCGTAGGTCCCAGAGAACACACACACGCAGAAAAAATTAAAATTCAGATCAAACAAGTGCAACAGATAATTCTCCTATAATACAAAGAGGATATCTGTGCAGTGTTTTTAGTACTTAGAATTGGGGGTAGTTGCTATACGTTGTGGTTTTGAGGAGAAAGGTCACTGAGGACACAGCAGAAGGTTTTGAGGCCAGGAGGAAGCTAGGAAGCTTTTGGGAGGATATCTGGCAGAGGGATCTGTTTGGTTGTCAGGGCTGGACAATGCATCGTCGGGTGAGCAGTGAAGAATATTTGGTAAATACATCGGTAAATGTCTTCATTGCTACACTTGTGTGCATGTGTCTCCATGTGCATTTGTATGTGAGTGGTGCATCTTGCCGTGTCACACCATTACCTGACAGCTGAGGTTCAGTACAGCCACACAGATGCGACACCTCTATGTTGTTGTTTATTCAGTACGATGCACCGGCCTGTCCCGCTCGGTTGCTCGTATGCGTGCTGTATAATTAGATTTGAGTCTACGGTAATGACTCACGGGCCTCCTGTTCACTGCATACAGGATGCAAGACACCTGACTGAGGGTGTGTGTTTGAACGTATGGTGGGAAAGATGAGGTGGAACAAGGCGAATCAGGAGCGCTACACTCTGCTGGAGCTTGTTGGAGGTAAAGGGCATGTCATACAGGCCAATTGTGTTACTTACATCAGGGCTCATTTGACAAACACCTGCAGACGGTAATGTTCACCTTCGTGAACAGAAACGCGTGCTGGAGGGAGTTGACGTAGAGGAGAGGACTGCAAGACGGGAGCACTGTTTGACTGTGGAAGAATTACCATTTCATTAACACTATGCATTATTTATGTCTAACCCATCTACTGTCCTGGAACATGCATTTACAATGACCTTGAGGGATGGTGGAGAGATGGAGAGAATATGATATAATGTTTGAGAAGATTGCTCTACACTTTCTATTTGATATACATTTTCTGACACAGATTTCATTTTACTGAAAAACAACTTTGGGATGGGTCCATGTGACGATACTCATACAATTTTTTTTTTTTTTTTTTGATATTGCATTTTATATTGTTTTAATATGTCTAGGTTTTTCATCTTTTTTCTTTTTTAC
>JBBMJY010000002.1:15029222-15089045 GCA_037833715.1 Toxotes lorentzi | reverse complement strand
ACTTCTGCGTATTGTATTTTGTGTAATGCTGCGGCTACACTGTAATTTCCCAGCTTGGGATCAATAAAGTATATCTAAATCCTAAAGTTGAGTAAGAGCAAGAGGTCTGAGTTTTTTTTTTAACTATGACACACACATTCACACACTTTCTCATATGATACTGACTCTGGTGTACTAATCTTTGGAGGGGTAAGGTTAAGCAAACAGATAGGGGTGAAACATAAGACTCTCTGTAAACAGCCATTATAATACATCATCAGAGTGGTTAAATATATAACTGCACAGCACAGCACCCAGATCACTGAGTAAGCATTAAATTGGCAACTGTGGAATACCCTGGACACTTTCCAGACATTTAACCACTATTCAGAAAGGAGCAAATAAAGAAGTGTGTCTCTAGTGCAGCACACAAAGATACAGCCAAAAAAAGGAAACAGAGGAAGAAGACAGAAACACTGTCTGGCTGGCACAGCATTTAACACAACTGGTGTTACAATTCAGATCCCATTCTTGACTGAACGGTTCTTGAGTTTAAGCTAACCAACTTTTCTTCAACCTCTGGCAATATCACTTTAAGGTATATTCTGTGTATGTAGAAGACAGCACGACTTTTCCAGCCCTTCCTCTGAGTTTGGTTGGGCTCCCTAGAAGGGCCAAGCTGTCTAGGGGGCTGGCAGGCGACATGATGGGGGAAATTGGGTGTCTGTATGAATCCTAGCCAACATGAACCCTGGCCGGCAGGCTGGCACATTACTTGGTGACCCCTTGAGATGAAACATGCAAGGACTTTACATAATGCCGCCGGCACCCAGGATGACCCTCCAACTGTCTGTATGTGTCAGAGCCATAGCAGTCTGTTGTACTCTTGGTGTCCGCTAATTTGATGCTTTGGCAGTTCTGGTGTCTCAGAAACTAGGAGGTCTAAGAATCTCTAAAGGTCTTTAATATTCACAGAGCAATCTTTAGTGGCCACAGTCAAGCTTTTTTTTTTTTTTGATAAATTTGGTATTTAGTCGCTATTTTACAAATACACATATAACATGAACATTTTTGCAAAGGATCCTATTTGGTTATTACAAAATTTTGACTGATATGCACCAAGTGGGACATTTCATAGTTTGAAAAATAAACTTTATTGTTACAAACGGTGTAATGGTCACACTAAATCTAAATTACCTCAGTCAAATCTTTAATTAATAGCAGACATTTAGGCGTATACCTAAAATTACCCTATAGTTGTCTTGGTTGTAATAATCATTAACAGAATGGAGAAGACTTGTTGACACAAACAAGTGATTAAATGGCAGAGAGATAAACCAGGATGCAAATGAGTTGCGGACTCAAATAGTTGCAGTTGGCCAGTCAGTGTGGTATAAAACAACCCCACTACCCTGGATATCAAAGGCTGTCAGATAAAAAACATTTAATACAGCTCTAAAAAAAGAACTCATATGACAACTCCGGCAAAAGGGAGAGAATTCAAGCACTGACTTGCTGCTTTTTTTTTTAAGTACATACAGTACACATAACTTTTGTTTTAAGTCTCATGAGTAAACAGCAAAGGAAAAGGAAGCACAGAAGGGGAAAGTGGGAACACTAGCTGCCAGTGAGTGTCTGTGTTATGACTTGGGGAAAGGAACAGGCTGATGATTAACTAGCAGGGGCATGCTGCAGTGTTGGCAGAGGACCAAATACTGTACGTAGTGTGCAGCCTATAGATTTTGACTGGGATATAGTGCAGTTCTAGATGGCACTGGACAGCATGAGTTAAATGTTTTATCACGGTATGAGGCCTAATGCAACCAGAGATGCTGAAGGGAAATATTCCTCTGCAGAAACGGCATGTCAGGATCTTTCCTCAACAAAAACTCCTCAAAATAACTTTAAAGATGCCTTAAACGTGTATAAATATTACACATATGAGCTTTAAGGGATGGTCTATTACTCAACACATATTCTGGGTTCTGGAATTGCTGGAAACTAACTACACAAAAGAAAAGTTGACCATACAAATGTTTGAATTGTCATTCACCTCTGACAGAGCCAAGCCATACTGTTATACTTAAAAACAGGATTCAGTGTTTATTGAATTTATTGAATTCTAAATAAATTTCTCCGCAATAAGGGACACAAATTTGCATGTGTGCAATCTCACTTTGTTAGCTTCCCATTAATGTGGTGCTGATTCAACAGTTTACTTCATTGCCCCAATTAAATAGCTTAACGCTTGTTTAATCTGGGGAACACTTACACGCTGCTTGTGTCACAGTTACTACAACCTGACTGCTCTACTGATTTTTCCTGTTTAGCTCGGATTTAGAGCTGGTCTGTAGTTAAAAAGGAACTTTACCGGGTAAAACAATAATGCAGCAAGTCCATTAGTGACATAAGCTGGGATTTTAGTGTCAGGCTGGGTGAAGGTTTGTCATAGCTGAGTCAGGCAGTGGGAATGATGGGGACTATCTGCTAATGTGGACATGGAGAATAAATGCACACGCTGCATTTGTCTGTGTTGAATATAAAATAGCATATTACTGCTGTACTGTACTCACATCTTTGTATTCCCTAGTATGTGCAAAATATGAATTCTTTTTACAGTCCATTAACATGAGGCAGATGTTGCCCTCATAGCATTAAATATAAAAATACTACATACAGTACTGTATAATACAGTCTGATTCGACAGATGTGGACTGCTGAGATCAAGCTTCCCACTGCATTCCGATTCTTTACACTCTTACTTAACAAGTAGTGTGCTTAGCTGACAAGCTACATGCTAATAATGGAAAAGTTGAGAAAAAGTTGTGGTAATTTGCTACATGGAGTTTATTTCTATACTGGATATCAAAAGCACTGTGCAATGTAGGCCCAGCCTTTAAAGATTCTTATTTGCTCAAGGGAGATTTTTCTTTCAGATCTGTAAGAAAGACAGTGAAGGTTCAGGTCAGCCCTTCTCCTACAGCACAGTGCAAGTTTATGAGTATGAATAGTACACTCCATATGCATGAACAGTGCAGTGCATTGAAGCAGATGAATAGAATCTCTCATGATATTCATTCATAACAAACCAATTTACTGTATTTGTGAACAGCGTGGTCCCGCTCGTTTCCTCCTTCCTCCTGCCACGAGGAGACGACCTGGGATGCGGAGGCGAATAAAAGAGAAGTGCTAATTAAATAGACGATGATGAAATGTAATGGGCCTGGCAACTTTACTCTGCTTCACTTCTCCGCCGGTCTCCAGAGTGGTTTCTCGTTAATGTCATATACACCCACTCCTGCTGTTTGTTTATGCCTTTAGTTTAAGCCCCAGAGGAGCCAGAAATTAACACTTTATGAGAGTTTCTGCCCAAATTTGAAGAGGTAAATATATATATTTTTTAAATACGTGTGTGTGTGATGGCAATTTTTTGCACTTACATATCAAAATACATGCCAGGGTGATGATTATATCACAACAAGGAAACATGCATCCTACCCTTTTCTCTGTCACAGTTTGTAATGGGCTCTTTATGCGTTGAAAAGGCTAATATTTAATTTGCAATTTAATCTAAGCTTTTAAAGCGCTACTCCTTCAAACGTGGGATTATTTGACATAGATATTGTCTTACTTGCTCTTCATATTACCACGTGTTCTTCAGCTGCATCCAGACTGTCCATCTGGATATGAGTAAAGGTGCATGTGAAAATTTTTATATGAAGCAAATTGCGCTTTTAAGCTCTTGCAGTTGACCAGAGAGGTCAGGTAAACACAGCAGAGCTTGCAGTGCAGATGTGACATTGACACTCTCCTGCCAGCCTACTCTCTCCGGGCAGCAAATCACATTATCATACACATTATTTATTCATGCATAGTCTATTTATGTATCGACTTAGACAAACAGAGTTGTTGCTTTCATGCAGAAAGACTGACTGCAAAGGAAAAAAGAAAATTAAACAAGCTGTTTAATTGGAGCATGAGTGCATCCTGAGGCTGCGTGTTTGTCTCTTGTCAACATTGCAGTAGTGCGCAGGACTCTGTGAGACACTGCAAAGCCATACTCTGTTAGAAGGACCGATGCTGGCCCCCTTAAATGTAATTGCACCATGTCAACTTTATGGTGAATCACTGCCATGCATTTTACATTGGGTGTGGGAAATGGATGGGGCTACTATTCATTCCTCTTGCCCTTGTGCTTACATTTTCTTAGCTGAGTGGGCAGCAGATGAGTTATTTTGTCAATAAGGCTAGAACAGATTAGATAATGGCTTGAATGTTGTGCAACACAGGTGCTGGACCTTATTGTGTCTGTAAGAGACGAATCACATTGCTGATTTCATTGCATTGCTTTAGATAGTGCTTCTTAGAGATCACAGTTGCTTAACGTAATAAATTAATTGGTGGCTGTCAGTGAGAGGCAATGAGAGAAATTCCTCTTGTTTCATTCACAGCCAGGACCGAGTCTAAGTCGGTGCAGCAGAGGTGAAAATATTTTTAATCAACAGTGAATATTCCACTTCAAACATGGGGCCAGAAATCCACTACACTGCCTAGTTCAAGAAGAAGAAGAACAACAACAAAAACACTCACTCTCCTTGTTAAATTCATCTCACACATACTGCTCACACCTTATACTTCTGTGTTTACATCTCTGTATGGATATCTGTCTGTCTGTGTATATATTGCAGAGTCTGAAACTAGAAACACAAAGTCTTGCAGTCATTTGAATTATGGATGGTATATTTACACAGATCTGCCCCTCAGGCACCGTCTTTTGTTTCTGCTGTGGAGAAACGGCAAAGAGCCAAAGAGACAGACAGAAGCAGAGGAAACAGGAGAGAGTGATTTCAGAAAGGAGAGCAAGGGGAATCGAGAGGTGGTGACACACAAACTGAGGCGAAGAGAGTAAGAGAGAGAACAAACTGATTGACAGAAGGCAGCACACGCGGTCGCTGTCTATGTTCTTCCGCTCCCTGTGGCTCTACAGAGATAAACTGATATGATTTGAAGTCATCCTCTGGGGTGCTACAGGCCAAGCCCATGTGCTGCTGATGTGTTGCTCTGTGAAGCATGTCCCCAGTGACGTGTGAAGCCGATATCTTGATCTCAGTGTCAGCCACCTGAGTGTAGTGTTGGGATATGCATCAGAAGAAACAGACTCAGAGGAAACGATACTGCAGATTACCGAGTCCGTCAAAGCCTTGTTAGATCTCAACTTCATGTTTGCACCTTTAAGAGCACTACAGAGGTAATCACCTGTCGCAGACACACACCAGCATCTCAACTGGACAAACACTGATAAAATCTCACAAGGAGGTATCTGCACGTCTTGAAAAGTCTTAAAAAGCATTGAATTCAGTACCATCAAAACAAAAGACCTCAGACAGTATTAAAAAGCCTTGCATTTCATTTACGGAGGTGACAGCTGTCCTGAGACAGTTGCTTGGAAGCTCATCACCATATTGATTTTAGCACAAACTTAAATTAACATATCAGTTACATATTTTTTAATTGGTCAATCCATTCATCAGTTTTCTGCTACTTAACTCTAGCACCAAGCACAGACGGATTATGGGACAATGGACCTCTGAACATAGAAAGGTAAAAGCTCCGCCTTCAGCCTCTCTGATATATAGGATGTTGTGCTTTGTGTTGGTTTTGTGTTCCCTCTGGGGGCAGTTTTGTCTGTCTCTGTAGTCTCGTCTTAACAGTCTGTGCTGCAATCCACTTACCAAATCTATTTAACATGTAGCTAAGTGAGATGTAGAATGGAAATCCATGAAAATCATCAGTAAGTGCAACACAAAGCAGTGGGAATGTTGTTGCCATGGTAACTATATGACAAGGCTGACTTTCCTGTTTAGATCTCTCAAAACATACAACCTTTGTGTTTTCCTTTTCAAAATAAACACCACTTTTCCAACGAAGGTAGTCTAAGTGTAAATATATCAGCACCTGTCAAGCTGAGTATATTGGTTTTTATGTGTTACTTACACATTTTGCAGAAATATTGGCAGACAGCTCTATATTGTGCGTTGTGTGTTTATTTGTGTATGCATACCCTACTCCACACATGGTGTAGCGCAGTGTCCGTCCGCATCACGCATCAACATTAATGACGTCCTCATGAACAGCTTACGTAACAGCTGTAGTCTCCCCTCCTTCCTTTGTAAATTCAGTCACGTCCAACTGGAGCTGCAGCCAAACTGAATAATACATCTGTACTTCTCCAGCCAGACCTCTGCTGGAGATTCCACTACTTTATCTCTGTCTCTCTCCCTCTCTCTCTTTCTCACAGGGATAAGTGCTTGAGTCCTTCAGCGGTTACACAGACAGCCTTCAACAGGTTAACAGATATCTAAGTGCAGATTCTATGTACCAAACATGGCCCTCCTTTAGATACAACAGAAGACAGAGCAATACATTGCAGAAAACACATCAGTAGTGAGATAATTCATATCTTACCTATCAGGAAGTCTGCAAAGAAAAGCAATTTCTGCAATCTTAGCACTCTATTGAGGGATAGATGATAAATGAGGCATTCAAAGAGCCTGAGTGCCAGACAGTGCAGGGTATGGTAGCATGCTTATTTTTTTTACTTTACTGTGTGTCCTGACTATACAAAGGCTTATTACATGAACAGTGCGCAAGCACATTGCCATGCTGCTGCAAGCACTAAAGAAGGAGAAAGAAATAGAGGTGAGGAAAAGGTGAACAAGGTTGCAGAAGGGGGGCAGTAATGTTAAGCAGAGAGCGAAGGAAGGAAGGAAGGAAGGAAGGAAGGAAGGAAGGAAGGAAGGAGGGAGGGAAGGAAGCATTGAGGAGGTTGGTTGCAGCCACTAAGACTAAAAAGCCACAGGCAGAAGCATAGGAAGCACAGGGAACATGGGGAGGGGGGAGCTTGCTGACTTGCAGGCCGTAGCTGAGTTGATCACTATTTAGTCGTGAAAATGAAACCTTTCAATCTCACATAGTCGCCAGGACAGGAAGATAGAAGAGTTTCAACTTTTTTGTTCTATGAAGCCAGTTCAAGTGGAAGCACACACTGAAATTGCCTAGTCATTGAACTCATTAGGGCAGCAGCTGTCTCCATCTATAACCCCTTTTCTTTTTGCACTTTGTTTTGGTCTGTGCATGCGCCTCGGGGTGGCAATGACCGAGTTAATGGTTTGGGATAGGGAGGGGTAGGCAGGAGCTACAGATGCTATGCTCCTCAGTCCAACGTAACGGGTGTACAGACAGACATACATACGCACACACACCCACTGTCATACAAACACACCACACTAGACAGGAGCAGAGAGTCCCAGGAAGGGTTGGCCTCCTACAGGTTCTCTGTGAGCAAGCATGCTCCCAGCATTCAGTCTTATACTACACTCAAACAGACAATCACACAGGCACAGGCACTCACACTTGCGCGCACGCATACACACATTCGTGCACAAGCACACACATGCTCGAAAGGGGCAGAAGCACACCAGATGCTCTCTAAAAATGGGACAGGAATGAAAGAGAACTTAGTTTGGAGGGGCGGAGAACTATCAGTTCACACAGAATATGAGAGAGGGGAAAACAAGGCGGGAGTGGGCAGGGGAGACGAAGAGCATCGGCAAATCAAAATAAGGAGGGGGTGCGAACAAACCTTCGGGCTCTGCGCTCTCTTTGTGGACGGCTTGCTTCAGCGGGCAGCAGAAGATTTCGTGACACTTAGCACGAAAGGGGGACCCTTTACTCCTTATATCCGCAGAGTGGATGGAGTCCTGCCGTAACATAATGTACTCCTGGGTACCTGGGGCAGCGTCATCCTGGACTGCGGTGGTGCCATAACAGAATGAACTGAGGTTAGAAGGCTCACCACACAGAGAAACAAAAGAAAACAACAACAACAGCAAAAACACAAGGCAGAAACACAGGCAAATAAAAAGACATCAAACATTAGCAACAGCTTTAAATAACAGTTCTATAGCACAATGTGACAGAGAGAGAAGGAAGAGAGAGGAGAGGGGGGCAGAAGAGAGAAAGAAAGAAACAGATAGACTTAGATCAAGAACACCAAGCTCACAAAATAACTCAAAGACAACCAAATAAACAACAGTGGGGGCTCCGTTAAATATATCCTCGGCTGCTGAAAAGGAAAAGTGATAAAATAACACAAAGAAAAGATAAAAGGAAACAAGAACAGTTCATTGTTCAAAATCAGTGTTATGGCAGGTTTTAGCAGGCACTGACCCAGGAGCTCTTGAATGAGATGATTGTACAGTTGGTACAGAAGTAAAAGGTTGTGTGATTGCAAGGCAAGCGTGCAGTCTGCTACAGCCGCTGAAACGAAGTTCAGGTGGTCGGTGATTATGCCTGCCCCCACCTACCACACATCCACCCTATTTACTGTATGAGTTGGCAAGCAGATGCAAAGGCATGCACAGGCCCCCAGATCACACTGCGATGGCCAGATTTGCTTCATGAAGTCATGCTTTCTGTCAGTTACATCAATGAGCGCTCGTATAACATCACTCTGCATATGCGTCTATAGGAATTCTGTCCTGGGATCCTGTGAATAGCCCTATGTTTCTGTCTGTACGTATTGGACCTACTGCATCTGTCCTCTTCTGGGCACAGTCCCTGCTTGGCTTCAATTATTGACCTATTTTCTCTGTGTTGATGGATTAGCTACAAGCGAATCAGCTCAAATAAATTGTATCTTCTTTCCCTAATGGATTTGAGTGCAAAATTACTATAGAGAAGGCTATTAATCAGTCGCCACTATCAAACCACCACAATGCTTAATCACCCCTCCATTTATAACATGTATGACCAACATAATTGTTTTCAATTTTTTGTTTAACTGAACACATCCAGAAAAATGGCATAACAAGTGTTACAAACTCACACATGTAACTCCTGACCCATTTTCCCTAACACACACAGTTGTTGTTGAAGTCCACTATTTTCATGCCGTGAAAATAGTAAAAATCTTGTACTGTATGTAAACCTCAGCCTGCTTTTTTCAGAAAGCCGAAACATGAATGGATTTCAGTGCTCTCTCCATTTCTACTCCCAGTAAGAATACACTAAACTACTAAATATGGAGACAGACTCCCACACAGACTCCCTCATGTGCTGTATTTTCACACGGACTGCACAGAGTTTTCTTCAGGAAAATAAGATCAAGAAGCACACACACGTTTGTCTCCCTTCGTGTCTCAAACACAAACAAAAACACGAGGAAATAATAAAAAAAAAAAAAACAGTACCATGTGTATTAGAGGCACATGGGTCCAGTTAATTTAGCTTGAAATAGTTTTTAAAGGGACAGGCAGAATTAGAAGATACTGAACACTTTGTGCAAACTACAAATGTGCAAAAAAACACTGAGTGGCGAAAACTAATAATTAGTATCTGAGGGCACAATGATTGGAAAAAACGTTTTAAAATGATTTTGGTCCAGGTCAATGCCTAATGAGAACGTGAAGATTTATGTACTGTATGTAAACATAGTTTAATGAATGAATCCTGAAACTGTTTGACTATACTGCTCTATTGACTACTGAGCAATAATCAGACCTGTGTGGGTGCAATGTTACCAGCAGCAAACTACAGAAAAATTCTGCTCTGTATTCATAAACCCGACACACTCACCCTCTCTGGTGCCAACCATGAGTAAAGAGCCAAAACCATTTACTGCTTGTAATTGGCTGTAGGTTTACTTTCATTCATAAAACCCTTTTACATGCATAAACACTGAGTGTATTTCTTCTAGGTGAAGTGGTCTCTATTTGTTTAAAGTGGCCTGAACTGTTATCGGCCTTTGCATCTAAATTTCCAACAAAAATTCATGTACATATATTTTCTTTTACTATATGAGTCTCCAATGCTTTAATATGTAGAATCTTTTTTTAAATTTTATAGATGTTAACACAGCTCAGGGATTTGAAGCAGTGGCTTGTGAACGTCATGCTTAAAAGTTTACTAACCTGTCAGTACATATCTCATGATTCTGGAGTAGTCGTATCCAGACTTAAATCTCATAGTGAAAACTAAACTCACTCTAGAGAACTGCAGGGAAGAATGATCACGACACCATGTTCAGCTGAAAAGAATGGGTCTTGAGTGGGAGACCTAACTTGCTGCACTGCACATGACTTCCAAAAACACCATCTTGGCAGGGCCCATAAACTGGGCCACAAGTCCTGAAGACACTTCCAAAAATGAATGCTCATGTGCCAAAAAGAGCATATCCACTATCCAGTAGGCCAGCCAATGCCTGACACAAGCCTCCCTTGTGTTTTTACCCCATAAAACATACACACACACACTAACAGGCAGCAGATAATCAGGGTTCCACACCCAGTGCAATTAATCACCACATGCCTTGTCTCCTACGGGACTTATCAGTATCTCAGTGCCTCCTTCAGGCTCCTGAATAACCTGGTACACTAATACCTCAGCACTGACAGAAGGTCCTGAAAAAACCCCACAGACACTATCCACTGCAGCCCTTTGCCAAGAAAACCACAGCACTCCCGAAACTTTGGAATGACAGAGAGGGGGGGCTAAGTTTCCTTCCAGGAATATGACCCCATTCTCTGCTCCTCAGGCACAGAGGTGCTGCTATTTTACTTGAACCAGCAGACATTCAGCTGAGCTAAGATAATCTGCCCTGTTAAAACACCTTTGAACTGCTCACAGAGAGATAGAAAACAACAAAAATGTCTGTGCAAATCAATGGTATTCAGACTATTTCCCTACTGCCTCATCAGTTTCTTTTCTCTCCAAGCAAACCAAACAAAGAATGAAGGGTCTGTTTCATGTGCACAAGACAGACGTTAAGGTGGACTGAGACACATCCACAAGTTAGTCGGCAAAGAGTCAAACTTCACACTGCTCACTAGCACAAACATGAATGCACTCTGCATCTCTGTCATCCTCACTATCCTGTCTGCTCATGTTTAAGTATTCCTAACTGAGCTCATGGCCGAGGTGGTGTGCATGTGTGGAAGGCAGGGAGAATAGACTTTTCAGAGCTTCAACAAAAGTCTGATTCCACAGTCGCTGTTTATTAATGAGCCCACTAACAGCCGGCTCATCAGAGGTAATAAAAATGAGTGACGGTGGGGCTAAGAGGACGAACAGGGGAGGGTTGGGCACCATTTTTTACAGCCTGTCTCCTCCATCCTTGCCCCAGCCTTGATGAAGAGTACATACTGGGATTGAAGGATGTGTGATGGATGACACAGCAGGGCCTAGGACCTCAAACTCTATAAGATCATCCACTCAGAGTGAGCTGTCAGCCAGGTTCATGATAGTCAGTGATCTACAGGCACCAGTGTTGCCACACTGGACCTTCAGAAGAAGGCCCTTCTGAGAGGAATAAATCTTATAGTAAGGAGAAATGGGTACAAATAGAAGGAGGGGGGGGGTGAGATGTATCTTGCTTCGGTTAGTTGCTCATCTGTTTAAGGCCCCTTATGAATGACAGGGCACTTTCAGGGTTTATAGCAACAGTATGGAAGGTGTGCTGTCTGTGTGGGCAGTATTTACCATGTAGAGTATAAAGCAAGTGCTATGCGATGACTGTGTGTATGTTCATGTGTGGATACGCCTGTAGGACGGATGAGCAGGCTTAATGTGACAAAGCATCATCAGTGACACCCAGGCTCACAAATGCCACCTGCGTCATGTTCAGATGGGGTTCAAGGACATGTGTAATCAACTCAAGCACTTTGTCAGGTCCGGAGAAATGAACTACACTTCCATTTATGAGGTGCAATCTGCTCAGTTTACTCAAGTCATGGCTTATATCCATCAAGAAAGTGGAGCACGTTCATCATGATTTGACAAATAGCATAGTCACTGAATTAGAATCAGAATTAAGCACAGAAACAGGTCCGTAGCCCGAGGTTTGTGTTTCGAAAATAGCCTGCCCTCGATGTGGTTTTACAAGGAGCAGAATCTAGCACATTGTCTTCTGGGATGCCTTCGGTTCAGCGTGGCTCCATCTCGAGAAAGAATAGTTTTATTTTGGTTGTAAGTCACCTTGCAGGCAGCAGAGAAAGTGAGTCGAGTTGAACTTGAGGTTTTCTTTGAAACGCAGAATGAGCTTGCATTTTTATTCATGCGCTCACATCCCTCTGAGCTCATTGTATGTCACTCTCTCTCCGTCTTTGTCTCTTTCTCCCTCTTGTTCTTTGTTCTTTTGCCTTCTTGTTCTAAACAGAGACTACAGTGTGACATGATATCTTGGGACTAATAACGTAGCCTTTTGTTATCAACACATTAATCTCTCGATAACTCGAGTGACGACTATAAAATAAATATGAAACTGCAAAGAAGAAATCAGTAACCTCAATTTCAGGTCTCCCTGTATCCATGACTACATCTTAGTCAAGTCTTTAGTATATCCATATTGTTATCTTTAATGATGATGGTGTAGCTATATGACACTCTATAACACAGTGTTCTTTAAGTGTAACAAAATGTAAAATAACATGCATGTTTTCCAGTAAGTTTTTCCATGCTCCTTTGGCTATAAATTAAATACAATATGTGAGAATTAATTCCATTAATGAAGAAAGCATGATGCATAAAAGAGTACAGAGAAAAAATTTCCACTAAAGGTGGCAATTATTCAAATGCAACACAATAATGTCATGTCTCTAGTGAGGCTCTGTGCGCCAAAGCAATTCATTTACGCCAATACACAGTATGTAACGAAGCTATGAATGTGCCGCAGAGAACAGTCGGCCACCTTATCTTATTTATAGTAAAGAACAAAACTAATTACATCCCTGGTCAACACCACTAAAATGTGAAGTAATTACAAATCCTGTCCATTTAATACAGTTACAGTGGGTGTTTTTGAGTAGGTTTGTCTGTGTGTGTGTCTATGTATGTGTGTGTTCTTGCAGAAGAGGGGAATGAGCAGGTGGGGGAGAGATAAATGGGATGTGGGTGAAGGCCCAATGATAGACACATACAGCGCTCATATGAAAAAGTATTGATCCAGCATCAAAGAGTGGCCTTGCAGAGAGCCCATTTTGCTTCATTCTGACAGCTTCCTTAGCCTCAGGGTTAGCAGTCCACATCCCATGCACATACTGATGCAACTCCAGCTTGATGAGTCAAAGATACGTCATATGTCATCTGGTTGTGTGCGGTGGCAAGTGGCAGAAATGTAGAATATTTTTAGATAGAATAACTGAATTTGTTTCCATTGTATTCTGCATTTTCAGGAAGTAAGGATAAGGGCCACTCTCAGTTGTGAAATTGAGAGGAGGTCAAAAACACTGCATGGACACTAATAGTCCCTTAAGCATTGTGTTATAATATCCAGTCGATCGAAGAGGTCGATGAACCCTGTATAGCATGTTTTTACTGTGGTCTACTTTTTTTTGTCAACTGGTCTCAACTTAAATGATGCCACTGTTTTTGCACTTAGTTTTATGATGGAGGTTTAAATCCCTGGAATCCATTAGTTGGCTTGAAAATATGCCAGAATGAGAAAAATCAATATCAAGAGACTGTTTGGGTCCGAACTCGCTCACTCGCTCTGTCTCTCTGTCGTACACTCACACACACACATGCTCACACAGATTCCCACTAGTTTTCTAACATTTTTAGTATTACTTCAATATACAGCAGAAACAGGACAACACACACACAAATAGATGCTGACACACAGAAACGCATGAACATAAACACAATGACACTAATTTGAGTCAAACCCAGTGTGAGGTTGGCTGGGACACACCTTGGTGTCCATGGTTGGCTTCTGTTAGCGACTTAAATGTTTCACTCTTCTTGTGTATAGTTCATAGACAGTGTGCAAGTCTACTATGTGCTGTATGTACTTTATGTCCTGCTGACTGAAGAACAACAACCCATTAAAAAGATCATGTCAGTATGAACACAGACACAGAAATGACCCAATACAATATTGTCACGCACACAACCTCCATCCCTATCATGGATTCAAATGTTTTATGGATATCATGTCAGCAGACAGGGATCAAACACACACTCCGGCTAAGGCGGATTAATGCTAAAGATCCCTTTCATGGCAATTAACAGCTGACAAGAGCAAATAGGTGTAAGTGTAATAGGATCAACAAAGGCTGAGCAGTAAGCGACACCAAGTAGCTTATGATATATGTCAAATCCGCTTCAAAGTCACATATGATTCTTATATGTTCTGTTCACGTTGATTGTCACACAATCAAGTTACAAGGATGGAAGTGATGTGTTGCCTGTCCATCTTGCTGTGGTTTGAAGTCTGCTGGTCATGTGTTTTATGTGCAGTTCATCTCCAGTCAGGGATGTTAACAGGAAACGTATGTCTTCTTTTATGCATAAGACGATTAGCACAGCGTCGACTGCACTCCTCCACAAAATTACCATGATCTAGTGAACTAAACGCACTGGTGCTCAGTTCACTGGTGTGTCTCACATTGCAAAACAAGTAACCCACCCACACGTGTGTACACAAATATGCAGTACATGACACAGTTTTCTCACATATTACATAATACATTACACTGAATTTTACCCATTATGCTTACAATAACTAATATCAAAAGCTGATTGCAGCTCTGAGTCTGCAGAGTTCCACCATAACACTGACATAGTGAGGGTGTATTTAAAATCATTATAAAACCATCAAAATCAATTCTGGGCTCATTTCAAAATAACTTTTAAAACATATGTTTTGTAATTAGCAATTAAATTGATGTTTAATTCCCTGGAAATGGCTGTTACTGGTGTCACCAACCTTATACTTTGTTCCCCATTTCATATTATCATAACCCAAACAATTTAGACTGTGAAATTAAAGAATCTGTAATCAACCTTGACCTCTAAATATTATTTGTGAAACATTCCAATGACACATTCTGTTTTCTTAAAGGTGAAATTTCAGTCTGAAGCAGATGACTGACTGTGTACTTGGCTCCAAGCAGCACATTTGTTGCTTCATGCTGAAAAAAAAGCATATGCATATGCAGCTATATAGACTGTAATTAAATTCTCTGGCAGGGTATAAAAAGTGAAACTTATGAATCACTTTGGGATACGGTCTTAGAAAGATGACTTGAATCAGCTGGCCCCTATCATTATGAAAGAGAGAGCGAAAGGAGGGAGCAAAATAATTTACCTTTATAATTTCCATATAAACTGCACTGCAGTGACGTATAGACCACTTTAAAGTTTCCAAAAGTCACAAATGTGTCCTTCACTGGCCCAGCGGTAGGAGTGGCCATTAAAGCACGCAAAAAAAAAAAAAAAACAACAACAGAAAATGCTCTCTGCCAACAGAACGCTATCGTCTAGTGAGTTGCATAACAGAAGGCAATCTCAGTGTGAGACCTGCAGCTCAGAGCAAGAGAGGCGGAGAGTCCCGACTGCAGGATCATGAATTCAGGCATAAGTGTCTGCCACATATTAGATGTACTGTAAGTCTTCAGTCAAAACACAGAGGCGTGATCAGAGACCATTCTGTTCACACCTTACAAGATGTGGACAAGCATCATATTTGACAGCAAATACTGTCACTCAGCTATTTTAACCCACAGAATTCTACATTAAATCTTTACTGTGTTCTTGTTGGAAATAATGTAAATAAATAGCGTTATATAATGGGAACGCTTTACTTGCTTTGCGCAGGCTATTTAGCAGGAGCAGCAACGACCGTCCCCAGCCTTCTGTTCTGTCTAACCCTCAGTGCACTTACTGATGTCTCAGTGCACAGCTGACTAAGTGCACAAGCCCATTTCACTGCCATCCATCACCACAAGTTAATGTGGGGTCAACAGGTTCTGGCTCAGTGTTCGGCAACACGGCAAACGGTCTTTACTTTTACTTTTACTCTTTTACCTTTTTCTTTTAAACATGCAACTTCATCTTTCTCTGCTTCCAGATTTCAGTCTGATTAAAGAACAACAGTGACACAAAAGATAAAACCAATCCAAATAGGAAACTCAGAAAAGTAAGTTAACAATAAGTAAGTAAATAAGTTTTCAGTAGTTGTGCAACTGGTTGCAAGCACCATATGATCATATCACCACTAAGCCTTCACAAGTTGTGACAAGCCTCTTTATTAATTACTTTACTGAAAAAAAAAAAAGTCCTTGATCCAAGAACACAGTCTTTGGCAGAGCAGATATGGAGGGCAGAATCTTCCTCTGCCCTCTGCCAAGCAGATCGGATCCCAGATGGGCATCAAAACCACACACTTTCAGTTTATTAATGCACATTTACAGCCTTTCCTGTTCATTAGAGGAGGAACGGTAGCAGAGGGAGAGTGGGTGGAGAAGGAAAGAGGAGGAGTGAAGGCTTGTGTACAGTTTGGAAAGAACAGGAGTATTAGGTGGAGCAGAGAAAAGGAGGGTGACCTTGAAACACCATTAGTGCGAGTCTCAGCACTGCAGAGATTTTCCTGAATGTTTGTCTTGAAATCTGTCACTGATGACGGATTTACATTTTACAGAGAAACAGCATGAAGGAGGGAAATGAGAGACAAGTGGAGAATAAAAAGTGAACTGTTCCCACCCATATCAACTGTGTAACACAGTTTCACAATTTAAGTTGTCATGATGATGTTTTTTTTTAACTGACTGTGGTGAGAATAATAATACAAGGTATGAATTATTCATTAACAGCTTCCTGATCAAATTTGTCCATATATCTTTTGTACTTTAATGTTGTTGTTTTGTGTATGTTTCATCTTAAAATAGAACATTTAGCTTTTAAGTCCTCGTTGTGGTTCCTGTGCTCTTTCATTAATTACTAATTAGGTTATAATTCTTCAGTAACTATGGCTACATATAGCCATTTTGCTGTTGTGTTAAAGCTTTAGGAGAACTTTACACTTATGGTAGTCATTGCTTGGTTTATTATTACATCAGCTGTGAGTCGTTGTATGTGTCGGTATGAATCGGTTTCTGTTCTGTGTGTTTGCTTGTGTAAATATGTTCTCCAAAATTTTTTTTATCATTTCATGGCTTATTGACTGGAAGATTGTAATTTATCTTTGCTGCCAGATGAAGATGAATTCCAATAAACAGTAATGTCGTTGATGAACCACTATTAACCACCAATAAAACACTTGATAAACTCTATAGCATTTAATAGACACTGACTTTATGAAGCTTGGCGAGCAGTAAAACTTAAAATAATAATGAAGCTAAATTGTTTTCCAGTTGTTTCTGGTGTTCACTCTGCCGTTCGCTATGAATGTTTGGATGGCTAAAAATGGGTTTTAGTAAGATAGTTAATTTGTTTCCCATCATAATAATTATTGTTTTGAGACTGTTATTAAGCATTACAGTAAATACATACATAAATGAATAGGGAAAAAACACACACTATCAGAGAAAAAGATTACCCCGCTACTATGGCAATGATTTTCACTACTATGGCTACTGCTGTATTAACAAGTGATGAACACACTGTCAATTCCAATTGACCCAAGAGTCCCAACTAGCTTGGCCTTGATGCAGGATTACATAAAGGATTCAGATCCAGGCATTCAGAGAGAGGAGATTTAGGAACAGCTAACGCCAATGCTATCTGAATCATCAAATATATGGGATTAGTGTTTGATGGCTCAGTTTCCTGATGATGCATTTTAAGAGGGACAGAATCACACACACACACACACAGAAGCACACACTCCCCTTAGTTGTTATGCTTGTATCAAGTTGGGAAAACATCCAGGCATTTGGTAGACTCTGTGATGGGAACAACAGCAAGAGAAAAACAGGAACACAACAGGAAGAGGAAAAAAAGTAAAATAAAGACGTGGTCTTTCTGAACTTCAGTGACAGGAGAGCTCACCAATCAAACTTCTTCTTTTCCCATCCTCTTGTACTCTCTAACTTTGTAATTCAGTGATTTTCACTAATTCTATTTAAATGTTACTTCTCACACCCATCTATCGCAAAATTCTTTTGCAAATGAAGATGCTAATCCTTCATACATTTTACAAAATTACATTTACTGTAACATGGAAAATTGGCTGACTTGAAGACTTGAAAACAACCCAGAAATGCAGTTAATCCGACCCCGAAAGGCGTATAACCAGATTCATGCTGTCCCTTGGAAAGTTTGGCTAAACTAGAAATAGAGATTAACATATGTAGTGTTTCTAGTTTTTGTTTTGATTTTTGGCAGATCTTTAGAATGACCCTTTCTGCAGCAGTTACCAAGTTATAGTAACATAAGTTAAATATATCAGCAATTCACTTGCTGACTCATGCAACAAAGCAAACTACAACAGGTTCGTTATCATCATAACATTTTCCGTGTGCTGTCGTCTAACACTGGACGGATACTGTTCACTTGCAGCTGTTCCCCAGCCTGAATATTTCCTACCTCATCAGCCAAGTCATCCCAGCTGTCAACCTATCATGTGCTCAACACACTCTCCCAAGCACACTTGCCCACATACTCGAATGGTCAACCAGAAGAAAGGGGGTTAACAGGGACAATGAAGGGTGGTGCTGATTGCGGTCATCAGTGATACTTATACCAGAATAGTTGTTGTGCTCATGCTGTACAGTCCCCCAATGGGAGATCTAGTGCTCAGTATGACCACCAATGGGAATGCATCAGGAGAGACAGAGATACTGTGTACAGGCCATGTCAGCCACTGAGGCGCTGCATGGCTTCACAGAAAAATCATCACAGAGGGCTCTTTATGTTGTGTGTATGTGTGTGTGTTTGTGTGCGTTATGTTTGGTTTTGACTCTCTTAAGTAGATCTCTACTGTTAAACACAGATCAGAATCAACTGCATTCCACTATTCAGCCACTATTCATCCTTCCTGTATTAAAATGTTGGTTAACCAATCAGATATTCATCCTTCCTGTATTAAAATGTTGGTTAACCAATCAGATTTGTTGGTTAACCAAATCTTGTTCTCAGTCACTGGTCATCTGACAATTGTGTGTGTGCATGCACGTCTGTGCACGCGTATGCAGTATGTCTGTATGTACGGGCACGCTTGTCCAGGGAGTTCAGCTGCCCAAGGGGCCTATGCACATGCATATATACAGTATATACAAAACCACAATCCAGATTTTACTGTGTCATCACTTGTACTGTAGCTTGAAATTATCATAATAAACCAACCATGAAACTTTAATGGATTACATGTTACAAGAACTAATGCCATTTCTGATACTGGAGTAAAAGAGATAACTAGAGTAACCATCGGACGGCTGTTTCATATTACTTTATTGAATGCTCACAATTACTAAAGCAGCACTGATGTCTGATGACACCAAATCTTATTTGAAGAACAGACAGTTGCATGCGGAGAGATAATTCTGTTATAAACTCAGTGATCTGATGTTTGAAACATCACAAACCTCCAGAAAGTGGTCCACAGCAGCAGTGATGTCATCATCACTGTCAAAATGGCGACGTCTTCATCTTGGGGAAGAGGTAGTTGTCTGAGGGTGTCAAATCAGGTCAAATCAGGCCAAGGATCTATTTGGGTGATAAGCCCTTGAGACTGAGGCAGCGGATGACTGCACAAAGGCGGATTTACAAATTTCAATTACCCGAAACAAAAAATACCACAAAGCATCTGCATAATCACTTAAAGAGTTTAACTGCACCTGCATGTAACGAGAGCTGTGTAGCTCACCTCCTTCTAAATTCCACCACAAACTTATCAATAACCCCTTGTTTATCAATCGATTAAATTTATTACCCAAGGTAATTTTACACTAAATTGCTAAATTAAGCCCTTAATGTCAAAGGATAAGCTGTGAGTTTCTTTTTTGGGTATTTTTAGTTTGTGTGCACGAGCATGAACATGTTTGCAATCAGACATGACTGTGCACGTGTGTACAATTTGTGTGTAATATTCTCTGGGTAATTCTTGTGTGTTTAACCTACTTTCCCCCATGAGCCCCACATGAGACATGTAGGCTGCACTGGTCTTATCCCAAGTGGCACTCTCTCAGACGTAACACTAATTCACTACAGCAAAGGCTGTCTAAACACATGTGGACACAAGCCCATACACCACCAACATCAGGACATGAATCTTGCTTCTTTGCGTGTCTGGCTTCCGCTAATAGCTCTAGATGTTAATTGATTTTGTGTCCCCCTAGAATGAATGTGGAACAACAAGCGAATAAATTAAACAATCCTCTTGAAGGGCAAAGAGAAGCTTTCTATATACATTATTTTAATATTTTATAAAAATTGTGTCCCCAGCTGCTTTCAAGCAGGCAAGACAGTAGTTAACACAGTGTGTTATAAGCAGGATGTTTTACGTGAAACCTTAAAAGGAAACAAATGTTTGGACCAAAGGACAGTGTGATAAATAAAGTATGGCTACAAAGAGCTGCAATTCTGAGCAGAGTGCAGTTCTGGTTCTGACTCTGTACCAAGTTGTTAGGGTGTGTGTGTGTGTGTTTCCTTTTGTGTGTGTTTGGAGGGGGTAGGCTGGGCATTAGCTGATGCTATACCAGCGTTTTATGACTACACAGAACCCATTACACAGTTGAGGAGTACAGCAGAGGGAGAGGGAGGGGAGTGTAGGATTTAGCTCTACACCACATGAATTATGCAGTCAGGCCATCCAGACGTGTAGCTGTGTATCTTTTATAAATGCCTTACAGAGGCAAAGCAAGTTTAACTAACATTTCCTGCTGCCACTCAGTGCTACACATCGTGAGAGCAAGTGAGAGAGGGAGGAAGAAGAGAGAGAAGAGAGAGCGAGAGGGAGGGTATCTGAGCAGAAGCTTCTGGCACCACCCGTGATAAAAACTGACATCCAAGAGCGATGCAGCAAAAAGAGTTCATTCCATCCGTCTTACGTAGGCACCGCACTTGACGGATTTAAAAACGATACATGGAGTAGAGTTCTCCCTCTCTCTCACTTTGATCCTGAGTGAGGGTTTTACAAGAATCGCACTTGGTTATAAGCATAAATAGGGCAAGGGGCACCATCTGTGTGAATTTGGGATGAATGAGGGTCATCATGTTAAGCCATGCAGATGGTGACCAATCAAAAACACAAGTGCTGTAAGTGGGCACTCTCTTTTTTTCCCTTTTTTTTTCAAGCATCATACCCTGTGGCTTTCAGGACAATTCAAGACCAGGACCAGGAGGCTTCTGTGTGTGTGTATGCAGGCATCTATCCTGTCTAGTCTAGGTGTACTGGCATACAAGTAATTGTATGTGGAAAAAGAGAGGAAGAGGGAAAAAGAGAGAAACAGTGCGCATGTGTGTGTCCAACGCTGAGTCGAGCTCCAGGCTAGGTTTACTATCTGGTGTTTACAGAGAGCCTGATCAGAGGGATTACAATTACACAGGAACTGCTTAAGACAGCTGCTTTACTCAGTGTTATCAAACCACCCACGCTCGCCATACGCTGACATCCAACAACACACACACAACAAGTGGTAAATGGAAACCCAAACCCGTCCTGATATTTACGAGCGCTTGTACTACCAACAGGTGACTAACCAGGGTGCTGGTAGTTTTATTGACAACATCTCTCCAAGGATTACTGGCTTCCAGACATTTCTAAAAAAAAACAAGTCAAACAGCTTAAGACAATAGCATAATTTTTGCGTCTGAGGATGTGTCAAAAAACCTTTCACCCAGTCCTGTAACTGTTTATAAACTTAAAACACTAATAATACTTTCTATGACAAAGCCCAGACATTAGGTGTCTGAAGTCGGATTCACTGTATACTTGACTCAAAGGGTTAACAAGACTCCCACCGTAGATACCTAAGACACAGGGTCTCATTTATAGTTCAGCATCTGCCATGCAACAATCAAGATGCGCGTTTGGTTTGCTGTGGAAATGTCTGCAACATGGCTATGGCAGCTGTACGCATATAGTAGGCTCCATAGATATACCTTAATCCCTTAACTCACAGTTATAAATCCATCGTAACTAGGCTAAAACAAGCTAAAAGCAATGCACCAATTGAGTCTAAAAACCAATGAAGTATTTATTTGTTCTACGCAAAACATGACAATTGCTACACAGTGCTACACAGGCAAGTGTAGCACTTTTGGACTTATCTTGCACAAAAGGAGGAAAGTTTGTTTAAATCACTGGAGAATGGCTGGTCATAATGAGACCCAGCAGAATAAAACTACACTACTGGAGTTTCGGGTTGTCCCAGCCCCAACTATCCTTAATACACCGTAAATTTCATCCTAAAAGAGTGGAATAAGACAGGAGCCAAAACCCCAAATATTTATTGATAACACATGAGAGTGAATTACAGCTACAGGGGAGGGGGGGCGGTGTGAGATGAAGGAAAGCACCAGTTGTTGATGATCTCCGTGTGAAAATGTTTCTGTAACTGAAAACCACTTGTTACCCTGCCACAGTATTCCAGAACAGTCTCCACTGCAACGCCTGCCGGGGAGCAGCTATATATATATATATATATATATATATATATATGACTTAATTGATTTCATTAATTTATTCACCCATTGATTAGTGATGGATGAATGGGTAGCCGAGCTGAATCAAGAACCTAGCCAGTACTTACATCTCCCTCCACCTGCACAGAGAGATTATTGCGTTCTTCCCTCATTAATGCTCCCACGGCTGTTTGGCTGTTTGTGTTTGTGTGTATTTGAACAGCCACCTCTGATGAACAGAAGCCAAGGCCACAGAACACTAAACTGCTTCGCTGTGTTGCAGATAATTACCATGACAACATCCACGGCTTGAAAGGAGAAACGAGGTAGAATGGCAGGAGTTGAAATGTTGCAATGTGACAGAAATCTATCAAATGAGGCAGTTTTTCCCATGGGATAGGGGCTATTAGTGTGGTCGATATTTGTTTAATGAGGAACAGTTGTAACAATTAAGCATTAATTGCTACATCATAGTTATCTGCTCTGATGCCTACATTGTTGAGTAGATTGTGAGTGGGCTTCACCTGCCGCTTAGTGTCAGAGTTGATTCTTGTCAAAACGCAGCCACCCATCATTCAAAACAAGCGGCGGTGAATTGGTATGCGCGTGTTAAGATTCATATCCTGTCAGCGTTAGAAAAGTCTATATGTATATTCTTGTCTGTACTGCTAACTTGAATTCTGCACTGTTGTTCTGTGCAAAACAAACCATAGACGTCACTTCAGCAAACACTTTTGCAGTTTGTCCCGCTGCTCCCTTGCAGTAGAAATCCATGTCAGTTACACTATGATATGTTAAATATTTGATGGGCATATATGTGCAGCAAAGGGCTATTTACAGCAAGCAAAGCTAGCTTTGATTCAATCATTGCAAAGTGCATTTGTGCTGTTTATTAGGTGCAGCAGATTAGGGTTTTTATTGGTTCTATTCTTATTCCTATTCTTGTTACTAAGCACGTATAGGCCTACAGTTCATATGCTAAAACTAAAAATAAGTAGTCCTGCTGCATCCTTTCTTGTTAATATACATCACGAATTACTGCCCACTCTAAAAGCAGTTCACTTTACTATAAACTGATTGCACTGATATAATGTATCTGTGCCATCAAATGAACTTGCTCGTCAGTTTCATAGGTCAGTTTGTACTAACAGTGCTGCCGTTTTGTTTTAACACAAAGCCAAGCAGCACAGTGGAAACAAATGCCACACTGCTGCACTGGACTAGTGAGAATGGCATTGAGAGAGAGAGATCCTTCATACAGCATCTATTTCTTCATGCTATTATGGTTGTATTGCTAAAGGGCCAGATGTCCTATTCAACTGAGATGAAGAGATACTAAGAATAAACCCAATATCCATAGTGCTTCATAATATTACAGCACACAAACATATTAGGAGTGCAGCAGTTGAAACAGTGCAGCATGGCTTACATCACATGTGATGATCAGTAGCAGCACTTCTTGTCTTGAATCACATCCAGAATTTGCCCTCGTCATGACACATGAACATTATGCCGATCACTCACAAAGGCAATGCCTCTTTTTTGTAAAGGCTTCAACTACAACGCTCATGGTCTTCTCATAAGATTGAATGTTTTGGTTATTTTTTTTATGCTGTGTGATTGCAGCTATCGTCAACCAAGAGGTTTTCTACATTAGCATCAATGTAAGCATTTCTTCCCTTGCTCGTTTTATGTAATCCTGTTGACAAATAAACAAACAAACCAACCAATAAACAAACAGATGAAAACTGATCAATCAATAATGAAAATAACACAGATTTTTTTAAAAAAGAATGGTTGAAACTGAACCAGCAGAGGCAGAGATATCATGACTGTTAATCCCTAGTATGGGTCAAGCTCCAAGAACACTGGATCCTACAATTCCCATTATGGAACTGGATATATTCTCTGCATCCTTAATGCCCACTCCTTTCAAACCTACACCTCCAGCTTGTAACACATCCTTTCTGCTAAACTTTGATCACATCACCAGGGTTATTTTTTCAGACTTAGGAAAGCTCCCTCCAGAGCCACACACAGACATTGTACAACTATTTTCACAAGCTGAGTAGTGCTGCTCATAACAGGTAGACTGAACTTCTTGTGTAAAATCGGTGAAGTGCCCCTTTAACTAATGTTTTGGTCCCACCCCTCCAATGTTTTTTATTCTAGAGCTAAATGATTAAGTTTTAATAGACAGAAAAGGCCAGATGTCCCACTTTCACATCACAGGTGTCTGTGAGCAATCTGGGGTCATGGATCCATTAAACTGTTGGATGGAGGATGTTGTTTTTCTGCTCCTCCCTACGTGGAGACTTTACATGACGGCCCTTATTAATGTCAGAGCAGTGGACCTTAGCCAGCAAACATGAACATGCTACCACTGGCGACAGTATGGAGGAGCTTACAACTGTAGACATCGTGCTCGCAGACTTTACAACTGCAGTTTTCTCTGCACTCTATCAGGTTTAAATCTAATGCAGACTGGATTAGCCTTTGTCCTTCACATGACCTAAACACAAATACTCCATTATGGCTTGAGGCCTTAAAACCCAGAGGGGCCATAGTTCAGTACATAAAGCACCTCTGATCCAGTGCAATTCCCTTAACTAAACTTTTTCAGCGTAACTCTGATTACCAGGGTGTGTCAAAAAGACATTAAGGTCAAGTAGCCATTCTACACAGTGAGCTTTTTGCGTGCTTTACATTCTGTCCACTTTACAATGTCAATCACTGAGATTATTCTTCCATGATATAACATGTACCACATGGCAGGGTACGCTTAAACGAAAGGTTTAATAATGTAGGTTAGCAAAACTAATCAACAAAGCAAGCAGCAGTGGTTTTTCCATAACCTTTGCTTTTGCTGGCCTGCAGTTTAGCTATCCACAGGGTACTGTGAGTAAAGCAGTGAGAGATGATGTGAGGTGTCTTTCAGGATTGCACCATTCTACAAAGGAAGAGGCAAACGTGTATAGGCAGAGACAACAAAGGAGAAGTAGAAGAAGAAGAAGAAGGAGACCTAAGGAAGTTAAGATACAGATAGAGACAGACTGAATTAGACACATAAGCAGATTGCTGGATTATAGAAAAAGTTGTTTATGCGAATCACACCTAAATATGTATGATATCCACCTAAAAATACCACTGTTCTATCCATTGTACCGAAACCAAATTCAGATTTAAAGAACCTGCTATTTTAAAAGATTCAAAACAAATGACCTTTGGCAGTAAAAGACGACTAAATATAGCACAGCGAGGTTATGTAAATCCAATGACCTTATTCCTTTTCTGTCAAGTTGTAGAACACGCTTCTTTAACCCTCCACCTGTCACACCCCGGCAGCTCAGGGGTGACCCACGAAAGGAAAGCACCATAACCAAAGGATAAGGCGAATACTCCAGGAGCAGTCAGCACCACATCACTCCATCCATCACCATTCTCCTCATCCTTGGCATGCCTCGCAGCCTGCTCAGTGCCCTGCCCTCTGACCTGTGCCATAAACAGGTGTAATGACACTGTGGGAACAAAACTGTGAACATGGCACTCCAAGTCTGAGAGCACGATGACAGCTTAGCGACCAATCAATGCCTTAAATAAATCTGGTTCTGCATTACAAAACCTGACCACAACCTTGGGTTTGATGACTAAAATGGATGGTGGACTCTAACTTTTGCCCCCAGGGGGAGCTGAGTTTCACAATGAGCCAGAGAGAGTATGTGAGCTGATAAGATTGCTGCAATTAGGCCTCTGACCTTGGGAAATTGTTAACAGACAGAGACAAGAAAAGACAACGTATAATGTAAAAATCAGAGCTTTAAGGGGTCAATTTTTTTTGTTTGTTTTTAATTGAAATGTTTGTATTTTGCATGCTTTTCCCTTTTTGTCCCAGTTTGGGATGACTAATTGCCCCTGCACTGCAGTGTCCTTGTTCCACTGTTAAATCCCACTGTTAGACCAGGGTGAGGCGTAGACTGCCAAGTGTCTCCTCTGATACATATGGACACACATTTGATTCCTCAATGGGTTCCTCTGAAAACACTGCCAACTGTGTTTGAGAGGGTGCCTGGCCAAGCTAGAAGCCTCTCTGCTGTGAATTTAACCTCCACCAGAGTGGGTGAGAGGTTCCACTGCTGTGCCATTTAAACAGTTTTTTTTTTTTTATTGCGCCTATTTTGCATTTAAACAGAGAAGGAAAAATGTTTTTCCACTGACTCTGTGCATGACAGTCACCCAGGTTTGATGCACAGCTGGAATTATGCTTTGTTTTGCCCATTTGCTCCATTGCTTATATTTCAGTCTTCACGAGAGACACAGAAATAGAGAGAAGATGTATAGCACAATAGAGAGAAATAGAGAAAATATGGACTGCATCCATGATCACACACTCAGTATGTATGTGTCTGCTGTCTGCTGCAGAGATTAGAGAGATGTGTGCAGGTTAGCTCTGAGCAGCAAGAACTGGATTCACTAAGAGAGATAAGTTAAATATTTACCCTACATACCCTTGAATGCTCTCGTTCTCTACATGCTATGTGTTTTAAAGACAAAAAAACACTGCATATATATATTTTAGGGTTGTATCTTTTTTCTTTGTAATATTCAAATGTGACTTTCCAGAAATAGCTTGTTGTCAGCTCCATCCAGTTTAAGCTCTCATTGATGAATAATTCAGCGAAAAATTCACAGGTGAAAATGAGCTCATCCACATACTCCTCCAGTGCTGTATCAGAGGCGAGAAGTATCCTAAAAAATAACACTGCATACATAGTCATGTACATCCACAACTATAAAGGACATCAAACACAAGCACTCGTACTTTACATGTGCCGCATCACATATGCTGGTGACACACAAAGTGGGCCACCTCATGCCAATCCCCCATCTACACACACACACATGCTGTGTGTTACCACACTTGGCATATACAGTACATAGGGTAGCCTATAGCCTACATTATGACCCGGATGGTAGAAAGGGGGACAGGGAGGAGACTTAAACACTTTTCTCTGTCTGCTCTCTCAGTAGAAGCGTAAGGTCCCTCTCTGACACACTTAGTCACTTAATGGGGCCTTGTTGGTGTGTTTGTGTGTGTCTGAGAGAGAGAGAGAGAAACACGTTAATCCTACCCCACCTGCCACGAGTGCCACGACCACCTCAGCAGCCACATGAGGCTCAGGCAGAGAGCACGCTCATTAAAGTCAGCTACTCTGCACGTGAGTCTGTGATATGGAAAAACGCAGGGCTTGGTGGGAAATTGCCTGCTGCATTCAAGCCTTTATAAAATGGGCTGAGCACTGCAGGTTTCCCGGGTAGACAGGATGAGGATTGTCATACCATGTAAATGCACAGTCCTCTGGAGCAACTTCTGCTTTGCAAGGTTAAATTGACCAGTTTGAGCTTAAGTGGACTGAGTAACTGGGCTAGTCTGATCTGGTCTAATCTGGGCCGGGTTGTTCTGGGTCTGTCTGTTGACTGTCCCCTGCTCAGCTCTGCCAGTCTGTACCCAGAGGGCCTGTTATTTTGGGAGCTCAGCTGAGAAGAGATGACAACATCATGGACTGCTTAAGCTGCTTACATTTCCTCAAGCACTCCCAGTGCACCCTGGGATCTCCAGCCTCATGCTGCTACTGTCACTGTTGCTCCAGAAGCATCGATTGCATGTGAACAGGCATTGTGTTGCATTTGCACTTGCAAAGCATTCAAATCTAATTGACACAGGCACACACACATAATGAGGAAAACACTTTCTGTTTGGGCAGCAGTCATATGGAGTGATGTCAGCATTTGACTGCTGATGAATGTGTGCAGATCAAGCCGAGTGAAAAATATGAGGACAAGTCAGTGAAGCTTGAAGATGAGTGAATCCCAGATGACTATAGAGAGGGGTGGGATGGGGTGACGCAGCGGTGAGGTGATGGAGTGTGTGTGTGTCTGTGTGTGTGTGTTTGCAGGGTGGGGTTACAGGTAATAGACATAGATCTCTGATGAATGAGAATGTGTTTTTTCCTAAGCACAAAGGCAGGGAGCAGATTTCCAGTGTTGAAATGGACTGTAGAGGGAAAAAAAGCTGATCACATATCTTTTTATTTTGATTTTCGGATTTTACTGCAGTTTAATGTTCATTTTAATGGGTTATGCGTTTTTATATGTCATAATTTTTTTTTAATTATGTTTAAAATTGAGATTAGGAGCAACACCATGATGGCAAAACTGGACAACGTCACGGGAAACACTTTTTCTAAAGGGAAAGAAATGTTGACACAAGAGAAACACCACCCAACTATATATGTAGCAAACATAAAAGCTTTCCATAACTTTACTTTCACAACTTTATTCATCCGAAGCTAAATCGTCCGGTTTGACTTCAGTGCACTGAAACTTTTTTTGGAAAACCATTTCTGTAGTTTCTACAATAGGGAGTGGAGGTAAGAGGTCAACAGAAGTTCATGCCGTGAACTGTCAGCACAGTCCTGCTTGATTATGTGAGTTGATACTTTAACAGCAGGCGTAATGCGTGCATGCCAGGCACAGTCCTCTGCAGTTAGCACTGTTCAACGCGCACTTGTACAACCAGCCCCGATGCAAACAGCACACACAGGCCACTGTAAAACTTCTGGCCCGGGTTATTACAAGCTCATTGGCCAACAGAGCATCATAAAATTTGACAACATGAAATCTAAGTGTCGCGGAGGGAGGGAAAGGAGGAGTTGAGCGGTGTGTTTTTCGGAGTCCAATGTTAAGAGAGCAAGTTGGAGTGGAAGTGACAGAAGGGAAAGTTGACAGGCAGAAACATTTAAACCCTTTCTAAAAAAGGGAGTACTAATGTGCTGCTAGAAGTAGTTTGGAGTGATGAAAAAGAAGTAAGTGGTGTGAGGAGAAAAGAGTGGTGAGGACAAAAAGTCATGGAATTGTTACAGAAACATTTTTTTTTTTAATCTTTGGAGAGGGTAATAAAGCGATAGGTCTTTCTCTGACAACAGACTATTATTGGAATACACTTGAAGGAGGCATTAACCACTAACTTAAGATATTCATTTGCCAACAGTGCAAGTCTTGCTGTAGTTCTGTGCAGCTCCCAAGTGCTATGTAAATGTGCGTAACCCTCAGTCACCCTGCTAATGCTGTAAACAAGGCTGTATTACTCTTCATAACTTGCCTGGCTACACACCGGTTAAATTGAGGGGAGACAGACAGCGAGATCAGACGCAGGTTATCTGTGCAGACATTCATCAGCATTCAGACTGCTGCTGGCTCAGACAGCATCCTACAGCACAGCACGCTTCAAAGTTGGAGAGACGGAGAGAAATAAGAGGAGAGAGAGAGAGGCAGAGAGAAACCCTCCGGCCAGGAGAGTCACATGAAGTAACCTTGAGAGACCGCATGCATGGGCCTCTGCCATGCAAACTCTGGTCATACATACATTAACAGTCACACAGCTCACACAGCAGTGTTAAGTGAGTGGGTGCTACTTGCATGTGAAAATGTTTGCATTTTTGTAAAAAAAACAAAAAAAAACAAAAAAAAAAATGCTGTCTGCCTTTTGTTTTATTTGGGCTGACACCATCTTTTTTTAGCTTTGTCTGCTTATAGTTTACTGTATAAAAATGGCAAGTCAACTCAGGTTTAGTGATCACTTGTAGTACATTTAAACCCGGAAATCTTTTCTTCAAGATTAAGGTTCAAGGTAGAATATCGCGTGCAGTGACAAAATGTTTTTGTACAGAATTGCTGAAAACAATGATTGTTTAAAATGATTACGAACATATTCTGCTGTACTGCTTTGACTGACATCATTTGCAGTCAAATGAAGAGAGACGATGCTGTGCCTGCAGAATATTAGAATGAGTATGAGCGTGTGATTATTCAGATTATTCTGCGTGTTACCACAAACTGTGACTTCATTCACGGTACAATATTCACGCTACAACGCATGCATGCTTCTGCATGCAAATGTACATGTATATCCTCGCAACACACGGAGTCATATACAGAGTTTCCTCGTATGATTATGGAAAGACAGGCACACTCTCACACTTTGTTTCCAGTAACGTCCCCTGAATAACCTAAAATTACCTGACTCTCTCTCTGTTGTGTATTAGATGACACAGAGGAGCATGGGGGCCCTTGAGCAGCCCAACACTGCCCAGACACAGCAGATGGAAAAGCCATTAGGTCAACAGTGGCTCACACAGCCCCTGCCTCTGAGGGTTTGCTTTTACACAATCTGACGTATGGGTTCAAACACGAATCCTTCAAAATAAAAGCTGGGGCTTCACTTTCCGGTGTTGTTAGCCTGAGTCAGCACATGTGAACAGCATGGTTAAGCCACCTATTGACTAACGAACTTCTTTCTGCTCTTCCCTGGGCTGTTAAATAGATTAACTCCACTGAACAACCCAGACACAGTTAGCAAGCACTCAAGGCAACAATTTACATTCCGGTAACAAAAACTGACAAAATGCTGTATATAACATGTGCAGTTTTGAACACTGTTTCAGGAAATTCTAACCACCAAGTGGGTTGTGCCAAATCTTTGACTGCAAAAGCATGGTCTTTTAGTGCCAGCATGAGGCTGATGCTTCAAAACATTTCTTCTCCCAGAATCTTTACTGTGTGTAATTTCTCCGTCATGAAAAACTGTGGCTGTAGTCAGCTTGAGTTTACTCAATTAGATTCCAAAGTTGTCAGTTTTTCAGTTAGACAAAGTTAGAAAAAGTCCATCGAAACTTGTTAAATCACTTCTGCTGCGTAATGCACTTTTCCATTGTCCATCTGTGTGCTCAGTATGTTCCAATCATTGTTTTGCCAAATTATGAGTAAATAAACTGCTTTAGTGTCACTTTACTGGCCTTCTACAGTCCCACCAGTATTTAGCCATATTTTGGCAAAACAATGAGTCTTTGCAACATACTGAGTATACAGATGGACAGCAGAGAAGTGGATTATGCAGCAGGAGTCTTATGAGAGTTTTTATGAACATTTCATGATGTTTTGATCATTTCTCTGCCGTGAGACTTGCTTCCATCAGAATGTTTTCTAACAGACATGAATCCAAGTGGGCCACCGTCGCTGTTCTTGATGAAGTAAACTTTTTAAAGGCACTTTCCGTGTGTGTGTGAGTGTTTTCAATTGTAAAAGAAAAATTTTGAGCGGTGTATCACTTATACTTTTTCTTACTTCTAATTGTACAATTCTAATAAGACTTACAGTGTGCAACAGCGTAGCTCTGTTTCTTCTTAGACTTCAATGCTTTTCTATTGAAAGGAGCCTGTGTTGTCTATAGCCTCCACAGGAACCTTCAGAGCACCCACACAACTGCCTGTTAACAAGAAACTGGTATGATTCAGTGACGTTTACGACAGCCTCAGCACTGCCTGTTAGAAAATCTGCCACCATCGGGTCATTTTTCTTCCATTTTTCTGCTTTCATCTCCCCTTCAATCAGCAGGCAGGGTGCCGTGACACAACTACTCATTAGTAAGCAGCAGTGGGCAGGCGGAGATCGCTTTGCAAAGACAAACAACTTAATTAGTGGCAGCACAGCTTTAATAAGTTCAGCTCAAAATAGTTTGGAAAAGCGACCGAGAAACATAACATCACCAACACTGTAATTATGTCTGGGCTAGATTTGGATTTCACATTTAAAGGGGAGGGGACAGTTATTGTGGCTGAGGTTTACTGAAGCTATTACTGTATTGTTGGTGTTCTCCTGGATGTGGTGTCAATAAGCCAACAAATGATGCAAGTGTTTATACTGTAATAACATGATGTTTGCGAGCTTTCAGTGATATGACATTTATCTGAGCAGGCGTATGCACAGACAACCCTCAGGTGTGAGTTGCTTCTGTGAGCATTGCCTTACATTACATACATCTGAGGAACTCAGCAGATGAACCTGCAGTGACAACCCATATTCGCTTTGTGTGTGTACTTTTGTGTGTGTACTCATGCTCAGACTGTAAGGAGCAAAGAGAGAAAGGCACTGTGCTTCCTGTACACTCCCAGCGTTTCATCTGTTTCAGAAACACTTCTGTTCTACACACCTGCATACACACACAAACATATACCAGGCCTGCCAGGGTTTTCAGTTTTTAGTTTTGATTGCATCACTGAGAACGGCAAACTCAGACGAGAAACTGTGAAGTAGAGATGTCGCATAAAGATATTAATTAAGATTCTAAAACATTTACAAAGGCCACAGGTCAGCTGCATATGAGAAAATACTCCGAGAACAAGCCAAGAACAGGAAGATGCACAAGCAAAATCCATATACTGTTCTAATGCAACAACAGTAATGAAAAACACTCATAGTGTGGACATTTTTAAACTAAATTCACATCAATGTCCATTTTAGCTAGGCTTATGACAGTTTAAAAGTATTATCACCTTTAAATAATGCACACAATTAACTTTAAATAGTGACAAAATTCCATAAGCTTTCACCTGCTTGTAAAGTAATGTGGTGCCATTAAGTTTAATGAAAACCTGCTGAGCTAGTAGCCTGTCGCAGCGATTAGCGCATTGGTTTGGATTCCAGCATGGGTCAGGTCACTTGCAGCAGCAGGGTTAGTGGTTATTGCAGAGTAGGCAGCTTGGTTAGCCTGCAGGGTAGAAGGAACCCAGATACTCCCAAATGTGAGTCTGTGTGTGTGTGTGTGTGTGTGTGTACACACACTGTGTGGGTGGTGTGGGTGGGTATTATTGTGATGCCACAGTCAAGACAGGATGGAGACCCAGAGCCAAAGACCAGTAGACCAACACACAATGAGACTGAGCAGCCATCTGTCCCTCAGAGCTTTGCAGCAAGCACCCACCCACCCAGAGGCACAAACACACACACACCCACACACATACTATACACAATTCCCCAACACATTTAGCTGATGGATACTGTGCATTTGTAGAGCTGCATGTTGTAAGCATCATTCTTAAGTGCTTCCTGAATCCCCAGAATTGGTTCCTGCACCGTGTCCTACTGAGCATTCTTCAGAATCCATGAATGAATGAATGAAAATGTGAATGGATATATTGATAAATTTGACAATGTAAAATCAATGATCATATTTTAGCGCTCGTATTTGGCAGTTCCACTAGGCATCTGCTTTGCTGATGTTTTACAGCCGTGCATTGTCAGGAGAAGGGTAGAGGATTCAGAATTGTTATGCAAACACCACTGATTCTTTTTTTTGTGTGTGTGTGTTTGTTTATTTCTTTCTTCTCTTCAAGGTTAAACGAGAAAGCAAAACAAAATATGCAATGGATAAAGTTCAACAAAAACTGACAGACAAAAATCTTATTTTCTATTCTTTTTCACTTTCCCGTGTATCATAGCTAAGGAGCCATGCAAGTGCTTTTTTTAAATGGGTGTGATGACTGATTTTAGAGCAAGTGTGAGGACTGCCTCCACACAGTGTTAACAACACATTCTGTTCACCCTACCAAAAATGCCCCCAGTGTCCAAATACAGTTTCTTAGCAGACTCACTAACTTACACAATATGAAAAGTGATTCCATAAAACTGTTGCAGCAGCATGGATGTGTAGAAGTAATGACATTCAGTCTGGTACTGTTTGAGAGGATGTTTAACTCGGCTCTCGTTATTGAGAACCATACTGAATTATCAGATGTGTAGCTTTTTACAGTGAAGTGCATGTTTTCACTGGCGTTATGAGCATGAAGGCATGTATATACTGTACTGTAATTATGTCACTGTGTGAGTGCATGTGAGTGTCTACAGATGTCCACATATCCTAAATTATTCATGCCCCAGTGTGAATGTGTTACATTATAAGTGCATGAATCCAAGTGTGGGTAGAGTCATACACAAAGACTACTCAGCAGAGCAGACAGCTCTCTGGCACAGAGGAAGGGAAAGTATACATGAGGTAGGGCTGGACTTTTTAAGGTATGTCAGTTTATTTTCAAACGAGATATAGGATGAGACAATACCACGAATATCAATACAGTTTGATGTTGTGTAACATAACGCGTTTCTTCCGTAAAGCTGTGCCAGTGTGTGCACCTCTCATCTCACTCACACTGTTCGTACAAACCCGCACATGTTTTACTGCAACATGGAGGGAGACACAGCGCTGGTCCACAGTGCCAAAGACAACCCATTGTTTCCCATACATAGGCTCTACTTCTAAGGTTTAAGGTAAATCTTACATTCGAACATCTAATTTCTCTCCTTCCAAACTAGCTAGATTTTGGCCAAACACCTGTCTTGAGTTGCATGCATTGTAGTAACTGAGTTAGTGACTATAGGCTCTAATGTTTTGCAGCTGTATATTTTCAAACTGGGACGGAAATACATTTCCTTTTAACCGCAGTCTGTTTTAATAAAAGTGTTTGTGATATCTCACATGTGGCTCACTTCATAAAAAATACCCAGATATATAATAATGAAATAAATAAATGAAGTACTGAAAAATACCATCAATCTCTCAAAGTGAAATTGAGAACATAATCCAGAAAGCCAGTGTACAACTGTGTAAAACTGAAAAAGCAAAAAATTCTCACATTTGTTAAGTGGGAACCAGCAAAAGTTGAAACAATAATTTTGATGTCAATTCGCTAATTGGTTAAGGGACTAATTGTTCACACACTCAAATTTATACATACATATGTTAAATTCATATATGCAAAGTACAGTACACAGAAAACGATCACAATACACAAACACAAAAGAGAAAAAAAAAAATCAAATCTGGGCTATGAACAAACACCAGATGCCTTCCATTCTGATCTACAGAGTACAGCCAAATACAGATAGAGCCCTGCAAAATCCTCGGATAACACTGGCAAACCAGACTAAAAACACACAAACACAGACACTCACACGCTCGTATAGGCAATGATACCCAGACCATCATGTGAAAACAAAAGCCATCTCAGGCTCTGCTGGTTGGGTGTTGTGGTGTAACTGTCTAATATGCTCTAAAGGTTGCTGTGATACAAAGGTCCTTGTGCTATGAATAGTGCAACAAGGATTAAAAAAAAAAAAAAACACCAAAAAAAAAACGATATAAAGAACACGTCTGTTGTGTTAGGCCAGGGAGAACAACTGACCGCAGGATTGTACAGCACACTGAACACATGGACATGGCATAAAGGTCAGAAAGGCAAGGTTTGGCTTCTCATTGCTATGGAGTATTAAGCGGTACTTTATTTAGACCTGATGCACTGAAACTCATCTGCTCTTTTGAAATGACGTAGACTACTTGCTGAAGAGTGGAACAGAATCTGACTGGAGTCAGAGATGAAATGCCTACAGTTACTATTCAAGGTATTCAGGGAAGGTGGTCAGGGAACCACAGTAAGTGAAGGAATTGAAGCAATTCAACATTGTCCCTGTCCTAATTTTCCACTGTAACCTTTAAGCAAAGCTGAAGCATTTAGTCATTATTGCATGTAACCTTTTCATGTCGCCCACAGCACTGTTCATCTTCTTTATGGTAGCCAGTTCTGCTGTTATGGATTCCTGGTAGATCACTGACTGCCATCTCTCTCTCTCTCTCTCTCTCTCTCTCTCTCTCTCTCTCTCTCTCTCTCTTACACTCCATCTCACACTCGCTCTCTTTGTCCCTTTGCTTCTCTCTCCATCTCTTTATCTTCCTCTCTCTGCACTGCAGTGTAGGCAGAGACTTGTCTCCTCTAATTACACTGAAAATGATGTGATCATTCACCACAGAGAATCTCTAATGACATCTGACAAAACAAAAAGAAAAGTTTGTCAGGTGGGAAACTGAATCACACTGTGGTCTAGCCACAGGTCTGGTGTCTGGGAGGTTAACTTGAGGTTTGTGGAGCTGCAGGTGCATATTTTCAACCACTGTCAACCATTCCTACAATATCAAGTATTAACTGCAAACACAGCTCGTAAAGATGTGGTTCTGAGAGTCTAATATTTTTCATTCTGCAGTTTGTATCAGAGACGTGTGGAGATGAATGCTTACACTTAACAGAGCTAATACAAGGATGTTTACTTATCAGACTGTGTTAAGGCTGTAATGTTGTTCTCCGCTGTGTTTGGTTGACAGAACATGTGACCTAAAACATAAAGAATGAATCTTACGTTTCTGGTCTTAGTTTACAGAAATATTAATGTCATACTGATAAGACAAGACTTTAGCTGTCTTTAAATGTGTGCTTTTTCTCATTTGAATACATTTTCCTTTTTCATTCACAATGCCACCGCTATCACTTCTCACCTGTCTATATAAGGTCTCACAGCTGACAGTGCTTGATGCAGCATTGTGTCGAGATACAGATCTGGGGAAGGCTGCAAAAAAATATTCTGCTGCACTGGAGGTTCCTAAGAGCACAGTGGCCCCCATAATTCTTAAATGGAAGAAGTTTGGAACAACCTGGACTCTTCCTGAGTTTGGCCACCAGGCCAAACTGAGAAATTTGGGGAGGAAGGAGGAAGGCCTTGGTAAGAGAGATGACCCAATGGTCTCTCTGGATGAATCCTGTGTGGAGATGGGAGAAACTAAATTCTGAGTTTCATGTCTGCACTAGACACCACTCATCACCTGCTCAATACCATCCCAACGGTGAAGCATAATGGTGACAGCATCATGCTGTGGAGGTTATTTTCAGCTGCAGGTAGAGGGGAGGGGGGTTGGAAGGGGGAAGCTGAACAGAGCAATGTAAAGAGATATCTTTAAATAAAACATAGCCCAGAGTGCTCAGGACCTCAGACTTCGCCTAAGGTTCACCTTCCAACAGGACAATGACTCTAAGCATACAGCTCTGTGAATGTCCTTGAGCAGCCCAGCCAGAGCCCTGACTTGAACCGAATCAAACATCTCTGGAGAGACCTGAAAATGGCTGTCCACCGCTGGTCCCCTTCAACCTGAGAGAGCTCAAAGGGACCTAAAGAGAAGAATGGCAGAAAATCCCCAAATCCGGGTGTGCAAAGCTTCTCGTGTTATATCCGATAAGACTTGAGGCTGTAATCGCTGTCAAAAGTGCTTCAACTGAGTGCTGAATGAAGGGTCTGAACACTTACAGACTATTGGACTCCACTGTATGTCAGTGTCATATTTCAGTTTTTCCATTTTAATACATTTACAAAAATTGCGACATAACAAAATGTGAAAAATTGAAAGGGTCTGAATACTTGGATGCAGTCTGCACACAATGGTTGAAATCTTGTTGCAAACCAGTCTCAGAAAAAATGAAATGTGAGATAGCTGAGGGGAAGTGCATCCATAAAAAAAGTGAATTACAACACTTGATCAAATAAAATGCAGAACCCATTGAATATTATACAGTTTACAGTTTTAAGACCTTGTAAGCACCTATTTTGTGAGTGCTACACAACATACATATTAGGTTTCCAGCATGTACCAAAACATACAAACACCAACACCACCCCAGAGGACTGCTCATTTACTGTTGCCTTCCCACCCTTTATTTTCTAATCAAGTGTGTCTCTCCGTACGGACTCTCTCTCTCAGGCCCAGAGCGTATGTTTGTGTGTGTGTGCATGTGTGACAGCATTTGCCGCGCTGCGGCCCCCAGCGCATCAAGAGCGCATGTTAGGAAGGTACCTTGGTATCCACCCCCCATGACTGGCGACTCCCATGCTTATTGGGGCTTTGTTGCCGTGGCAGCGTCTCATTATGTAAATGATGTCTCCCTGATGAGAAGGAGGCAGGCGCAGCCGTGATGTTCACTGCTCCAGACTGTGTAAAATTGGCTTCAGGGACCAGTGAAGGATCGCTGCTATATTTAGCAGTCGTCTTAACAATGTCTTTCTTCCCCATTCTTTCTCATATCCTCGAAACAGGCCCACTCACATTTAGTACTTGCTTCATCGTTTTTTACAGTGTGAAACATTACCAAAATTAACGTGCAAACGCATACGAAAGCACACGCCCACATTTCATTTGAGAGTTTGACATTTACTACTTCAGGGTTTCATACACTGTGATTTTTAACCGTCCGCCATTTCATCTGAATTTCTTTTATCTTCTTCTCCCTGTTTAATATTTCGCTCTGAATGTATTACCCTTCCATTCTCTGTTCTCAAGAATGCTGAATAAATGAGCTTTCTCTGAGGAATGGTACTAATGGCTTTCTGCTATATATCATCTTTCATATTCCAGCTCAAGAGAAGCCCAATCCTAAGTGCCCAGGTCATTCCAGACATTAAACATGGCCCAAAGACGTGAATCTATACAGTGCTTATATGTGCAGTTATTTCTTTTGTCTCTCTTCTCAGTATATATGTGTTAGTCATAGTAGTCTTTCAGCTGAAGATGTGATTCTGTCCATACTCATTAGAGACCTAAGCAACAGTATTTAGATTGTGTTAACCCCTACTCCCTGTCAGTCAAGACAGCTGGAAGCACAAACACTTGCAAACTGTTGCCTCAGCCTTCACTCTAGAGACTGTGTCCATATCTCTATTCTAATGAAACTGCAATTTTGAGAGAGTGAACCACAGATCCATATGGTCAATAGTATTAACCTCCAGAGTGCACAGCAGCTCAGTGAAGGTAGGGGGGGTCAGTGGAGACCTTATTTAATGAGCAGCAATTGAAATTGCGTTAGCAATTGAACTCTTCCTAACACTTCCAGCTCCTGCAATACAGCAACTACATCTTCTCTACATCCAGGTACATAGCAACGCTAAACCTCATACACGAATGACTTCCATATGCATGCAATATAGCAATATTTTGGGGGAAGTTTAATGTTGTTCACTGCAAGTTTTTTTTTCAAATTCCTGAAAGTAGTTGTATATGAAAGTGTTGTAAATAGTTGTATATGGATGTAATTTACAGGTGGTTCTGCAATGGAAATTGTCAAAATGCAGGTGTCCAAAAATGCTGATAATGAGACCACGCCGTTCCATTTTATATACAATACTGTATGTCTGAAAAGCTTAGGCTTTGAGAAAGTATAGTTGGCATCATAGCTTTCCTTTAATGGTTTCCTATAATATTTTGTGCAGTGTCCCATTGTGTTTTATATAATACCCATGGAGACAGGATTTGGACAGTTTCTCTTTTTATCTGCACCACAAACAAAATACTGATATTCAAATGCAGTTTTCAGCCAACAGCAGCACTTTAGAGACACGGTGCACCAGCACAATGTCATTAAAATAAATGCAAAACAACTATATCTTTAAACCCAAACCTGCTCTGCTCAGTCCTCACTGTCAGCGTGGATATCATTAACTGAAACGGCTTGCTGCTATTTGTTCGTGCGGCCACACACTTCACTCACACACAATGTTGTGCGCTAAGAAACAGATTCCAGGTTTTTAGACAAGCACAGTTGGGAGCGTTTTTGACATCTGGCATACCCAGAGCACAAACAAATGATGGATCAGGCTGCATGAAGCCACTGCCAGCCTCTTACAAAAAACACCTTTATCTTTCCCAGTCTACCGATCCATCAGGTCGGCTCAGGACTTCCCTTCTGTTTCCACACTGATGTTTCTTCTCACAGGCAGTGAGCCCTGCTGAGGTTGGAACACTGATGCAAGCTGAAGCGAGGCCCTGTTTGTAACTTGCTTGTGAAAGGAGCTGCAGGATTGGAGAAGGGGAAGAAGCGGGTAATCCTGTTAACTATTCTCTGCATGTGCACAGAGGAGATGGTGGTCTGCTATTCTGGTGTCTTCCTGGTGAATCATCGCTATTGAGACTACAGCCTTGCTCAGAGTTAAGAAACTGCCACTCAAACCAAAGGCAATCATTTGCCCTAACCATCAGGGCTACAGGGGGCCTGCTGGCCAGTCAGATGCTGTCTCCCAGGCCTGCTCTATTCCAGCCTGTAGCTCCTGTTTATTACTCAGCCTTATCGCCTCCCTTTCTTACCTCGCCTTAATCCCCTTTATAATTTTCACCAACTTTAATTAGTTCATGTCCAGAGCAACTATTAATCCTGGGCATGATTTAAAATATAGAATCCAGCAGGCCATAAAACCTTTGAACACTACATGATTTGGAGACCCTGACTTCGCTCAGAAATATTTCACTGGTGTCACTCTGACCAGAAAACACCCCTCTCTTCAATCTTTAACACATAATAATTCTACTTGAGGCTGCTCCAATCTCGCTATGTTCTGTGCAGGTTGTCTTGGATGATGACAGCAACTCGCAGCTTCTATGGTAACCTTGGGATACTGTAATTGCTTCTGTGACCTCCTTGTGCCCTCAGAGCCTACAATAGCTCTCCACAGTATCAAACATGGTCTATTGTAGTGGTATTTATAATGTTGTTTTGCATGAAAAACTGAAGAAAATAACCATTAAGACTAAGACAAAACTACAGCGCACTGACCCTCCAGTATAAGTCTGGCTTTCACTTTTATGTCTGCAATATGTTTTGGAAAAATATTGAAAGTCTGAAGCAAACATGATGAAATTTCCTTGAAGGACTTGCTAAAGTTAGATGCACACATGCCCTCACAAAATTGTACACTTGAATGTTTTCAGACCATCAGTGGTACCTTATTCTGAGATAAATGAAGAAGACATCTGTGGTATTCAGCCCCTGCAGAGCTACTGGTGACACATACTGTACACAGTCTGAAAGTGAGCTCAGGGTGGTGTGAAGGTTTACAGACAAATGAGTCAGTGCTGCCACATGCTCAGCCGAACAGATGAGCTCTTTCCTTCATCTTCATCAACAGCATTTGATATGCGATGAGCCCATTAGCTCTCAGAGCTGGATTGTCACACACCTGGCAAAGGTATTTATGGGGATGAATTGATTTTGTTTGCCATTTTTCATCTCCTCTAAATGATGAGAGTTTAGAAGAAAAAAAAAAAATAACACATGCAATGTTCAAATTCAAGTGTACTCTCTTCAGAGAGCAGTAAGAAGCCTAGGTAAAGATAGAGTTAAGAACAATTTTCTGCTGATGTCATCTGAATCTAATTTAGCAGATAATAAACCACTGGAAAAATTATCATGTTACCCACATCCTCGTCCTTAAGGCTGTGCACTGAGAAGAAGACTGCTAACCTCCACTTGGCCTCTAGCTATTGGCATTTATAGGAAAAGGTTAGTAAGTCCCAAATAGCTTATGTCTTTTGTGGCATAGTTTTAAATATGCAGTGAATTACTTGTGTTCTGGCCCTGTGGAGAGACATCATTTATTGTTATCAGGGCAGTTTGACACACATAGCCACAATTACGGGGATTATCTTTAGATGGGATTACCCACTGTAGCATAGAGTGCATTTTTGAAAGTAAAATTGCAGTAATCCAAAATCAACAGGTATCAGATAATCCCACACCTATTTGTCAGACTTCTGATCCGCACCATTATTTTGATGAAAGAATTCAGGTGTAGAAATTAGATTATTATCATCAGACATGTTCAACATCAGTGGACCACAGACAAATCTGAAGCTGGCCATAGAAAGAAAGTGATTTTATTACAGCACCAAATCATTATTTGGCTCACAAATAACATTATACTTGCAACCTGCTGGATAGAAAAATAAAAGATATTGTTCACTTTGTAAAAATAAAATACTCTTGCTTGTCCCTCTCAGCTAAAATGTCACTAATACACAAAAATGTGGTGATTTGTGAGATTCCACATAATTGCATCTGCTACTGTGTCTGTGTTTTCCATTGTTTGGGAAACAGCAGCGAGATTCAGCAGAGAGCCAGATGTTTTAACATTTACGGCCATTTTGTTAATGAGGATTAAAACCCTTTAGTCGCTCTGAGTGACAGTATTTAGGAAGAGGAAGCCAAATGACACGACCAACTTAATGTCTACCATGAGGAGTATTACCGGATCAAGAAGTGACAAGGAGAAGAAGATGACTGAGAGTAACACAGAGAAACAGAAAGACAGAGAAGGTGAATACAAAAAACAGCTATGCGGGGATACCAGTCACATGTTTGCACCGGCTCTGTGGCCTGGCAACGTACAACCAGAGGCAGGCGTGTTGCAATAGGAACTGAGGGGACAGCTCGCAAAGCCATTCACCTTAGAAGACATGCAGCTCTGTGGATTACCAGCCGCAAGCTGACTAATGCACCAGAAGAGCCAGGTATTTAGAGATTTTAGGGACAGAACACTTCTGGCAGTTATGACGTAAGACAGAGCGTGAGTCCATTTCAAAATCAAGAGAAATTAATAGGATGAAAAACGTGTTTTGCCTGGACATGTTGCAGATATATTTCACCACTAATTCATAAATAACTTCAAGCTTTGGCGCAACCAACTCCAACGCTGTGGCTGGCATATTTAAAAGAACACAGCTTTCCTCCCAAAGAAACAAATTGTACCAAAATCCCAGAGAACTCAACAGACTGGAAACCAGAAGCCAATCAGGGGGCACCCAGTGTCACTCAGAAACCCAAGCTGACAGAGGAATTGAGGAGACGGGCTCTCAACATTGACCAAACAGCGATCAGCGTGCAAGTCAGCGATGGAGACTGGCAGATCTCTGATGCGAGGCGAGCCAGTTTCCTCTGGGCAGTGTGGCCGGATCTGCGTCAGTACCAGGAAAGCTTCTGACAGGGAACAACTCCGCCATCCTGACACCACAAATACTTTCAGCTGAACATGTCCTCACGAACCCCGATGTTTACATGTGCCAAACTGTTTTTGTTGTGTTGGATATATTGTAGGGGTATATAGAGGTGAATGAGCTCCTCGTTTACCCTCTTTTTCTTTTTTGGAGAAAATTACCTCCAAAGAGAAAAAGAATGTGTCACATTTTAATTTGTGCTGCCATCTTTAAAAGTACATTGTGACATACTGTGATGAAATCGGTACGTGTTACTTGAACAAGTCAGCACAGCCATTCTGACAAGGGGTGGTCTGAAAAGTTCAGCATAGACTGTAGAGACGTGAAAAGAGCCTGAACTGAATTTTGTATTAGTATCTTAGAGGGAAAAAAATGATTTTAAGCTGACCCTGTCATCAGCAGAAAATCCTGTGAGCTTGCTCCCCAAAATGAAAATCTCCTGCTCTACCAGCTGAGCTTGCGCACACCAATGTGACTGAATGTGAAAGTGTACATGTTGTACATGTTGTAACCTGTCAGTGTATGCACAGCAGGATGAGTACGTTAACAGCCGATCACAGCATACAAACAAAGATGTATTAACTTTACACTTGTGTATGTACTCTTAACTTTCAAACATTCAGTGAGACATGATAATAATGCCTCACAGTGCAGATATTGACTTAATCTTATATGATGTCTTCATAATTAAACAATAGCCAAATGCTTCCTTGACTACAGAGTCAGCCATGAGATCGAAAGATCTTAATGACACTGAAGGCAGCGTGTGGTTTTGCTGATGAGATTAGAGCAGGTGTCAGTGTTGAGGAGGACAGAGCTGCCTGCGTTGTTATTAATGACGCAGGTCCAAACTCCTCTCCGGGTATCTATTGATTCGGTTCTGTGGCCGGCCTCGCACTGAATTAATCTGCCTGCAAATATGCAAGACTTATGCCTTCTGTACCTGCAATATGAGGCAGACATGAATCCACTGGCTGACACTCACGACCCAGGGGAGTCTATCAACGCACTGCACAGAGATGAAGTCTGAGGAGAGTGACAGGAGTGCAGTCAAAGTTCTCTGCCCCAATGAATGTGGGCTTTATAATGTGCATACAGGAAAAGTGATAATAAAACACTACATGTTGTCTTTCTTAAACCGAAAATAGAAGATGTGATGGAGACTATTAGATTGGATTGTATAACTGTCCTGAGTCAGTTAGGGTGGAACTGTATAACTGATGCACAGTGGATGAATGCTGCTCTGTTAATGGGCATAAACAGTTCATAAAGTTCATCTCGCTGAGTTTGCAGGCTCTGGAAAGTTGCAAAGTTGAGAGTGTGTGTGTATGTCATGCTTTGACACATCACTGTGTCTGGACAACTTAGGTTCACAAGGACAGGGGAAACTAACACAACGTGATTCACTGGTGTTGATACTGGAGCTCGGATACACACCACCACCGCCTCCCTCTACCCCACCACATCTCTTTCTCTCTCTCTCCCTCTCTCTCTCTCTCTGTGCCTCTGCATACTTTCTCTTTTCACATGTACTGCTACAGGACGAATTATGGCCTTTCTGACTGAGCCACAGAACAGATTACTGTCACAATACTCATACTTGCCAACCACAAGAAAATACCCTGTCATGAAATGACAAAAAGTGACTTTGTCACTGAGCCGCACAGTTTTAATGGCATGTCAGTTTTTGACATGATCACCGCTGGGACCACCACAGAGAAAAATATATTAATTCAATATAATTTTATTTGGAGGGAAGTAACTCCTGAGAGAGTTTTCTTTCCATCCATCCAATTTCTATTCAGTTTCTCCGTTTCAGCTTTTTCTAACAAAAGTATTTTCAGTAGTAATGGATCATGCTGAATCAACAATCAGCTTTAGCTTGCTGAGCTTGATATGAAACTGATAACTGAAACTGAAAGCCTAACTAACAAGTAGGCATATAACAAATGTAACAATGATTACATACATCCCTGTGTAATTTTGCAGCCTGGCAAATTAGCAGCGATAATTGAGGCACTCTGGACTGAGGGTCCACAAAAGTATTTTGAAAATGATGAGGGTAGATGAGAGGAAACAGGGGTATCAGTTCTGTTCTGAAAAAGCAGGGCAGTCAGAAGCTTCTGTAGGCCAACAGCTTGCAGGAAAAGAGCTGTGGAGATGGCAGGTGGTTCCGGCTTTAATGGACTGTTTCCCTGAAATAATTTGTGGGACAGGTGGTTGCCAACATTGGCAGGGTCAGTACTGATATTCCCTGCGCAATTCCCTGCTCTTGTGCCTTTCAAGTCTCTGATGGAGGGCAGCTGGCACTGAGTGGACCTCTCAGTGATGCAGATTGTGGACTGCAGTTTTTTTTCCCCCCTCCTAAAATTGGAATGCAGCAGAATCACACCAGCTTTTAGCTTTCAGCTGTGCATCTATAAAACTAGAACGAGCTTTGTTGAGAATTCTTGGTTAAGGTGACGATGTTTTTGTCTCATCCGAGAGTTTTGGAGATGGCGCTGCCCTAGAGCTTAAATGAGTCAGCCATTCATACATGGCATTGATTTCCAGAGGGGAGATGAGAGGGAAAGTTGCTGTGGAGGTTAATCTAGAAATCAATTCTTTTGAACATATCTTGCTCACTGCACTGTCAGCAAAACATGCCGGGCTAATTTTGTTTTAGATTCACTGGTTAGTTGTTATTGCCGATGTTATTTATTTATTTGTCAAGCAGCTTGTACAAAGACATTAATCACATACAAAGAGTAGAAATGTTCTTTGGCTATGAGGCCCTTCAGTCCCTGGACAGCTAAACTTTAAAAAAGTCTTTTCTAAATGATCAGGATAGATAAGACAAAATAATTGAGAAAATTGATCGAGGCGTTCTTGTAGATGCATCATTATTTGCAGTAAATGCATCAAATAAGGAGAATGACTAAAAATAAAACATAGCTCGATTATGTAATCCTATCCTCAAATTAAGTTAAGAAAATGCGACTAAAACAAACTCAGACGTACATAGTTAGAATAATAGTTAATTATTTTAATGGTTAGTATTTTTTTTCTTTTCTGGTTTGAATTCATATTTTCTATCTATTCTCACTGAGTGTAAGTTCACAGTGCGGTCTGCTTAGTATGGGATCCTATGATAAGGTAAAACATGTCACATGTCACTGGTTCATTATCTTTTAATACTGACCTCTGAGCTCCTGGTATTTCTGGAGGACAGTAATTTTCATGGACCAGTTATAAATGAAATAAATGTGAAGAACAACTGAAGAAAAGTTTGTGCACGCAGGCTGTGTTTAGTGTAGTTCGCTATAGATCCATCGTTACTGTATGAACCACTCATAGTAACATCAACAGGGCACGTCGTCACTTGCAGCAAGAAGCGCAGCCAAAATAAGCCTGTTAGGCTTATTGATTTGTTGAGAGCACCTTAAACAGAGCCGGAACCTGACAACAAGGAGATCCAGTTGAATTGCTATACTGTAAATAAAGAGGAAGGCTTCGATGGGCTGGCTGCCACGCTTTTAAATGCAGGCTGTTACACTACAGGAATGTCGTGCGTGTACATTGACCATAAAAAATATCTTAAGCCAATGGAAAGCCGTGAATCCCGATTCCAACAAAGCCTACAAAGACAACAGAATAAGGTTTTTGAGGGTTAAAATCGTTGCCTGTAGGCTTGCAAACAAATGTACTGACGCAATAAAACTGCATCATTGTCAACCACCGCTTTATTTATTTATTTATTTATTTATTATTTAATAGAAAAACCGAGCACCAAGACAAAGGTGCAGTAATGTGTGTGTCGGTGCGTAAAGTGTCGTGCACATCCCCGGTACAGTCATTAGTACCGCCAGGTTTCTCTGGTAACCCCGTCTCCGCTCTGTCTCCATGGCAATGGATAGGCAGTTTACTTCCTATTCTTTCGCCTCAGAGGTAAAGGGCCTGATTTTTACGCCATAGGGTCATAAGCTCCGGCTACAAGACCGAAAAAAGGCTCCGCGCTTCGTGGTAGTACAGATGTGATGAGAATGTGCGGCTCAGAATGCGGATAAGGTGCGAGAGAAAAACACAAAGGGACATTTCAACAGGATGCCAGCGACACATCAGGTTTTCACTGCCATCGCTCCAGCGTTATGTTTACTTTTCACGTAAAAAAAAAAAAAAAACCTTTTTGTGCGCAGTCTGTGCCACTGTACCCTACAGGTCTGCAACATCGTGATTCGTCGCTTTGTCTAATTGTCTGTTTTTGACGATCATCAAGTCAATGCAAGTAAAGCATGTGATCTCAAACCAACACATCGTGCAGCATATAGGCCTACAGCAGCAACTGCTTAGATCTCAAACAGCAATATCCACATGCACCGTGCTGGGAATGGCTCAGCATCATCCAGCGGCTGCTATTGTTTTCAGCCTAACCTCAAAGGGTGATTTGAGCACCATGCAGGAAATGAATGGGTGCACGGCCGCGATAACAAAAAAAAAATAAATAAATAAACCTGGGATTTTAGGGGTAAAGCAGTCTGTACAAGGCTCGCCTCTTACCCTTGGAAGCATCCTTGTCTTCTTTAGGCTTCGCCACTTTTCCGCTCATAGATCCCAGTTTGGATGTGTAATTCCCGATTTAGATAAGAATCGAAATCCTTTTAATTGCTGAATGTCCTCAATGAAATCCTTACCAAAGGCTCCTGGTGCTGAGATAAGGGTTCTGTGGAAAGAGAAATATTCATCCAAATTACATTTTCCTATGAAAACACAGCAGCAGCATTTGGTGTGAAAGTGGGGCTACATAAGGAGACAATGGACCGTGGGAGCTACTCAGGCTGCAAGGTGTTTATCAATTGGCTTATCAATGAAAACATCCAACTATTGATGCTCTCTGAACACACTCGCATGCCACACGACAAAGAGCCCATATAGCTTCGATAAACACCAAGAACCAGCCTGTGTGCCTGTCTGTCTTTGCACAGTCTCCCCAGTGTTTTAAAGCCACGCTTTAACCTACCTTATCTCCTCCACGTTTTCTGCTACATCAATACACATTGATGAAAGGAAACGCTCCCACCATGAATCCCGTTATGTTGCATACAAAAAAAAAATCACGACCTGCTCTACTGTGACAAAGGAGAAGAGCAAAAAGCTGCGAAATGGAGCGCAGGGGCTTTTTCTCCCCCACCCCCCCTCCGAGGTGTTCAGTCAACGTTGAAAAGAAAAAAAAAATACAAGTGCAAACACTGAACCGTCCTATCTACAAACAACCCCCGGGTGTAATGCCATCCAATGTAGCTTCTGCGACCAGGTTTTCTTGTCTGAGGCTTTTTCTTCTTCTTCTTCTTTTTCTTCCCTCCTGACGAGCTCTGCTCCTCTGAACGCTCGGCAGACAGGATCAACAGGATACACAACGTGAGAGCGCTCCCCCCGTTACAGCGCCGATTCACAGCGCGGACATTTGTGTTTTTGACTTCAGGACCACTGCCGAGAGGACAACGAGCCGCTCCATCCAAACATGCAGCCAGCGTGTGAGCTGTGCTGTGGACGCGGGGAAGAATTAAAGCTTGTGCTGCATGGTGCACACCATCTTGCTGTTGCTCTCATTCACTTTGCCTTTGCGGAGCCATGCGTTACCCCCATTCACACACAGCCTGCGCATTTTCTCCTTACACGGTCTGAGGTGTTTGACTTTATATAAGTGCAGGACAGGCAGTTTTCAACAAAGGGCTCGTTGAAGGAAAAAAAAAGTATAAAATGTAATAACTGGGCTAATAAATGTTGTGGCTTATAATATTTATCTGACAGTTTACAAGGGAAACTTGCCTGAATTGCAGTTAAAAACGAACTATTTCAGTAAAACTGGCCATAATCGGAAAAGCTCCACCCTTCTTGTTCAATTAATAATAAAACAGTGAATGAAACAGCAGAAACTGCAGTCACACCTCGGCTTAAGCACAAATCAGCACTATATATTAACATTAAGATGTTGAAGTCAGTGTGTAATGGAAAGCAGTACATCAGATCCTCCTGCAACAATCACTTATCTTGTTTTATCACTACCCACCTGTTTAAAGGGAAGGTTCACCCAAATCATATTTTCTTGCTCTCTCCTTTCTTACTCACTCATGAAAAAACTTTGGTTTAATTTGCCTGGGTTTTCAACTATCCATCCAACATTAGGCTACTGCTGTGACTCCAGTAGAAGATGGCAACTTTTTGTCATAACAAAACAAGCAAGATCCATCATGAGGCCTAGCTGTGGGAAATTCTATGCTTCATGACACAGTTTTATCAGTGCTTCAGCTGACACTGACATCTGTGTTGACTAATAGTGAAAGTTATTCTTTATAGAGTGCTGGTATCCATAAATGTGCTTTATTTTAAAGTTTAAAGAATGTGAGTTTCTTACCTTTAAAACCTGGAAATACGAAGCCTAAAAGTTACACCTCGTCCTTCATTTGGACTCACATTAAACCATCCAGTTCCAAATAGTGAGAGAACCACTTTGACTTTGAGTCAAAAATTTAATCCAAATTGTTTTCTGGCCGCTTCATCCACTTTTAAGGTCACTGGTGTTATTATAATGACAAGTATTATTTTCGATCAGCTTTCATTCTGAAGTCCCAGTCCAATCCTAGTCCGGTCTTTGTGGGCATTATGTCACATCTCTCAGCCTTGCAGGTCTGTTAGCACTCTGTGGCAGCAGAGGAAAAAGATCTGCGGGTTGAGGGTTACAAGATCTATATGGTTGCTATTTTTAGAAGAAACTGGACCCCTTTCAAACTTTCTTCACATGCTCAAATCTTCCTGAGACATTTAAGGCACACTGGGGCCTGTTTAGCCTGTTTCAAGGAGTAGCTCTGCCTCAAATGGTCAAATCATTGCCCTTTTAAAACAGCGTTTACTCTGAGTTCAGTCATATTATTACTTTCTCCAGTTGTTAAGACAAATTGAACTTAAATTAAGCTAAATCATGATCCTGCCAGGCTTTCAAGTATATCTAATCTGTTAGACTGAGGAAGATTATTGTCATCTGACGTGTTTTTCATCTTTTTGTTGCGTTGCATTGTGACTGTTTCTGTCATAAGCCATACTGGAAGCAGTAGGCTCCATTTTTAACAATGCTGACTGTTATTCCTGGTAGATTTTCTGCTTGTCCCAGTGGTTATTTCCATAAATCTTTCGTGGAGACAGCTAAGTCATTGTCCATGTGCCTTTTTGTTGTTTTTAAACCATAAATTAAAGCCATCTACTACTTTCAGTGCCCCCTCCGTTTAGAGTTCTTAGCTCGTTTTTTGGAGAAAATGTATAGATTCATTGCTTTTTTCTTAAATCATGAAATCTGACAGCTCATTAGCATTTACTGGCACTGAGAGGGTGCACGGTTATTATTTATGGTAGTGGCATCTGTCTTAGCACCAGACTAGAATCGAGAAGACTGTGAATCAATAGGAGCTGACCACTTAGAAGCTGAGGGGTCAAGGAGGTTACACAGGGAGAGGGGGTGGTGGTCAGTGACTCGATGTCTTCTTAAGGGATGCAATCACTCATTTAGCCAACCAAAACTAGCACTATCACACATGCACAAACACACACAATGCTTGCAAATCATAAACACAATGCATGCACTAAATGAGCAGCGAGCCTTGTCTGAAAGAAAATATGTATGAAATTACTAATTTATATGTAAATTCATTAAACCTCATCACCATTATGTGTGAAAACTAGCCTAACTGAACCGGGGCAGTGGGTTCATTGTGGTTTGTCACAGATTGAAATTTGTGGTATTACTACCACAACTGGGTAGAACTGGGCATTGCTGAATTATTACTAGTCATGAAAATATGAACCACATGTCTTTCAGAGGTTTTCAAAGGCTATTCTATTCTAAGAGGCAGTAATGGAAAGGATGGTTGTGTGGTGTAATCAGGGTATATTTTAAATTACACTTACAAATGTTTTTATATAACTGAGATGTTAGTGGACTAATGTCATCATAAGACTCCAAAAGGTGTTTCTTACTGTACATAATGAGTTATACAGCGTGAGTGTGGAAAAGAGGTAGAGCTCAGACTCACCAACTGGACGTGTTTATGTATGTTGGGAATGAGGTATAAAGAGCGAGGGTTAAAGAGACTGTAAATGTCAGTGGGTTGAGTTCCCACTGTGTCCATGGCCTGTGGCCCCCTTTGACCTTTCCAACAGGGCATCACACTACAGTGCTACATTCACCCCCAGCCTGTTTAAAGCAAAGCAAACTCAGCAAACTGCCCCCCTGCCGATACATAAACCTAACGATCGATGAACTGATGAGTACCTCTTGATTAGAAGTGATATTGTGTTAGGTAGCACAGTGTTTTATGAAATATTTATTAAAATGTTCTTTTGAGAAGCAAGTTAGGTAATGATTTTATGATACCCACTCTGGGCCATTTAAACCATCCCTTTAGCCATAAAGATAATTAAAGATAACATGGAAATGGATTCTAAAAGATACACTTCAGTTATTATTATTTCAGCCATGAACCACCTTACATCTGCAAATTTCCTCCCAACTAAACTGTTGATCAACTGGACCACTGATTGTTAATACATGTGACATTTTTCTTAGCAACTGAAGAGAGAATGTAAAATCCCAGCATTCCTAAAACTCAATAAATGTGTTCCAGCCACACAGTATACAGCAGTATGCCACCATCAGTAGAGGAAGTTCAAAGTGTGGGAGGATTTTAGTTACATTTGTGATTTTAGGTGGGTTAATTGTTAATTGTTATTTCCATGAGTGTTATTTAAGCTAATAAGATGATGGGAACTTGGTATTCCAGGGAAGAACAAATCACTCTAGGCAGGGCACTGGCATTTGGTGAAGAGATTGCATGTTCCGTCTCCTCTGGGTACAGTAGTCTCTTCCAACATTTGTACATTAAGCAGTTTAAGCAGATTTGAGGGTTTAAACTGTCCAGATGTGTATGGAAGACTAAGCATTGCCTATTTTGAAATGATTATTATACTTGGATGTGTTTTCATTATTTTTACTCAGTCAAACCCTTACTTCTCCTAGATTTATCATGGGCTGATCTTTGTGCTAGTATTCAATGAAGAGTATGAAGAGAAGTGTGGGCAAAGAGAATGAATGGAAAAACAGAGGAGTGACTGAAATGTTCAATGAATGAATGAATGGTCATAGAACTGCAAAGCTTGCAAAATGCTATTGTTTTGAATTCCATCAAATTTACAGAAATCCCTGTTATGGTGTCCACCCCTGATAGTATCTGAAAATCACTACACATTTCTTTGATCGGATATTTTCTTTTAAAGAAAACAAAACACACAGAACCTATAATTTAGATATTTTTCATAAGCTTTTTCATAAGCTTCAGCATGCTACAGTCCAGGTCTTTTGCTGAAAGTGTGTATTCATCATGGCAGTCAGATCAAAATCAATTTCCAATCACACTGATAACAGCCACTCACCTCATCTGCACACCGAGCTGATCTATAAATCTGTTTCATGAGATGACTGAGCAACACTGAACTAATAGTGATGGAGCTGCTTGATATGTGACTCAGCTGGACTGAAAATCACCCAAGGTGATATTTGTGGAGCCAGAATGGATCCTAGGAGGGATCAGTCCCAAAAAATCATTCTCTGGGACAGGCATTGAGGTGTTGGAGGGTGATTAATGCTCCGGCATTGTGCAGCAGGGTTAGTGGTCTGCCTCTGATTGTAGGTGTGAGCTTGATTCAAGCTCTGAGTGTGACTGATAAGGCGGTCAGGCAGGTTCTGTTACAGGGACAGTGATGACAGTGGATACAAGCTGGGGGTCTCTTATCAGAGAATTGCGGGTTCTCTGACTGTAGATTAACTGGGTAAATTTCTGGTTTAGTTGGTTAATACAGAACCAGAACACGGAAGCTATTAAAAGAAAAACATTCCAGAGAAATTGTTGCTGTAGGGAGAATATGTAACGTAATGCAGGAGAGGTCAGTGTTATATGTATTAGGCCACAAGCGAAGCAGATTTCATATTCACATGCTGTCATCCTAAATGAATACAATGAATAGCAGCAGAGCAGCAATTGCAGGGTAATAAAAGCGAAGGACTGGAAGGCCAAGCAAGCATTTGTGCATTTATGTGCGCTTGCACATAAAAGTGATGGATTTCATCAAACACTACTCATAGCACTGTTGCATCTGCTCATTTATCTCTGCATCTCACAGAGCACAAGCGCACTGACCTCAGTTTCAAAGGTCAGGACAGGGTCAGCAAGTTATTTAAAAACTATAGAGGTCAGGGTCGAAAGGTTACTCTTATTTCTGTCACGTCTTCCTATAACACACCACATAATTGACTTTGCTGCTCCCCAGATTGCATTTTTATATCTCTCATGTCACAGAGTCAGGGTATATTTCAGCTGTGGGACAGATGATCTACACATATTTGGTGCAGCTGACACTTTGCCATTTACCACTGGTGATGACGTCTTCATCAGTCCAGTGGCAGGTGAGTTATTAGCACCTGAAGCAGGTTTTACTATGCAAAGAGTGCAAAGTTGGAATTGATTTATTATTATGAAAAATTCATTTGACCCATTTCCACCTCATTGGCTCTGTCCAACGTAGCTTTTCACAAACTCATTTTTGACATTCAGCAGGATAGCAGCGAGCTTCACGGGCACTTTCTGACCAGGAGGGATGGGAGCTCCACTTTTCATTAACGGTGGCTGAGCATCCCTGAGCCGGCAGCGTCTGTCAGCTCGGCTGCATCACGGCTCACAGAACCAGGAGTGCATTTGAGCTTTCATGGGAACTCACAATAGCGCTGTATTTCTGGGTCACTATTGGCAAGCGTAAGCACAGCTAAGTCCATCTACTCATGCAAACCGGTGCACTAGATTATTTTTGTTATAATTCCTATTCATTTGTCCTACACCGTTATGTGTAGTGACTTTAAAGAAATATTTTGGATGAATAAACATGCATCCATAAATGATGGATTTACAACTTTAGCTAAACCTATGAACTAATTAGTTAAAGCATTACTGGGTCACTGACCCACTTAGCTTTACCTAGTTTAGCAAGTTTAATATGGAATTCATACCCAAGAGGGGAAATACTGTCTTAGTGCATTTTCCTGGTATTTTGAACTTGAATTTACTTGAAATTAGAAACTTTTATTAAGGAATTAAGTTATTACACTCCTCTTCCACTTTATAATGAAGGTGATCATGATCAAGTTATTCTGATAAATGTACAAAATATGAAATTGTAAATGTCAAAAATCTTTTTATAATGATTAAATCTAATGAGCTTGAGCTATAGCTACTACCACTATAAACACAAGTGCATCATTGGTTTAAATATCCTTTCTTTTTGCATTTTACTGGAAGCATTTCATTTGAAAGGCCTCCAACAGCCGATTTAAGACCACTGGACTGTGATTGTGTGTTGTGAGCCGGTAAATCCAAACACTACCTCTTCGTCTTCAGCAAAATATCAAGGCAATTGTTAAAATGTCAGAGTGTTTGGCTTGGTAGGGATGCATGTGGGCAGGCGGGGGAATGGGTTTGAAACGTCAGGCTTTCGAATTACAGAAATGACTGTACTAATTAATGGAGCGAGACTCTGTCAAATATCATATTAATGTCAATGACTCTATCTAAGGGGGTGGGGGGTGGGGGGGGGGATATTACTGTTATCCCAGTGGATATTACTGTTCAAGACTGAAGTGTACTGAGAATCGCCCAGGAGCACAAGTCTGGATTCAGTCTTTTCAGTGTCATATATCATATTTGACTTCATTTTCATGTAATAGTGGTGATGTCAACCATAGCAGTACTACAAAGACTAGAAAATAGCCTGGTTAATCTTGTCCCCACTCAATTCAGAATGAAACCTTGAATTGTTACTTTTCCACTTTGGTTTACGTACGGGATTAGTGAATAAGGGATTAGTGATCTGTAGTGGTTGTGGTTGGTGGATTGTTTTAGCCGTGGGTCGTGCCAGACTAGAAGTTTCTTTCTAGTCTTTATGTTAAGCTAAGTTAACCATCTCCTGGCTTTCGCTTCATATGTAACAGGCAGACATGAGATTGGCGTTGATTTCTCTCGATCTTCACATTGAAATAACCAGTTTCTTTGCCTCTGTCCGATGAGATGCTTTGTTCAGTTCAGACACATAAATAACCTGAGATGAATCAAGCGCGTAACACTGCTCGTTCAGCCTTCAGTTCTTGTAATGTGCTCTATCAGCAGCTCATCTTTGTCAGACTGGCAGTGGGCTGATTATCCAAAACTGACACAGAGGGAAAAAAAGTGGTCCGAAACTTGGCTTGGAGTGCTCATATGTCACCAAGGGTATATACACATAGCTTAGCTTTGTTCTGTTTGCTTGCATCTGTTCGTAAATATGCCCACACATCAGAAAATGAACATTTACATGTTATGGCCAAGAAAAGACATGAGCTCACATAGTCCTACCATAAAACCTGGAAGTGATGGCTGATCTAATTAAATAGTCCTTAGATAGGAATCTATCTATCTATAAGATAGAAGTCCCTCCCCTTTGCCCAATGATCTTTTCATCATTCAAATGTCCCTGTGTACAAACTAATCAAACCTTTAGTTTTGTCAAAATAATGTGTCACACAATGTACTTAATTAAAAACTAGGTGTAATCCAGTCAGGGTTTATTCAGACCACAGACAACAAAGTATGTGTCTTTGTAGTGAGCGCCTGAGAGCTGCTGCCAGAACACATTGAGACTAAGATGAGTGTAGATGTTGGGTCACTCTGGGAGAAAGTTTAGCTGCTACATTTACAGACAGCTCAGACACAGTAAGCCCTGTCTGCCACAGTCAGCGTCTGGATGGAAAATCTGCATTCTGTGACTGCATTTCTTTTTTCATAATTCAAACTACAAACAGAATTTAAAAGCATTAGAAGTCAGATTTAGTGGTTTTCTGGTGTTAGTTTTTATAATCATGATTTTTTATTTTTGGTAATGAGGTTATCCTTTTGTTTATATCCGGATCATTCTTCAGAAACTACTACTGAAAATTCGTCACTGTACAGATTTTCCCAAATCATGCTGCCCTTGTTTGAGCTTTACAAACATTCTGACTCACGTTGATAGATGAAGGTTTTACCACAGCTAAACATAAGCCCTCTGCAAATGACACCATGTCCCTGGTGAAAGGCTGAGGTCTGGGCTGCCCGACAACCCCCCAACCACCCACTCACAGCCCAGGAGATACTGTGCAGTAACAATCAATAGCACTGAGCAAGCATCAGAGTTTTTATTATCTGTGAGGCCCTGACTTGATCCTCCTCTGTAGTGACTAATCTAATTGTAGCCGACACAGACTCCCCAGCTGTGTGGTGCTGCCAAAGAAAGAGAGAAGACAGAGATGTCAGGGAGATCTTCATAAATCAGTAGTCAGTCACAGACAATTTTACTTCCTTCTATTCATCCATGCATCCACACCGTCCACCTAACACAGTCTTGTTGGCGTTCTCAACTCACAACTCATCACCTCAGTGCTAATGGCAAAAGACACTGCTACTAATTTCTCCTGTAAATACTATAGTAAAGCCAGTCAATGATCTGTATCCACTTTAAACTAGGCTGAGAGACTTTGTGCCGCTGGGGTTATTAAGCCCACAGCCTCGCAACAAGGTTCAGCAACAGACTTACATTTAGAAATATGAGTCAACGATGGCAGTGCAGCGTGTACCTGCTGTGATGTTTTGGACTAAAGTTGGAAAACATCCAATAAATTCTGTTGCATCAGGTATCAGAAGCCTTTTTTGGTACCAGACTAAGTCATAATATTGTGAGTGAACGTACTTGAGCTACTTTACTCTGATATTCATCCTGGCTCAAAATGATCGAGAAGCTCTTGTATTGCGCAGACAGTGTTAATTACTCTAGGTATGAATTATTCAGCCTTTGAACGATCCAATGAAATATAAATGCCTCCGGTCAATAGTTGAGACACTTGAGAGGACTTTGGACTCTCTCTAGGGGGGATTTCAGAGATGGGATGCATCTTATACTCCAATCTTAGACCACAAAATGAAACCAGAGTTAGCTGGCATGCTGAGTCAGCGCAAGCTTCACATCTCCCTTTACCACTGCATCAATGTCTAAGCTATTGATTGACTCTATTGAACAATTATGAAAGGGTACATACATACTGGTCTCAGTGAAAATGTCTCTTTTTTTAACATACTGATTCAAAACACTGAATGTAAGACACGGGCTACATCTACAGATGTAGCATAACCTGTTACAAAAACAAAAACATATATATATAAATAAACACGTTTACAAAGAAATTGTAACTCCATTTCTTTCATTACATAGCTAGATAGATAGACACTTTATTGATCCCAAAGGAAATGAAAGCATCCAGTAGCTTAATACGACACACAGTTGAATACACACAATAAAAATTCTGCAATACACACAACATAGATTAACCTCCATAAAGTAACTGCACTATACATAGTCATAAGAGACCAAGGACGTGAAGTACAAGGACCTGAATCTGAATGAAGAATTTACCCCTTGCATACAACATACACATCCTCTCATAAACAGTTTGTTGCATCAGCTGCTTTTAGTAGAAAGATGCTGTTTTTCAAATATGGTCTTGTTTTATACCTAGATTTGGATTTATTATTTCTTCAGAGCTATAGGTGATTCATTCTATCACAGATGGTCACAGGTTCTCTCTCTAATGTAGTAAACAGTGGGGTACATGGTCCTATTAGGAGTCTTACTGTGTTGTGATGAATGACTGAGGTGTATGTGCACCATCTTGTGGTGAAAAATCAGAAATGCATTTCATCAACTAGCTCTTGCTCTTTTTAAGGGCCTATGTACTGAAAAATTGAATTTTTCATGAAAAGCATAACTTCAGTTAACTGTAAAGGTTGGTACAGTTAAAGGCTTATGCCCTTCCACAAATATTATCAGACTCATTTCAGACCAATTCAAACTATCAAGATAACTGCACAGATCATAATAATTCCCAGAAAAGAAAACCACTTTTTAAAGGGAAGGTTGTAGTGTCCCGGATGACAGAAACAAGCAAACACTGTCAAAAACTAAACATATGTTTTTAGATAGAATGTGGTTTTAAAGAAAGAAAAGTAGAGAAATACAAAATGTTGTACACTGCAGTAGCTCCGTGTGCTGAACGTTTTCTCATTTAGAGATATCAATATCATGATACATGAAAATGACACATAAGTAAGGAAATAAAATGTGTTTTTGTATATTTAAAATCCCATTTCTCAATTATAATCCTTAGAAAAGCAACTCAACTCAACTTTTGCGAGGCTTGTTCTTGGCACAGAAATTTGTTGTGATGTTCTGTACTGTTTGTTAACATACAAATAAAGATCCCAGTGTCTCTTTGTATTCGTGGATGTTGAAACAGTTGCTTTTCCAGAAAAAGTCCAGATGTTTTGTTTTTTGTTTTTTTCTGAACAAACACACAACTAATTGTGAGCGTACATGTGCAAACACAGTTTTGTACTTTGGAGTGATGGTCCAGTGTTTGTCTGTGGAGACATCACAGCAGTTTGGAATGGAGCTAGTTTCTTTGTCTTTGCTGTCTTTGTTGCTGCTGGGCTTTCAGCTGAGCTCTGGAGGTACTATAAGATTATTTATTATGACCATAAATAATTTCTCTCCAGGTTGAGGTTTGTTTTACTTGCATAGTCTCACTTATAGAGCGTTGTAAGTGCATGTGACAGGAGGAGGATTGTCCTTTTTATTTATTTTATTGATATAGAAACAAACATCTCTAAACTTACAGAAACTTGGACTCTGATTCTATTTTCCTTTTATTCCCTCTAGCCCCGACTCCAGCCTCAGGCTCAGTGTTTCTCTCAGGTCAGGCAGCCGATAGCGTTCTACGAAGGCACAAACGACACAACACAGGCTTGTTTGAGGAGCTGCTGGCAGGCAACCTGGAAAGAGAGTGCATTGAGGAACTCTGTGACTTGGAAGAAGCCAGGGAGACCTTTGAGAATGATGAAAAGACAGTACGTGTTTGTTCATCTCATTATTATGTTACACATATTGTTGTTTTTTTACTGGCTGTATTTATCAGAGACTTTACCCTGTATTTTAGATGGAGTTCTGGGCAGGATATGTAGGTAAGAGTGTGTTTACTGACTGATTTTTATCAATACAAACAGAAAATGACAGAAATGTTCTCTTTAATTGTCTAATGTGTGTGTTTTTGGCATTGTGTGTCTGTCTTGAAATACAGACCTGTATTTGTCAGCATATGCTTTCATGTAGAGATATTTCTCTTTCTGCGATCATGTAAACCTTTTGTTTGTGAAAACTGGTTTGTAGAAGTCCTATACAAAGTGGAGTCAGTAGATGGCTATGTGCTGAGATACTGTGTCTGAATTTCCTCAGATGGCAGTCAGTGTAAGTCAAATCCATGTCGGAACCAGGGGTCATGTAAAGACCATCTTGGCTCCTACACCTGCACATGTCAGCTTGGCTTCGCAGGCAGGGACTGTGAGATTGGTAAGTCGAAGTCCTGTAGATGGATTTAAAAATGTGATCAAACGAAATGACATATTCGTGCTACATGATACAAATTTGTTGAGAATATGAGATCAGATCTGATCAGATCTCAGTCTCAAAGGATAAACAGCCACATGCTTTATTTATTTCTTGTTTCCAAGTTAAATCAATGGCTTGCGTTCAGCTTCAGTCTGGTTTAGGTTCCAAAATTAGATTTGTCTTTTTGGAAATTCTATAAACAGCAGCCAAAGTGCCCTTTCTGTGAGTAACAGCTGCATTTCCCTGAATCACACTTACATGACAATGCAGTAGATGCCCTACAAAATAACAAGAGTTTGCATACATGTAATTGTAAAGGGGTGTGTGTGTGTGTGTGTGTA
>JBBMJY010000002.1:15014093-15029122 GCA_037833715.1 Toxotes lorentzi | reverse complement strand
CCTCAAACGTGCAATATATAAAATACATGTGTGTAATTTGAAGATGACTTTAATTTTGAATCATTTCTACTCAGTTGTATCTAAAAGATGTGATGTAAACAACGGAGACTGCATGCACTTCTGTCAGTCAATGGGAACCTTTGGAGCACAATGTTCCTGTGCGACAGGATACAAGCTGATGGAGGATGGGGTCAACTGTGAACCAGAAGGTACTGACACATTCTCTGTGATTTCAGTATGAAATATTATAATGATGACTCTTAATTCAACGATGTGACTCCTTATTTCTCACATTACCAGCTGAATTCCCCTGTGGCAGAACTGCTCTGACAGCAGGAAACACAGCACACAGAAGGTCTTTTTCTCTCGGCCGTGGGAATGCAAGCCTGCACATCGCCACTTCACAGACCAACGTTACCACCACTATGTCCCCTCCCTCAACTCCAGCCCCTACCACAGCTTTTCCAGCCGCAACTATATCCACACAAAACCGGCCTCGAAAGAAACTGCCCCTGTGGGTGTACGGTTACGCTGAGCAACCGAGTGGTCCTCATAAACGCATTGTAGGTGGCAGTGTGGTCACTCCAGGAGAGATCCCATGGCAGGTATTGTATGAAAATATGAGAGTTAATGTATGTTAGACAAGGAAAACATGAGGGAAAAGAAACAGCAGCTGTAATTTGTTAGTACCTATTCACAGCTCTTTTCTCCCTGTTTTATTCAGGTAGCCTTGATAACACGTCCCGGGGGTGGGTTATTCTGTGGTGGCTCCATTCTCAGCAAAAGCTGGGTTATCACCGCTGCTCACTGCCTGATGGAGGTACACGGCTCCTTCTTCATCAGAGTGGGTAAGGGTCACTGTCTGTCGCTGACTAATTTCACCTCTGTTGAAGCATGATGAAGTAGCTCTGTGCAAAATAGAGATTAAACCATTAGCCAGTGAATTAGTTGACTAATCTGACAATTGATTAATAATTTCGTGTCAAGCAAAAAGACCAAAATTAGCTGGTTTCAGCTTCTCACTTGTGAGGATTTGATTTTTTTTTTTCGCCAGTGATAGTAAACTGAATGTTGTTGGGTTTAAGACATCTCCTTTTTCTATTGGGCTTTGTTTTGGATAAATCAATTAAACGATTGATTGATTTATCAAAAAAAAAATCGCAAGATTAATCAGTAGTAAGTCCTAAGTTTTGTGTGTCATAGTCCTTGACATAATTCATGATTTTGTGGCATTTATTACCCTTCTAAGGGGAAATTATTTTGCCACCTGCTTTGGAATATCCACTGCATGTGTTTTATTGTAGAGTAGAACACTATAGAGAGAATCAGTTATTTCTGTCTGTGATATCTCTGCCTGTAGGGGAGCATAACATCTACATGAACGAGAGAACAGAGCGGGATCATGACGTGTTAAAGCAGCACATACACCCACGCTACAACGCCAGTGAAAGCCTGTACAACCATGACATTGCCCTGCTGTATCTCAAAACCCCCATCACCTTCTCCGCAAGGGTGCGGCCCATCTGCTTAGGTCCCATGTCTTTCATTGAGGCCCTAGTGAAGGACTCCTCCCCGGCCACAGTCAGCGGCTGGGGCCGAACGCGTTTCCTCGGGGCCACGTCAACCACGTTGCAGAAGGTCGAGGTTCCCTACACAGATCGGACACAGTGTAAGCATAGCAGCAGTGCCAGGATCACTCCTTTCATGTTTTGTGCAGGATACTTTAATGAGGCCAAAGATGCGTGTCAGGGGGACAGTGGAGGCCCTCATGCAAACAGAATTCATGACACATGGTTCCTGACAGGCATTGTGAGCTGGGGGGAAGAATGTGCAAAGGATGGGAAATATGGTGTGTACACCCGGGTGTCCCTTTACTACCGCTGGATAACCTATGTTATGGGAATAACTAAACACAGGCTGGCAATTGATGTGGAAGATCCTGGCCCCTAAATTTAAAGATAATAGATTTAAAAATACAGCATGGTTTACAATTGTGTTGCATGTCAAATAAAAGCCTTTTTTTTTTCCTAACGCTCTTTCAGATTCACAGGATGTTCAAAAAGTGTGTGATTTACATTGACTAATTAACCATACCAATTAACTACAGAAGCAGTCTACATTATAAAGAAAGCACAGCTAAAAAATATGTATGGGTCATATTAAAAAGTTTTAAAGATACTTCCATGATTTAGAATATCTTTTTTATACTGTATTAAAAACATCTCAATTCATGTCATATCTATAAAAACACTGACTGTGTACAGTTACCACAGAACACAACACTCCCATCTGCTGGTAGGTAAATGTTTTACAAGTTGAGGTATTCAACAGCAAAGAGAAAAAAATCCAAATCCAGACTTCAAATTATATGTGACTAAAAACTCACTAAAAGACAAACAATCTGCACGGTTTTATTATGTAAGTTGGCTTTGATTAAAACGGGAATACAGAAATAAAAGATTAAATCAGGGTGTATGACAAAGAGAGGCCTTAACTTTCATCTAAACATGTCACTGTGATAAAATGTACACGTGTTGAATTATTTCAGTTACCAACACAAAACATTTATTGCAATAAATAGTTTATTTTTATTCGATGATTTAATACAGAACTGAAGCTGTACAAAAAGAAGCCAGTTTAGAACAGTGACTGTTTAACAAAACAAACCCGCTCATTGTTCAGTTGCCATGCATTTTCATTTTAAAGAAACATTCAGCAACACGTTTAGGCTACTTGGCTCATCAGGATACATAATATTTCAAGCAGTTGTTTTTTGTTTTGTTTTGTTTTGTTTTCCAACCTGGAAAGAATGTGCAAAATCTGCAGCATTTTGGATTGAATTATATGAAAACAAATCCGATTTTGTCATATAAGCTAAAAGGCAAAAATTAAGAGGGGGTTTTTGTGCAGTCAAGCATTGCTCCTGTAAATATATAGAGACATAATTTTATTCAGGGCTGCACAGATACCTCACAATGTGAAGGAACAACATGACAGCAAAATAAATAAATTAACAACATTGGAAATGTGTAGTGCGAAGCGGCCCCTGCTGCTTTCCAGACTCATTTCCATATCAAACACAGCATATCAAAGGCAGCCCTCCGACCGGGGCCTCGATTTGATGTGGTAAATTCATATAAGTCTACAATCAATATTTAATTAAGCGTTCGACACAGAGGGTATATTTCATGTTGGCTGTATGATCCCTTTTAATGCGGAACCCGAGATTAACTGAGCTGTAATGGTGAGGAGGAAACAATCTGGATGGAGGGGCACACAGAGCATAATCTCTTGCTCTTTCTCAGTTTCTCTTAATCTGCTTCGCTCTCCCTGCTCTACGCTGTGACTGACAGTCGGCTCCCAAAAGATCCTGAGGAGAATGACAGTGTTTGGGTGCTCTGTGGCGCACGCCTCGCATTTGTTTACGGCACACACCGAGGAATTCGTTGCCATGAGTCTTCATGTCCGCCTGTGTCTTAAATTACAATCACTGACACACCAACTGCTGCCTTCATGCAGGGGGTATGTCTCCCCTGCCTCCCTAACACATTATTCAAGAATAACCAAAGGAAATAACAGTATGAATATGGGGAAGTAGACGGTAAGAGAGGTAAAGCTGCAAGCAAAGAACACATTCATTAGACAGTAGGTGGCTTTTTCTGTTTATATTGTCCTTCCACCTCATTAAAGTGCCTGTTGGGTATTTGTGAGGTCAGGTTAAAGCAAGAAGATTTTTGATTTTGCAAACAGTACATACAAGAGACTCCAAAAGAGCAGGATTTTTTTAAAAAAAAGGCATTATGGCATGGCACATTTTGGCATTTTAACTTCCTAGACTGTAAAGAAGAGTTTTGCCTCAAGGATTGAAATGTAAGAAAAATACAATGTGGTAGTTCAATGGAAAATGACTAACTACGCAAAGATGAAACACTGAGGTACAATAAATGTTAAAAATTATACCATATATGTACAAAAGTCTCTGCTTTAAGAAATGTTTCAGGTAAATCCTGGGTAAGCATCCATCCAGCACACACTGAGGCAAACAGGAACACACACACACACACACACTCTGACTGTAACCTCAAGTTTTAGCTGGAATGAAGAGGGGTTGAAAAATGTTTCAGAGTCCAGTTTGCCAAATGACCCACTCCTGCAGCAGCAACCTCATCCCGAATATATGTTTGTTGCAGATGGAGCGCCAGAAGGACAAGACACTCGTCACCAATCAGAAAGAGGAAGACCAAGCAGGATCTACGGATCAGTTATTGATTGTCCAAGAGGGCTTAAGAGTTCCTGTGCCTTTGTGCTGGTGCCACCGCACATCTTCACCATCAGAAAACACTGGCCCAGGAGATTGTCAATCAAAACCTGGGAGGAAACCAGGTCTGTTTATTCCCACATTTCTTTTTTTTTTTTTTTTGAATGATTGAACTGTGCTGTAGAAAGCAGACGGCACCGGGGAGCGAGGAGTGGGTGGCTGATAGTGCATCAGTTATGAGACAGCTATGGCTCAGTCTGTTCCTTCTGTCTGTTCATCATCCATAGGTAAATATTAGATTCACATTCTGTGCTTTCTTCTCTACGGGGAGCTGAGCTTTCTTGCCTTCAGGTTCCCTGGGTCTATAAGAAAATGTACAGACTTTTAAAAAGAAAATCAAAGTCAGGAAACACCGCAGCTCGACATTACAGTATATTGGAAGCTCATGTCTTTTCTTTACCCCCTAGTCTGGAGGAGTGTCCTCGGCTGCTGTCTCCTATAACCAGCTGTAGGCTGGCAGCTGCTATGAAGCCCTCTTGTCGCCGACTCAGATTTTTCACCAGCCTGAAAGATGAAAAGTGAGGAAAGAGTGGAGAGTGAGATAAACAAGGGGAGAAATTAGATAAATAAATGTTGGTACCAGGTTTCAAGGGATTAGTTAAAAACACAAGAGGAACACACTTTATATCTGCTTGTACATTTTTGGCATTAAGCTTAGTGAGGGGTTTGGTATTGGAGGGAGGGACTGGTTTGGGGACCACATTATTTCATCTCTGCTTTTTGCGCTTTTTGCGTCCTGTTGGCTCCATCAAACCAGGATCTTCAGCATGTACTGGGGCGGTTTAATACGGTCGATGTACCGGTCCGTCGTGGTGAAGAAGGAGCTGAGGCGAAAGGCGAAGCTCTCGATTTACCGGTCAAACTACGTTCCTACTCTCAACTATGGTCATGAGCTTTGGGTCATGACCGAAAGGACAAGATCTCAGATACAAGCGGCCGAAATGAGTTTCCTCCGCAGGGTGGCTGGGCGCTCCATCACCCGGGAGGAGCTCGGTCACCCGGGAGGAGCTCGGAGTACAGCCGCTGCTCCTCCACATCGAGAGGAGCCAGCTGAGGTGGCTCGGGCATCTATTTAGGATGCCCCCTGGACGCCTCTCTGGGGAGGTGTTCCGGGCATGTCCCACCGGGAGGAGGACCCGGGGAAGACCTAGGACACGCTGGAGGGACTTTGTCTCTCTGCTGGCCTGGGAACGCCTCGGGATTCCCCCGGAAGAGCTGGAGGAAGTGTCCAGGGAGAGGGAAGTCTGGACGTCCCTGCTTAGACTGCTGCCCCCGCGACCCGGCCCCGGATAAGCGGATGAAGATGATGAAGATGATGATGATGATGATGATGATGATGATGGCGTGTTTGGTATGTCAGCGACATGATGTATAATGAGATAATTGTTTGAACTTTAACCTTTCACATATGGGATGGTTTGGGTAATCACTCATCACCGTCGCAAACTAGTTAGCCTCACATCATATGCGTTGATGGGCTGAAAACTCACCAGTGTCCCTTGTTGTCTTCACATTGCAGTTGGATGACATCTCCGCATTTAATGGTAATGCTGTCTGGTCCATTTTGATGACAGTCGGCCAAAGCCTTGTATCTGCCTGGAGACTAACACGGAAAGAAAACTATCAAGCACAAAGTCAGTAAAGATTTATTTATATAGCACGGGCTTATTTATATAGCTGTTATGAAAGCAGATTTTAAAAAGCATCATAAGAAGCAGAAGTATCAAAGAGGAACAATAGTAACAGGCACAAGAGCCACAAGAATTAAACTTCAGTTAATAAAGAATTAAAAATAGTGAGGATGAGTGAGAGGGTCCATGAAACCTAAGTTCAATTGGATGAACTTTTTGTAACACTTTTCTGTTTCGATGCAAAGACAACAAATACATGGTGTTTTTGGGTTTTTTTTACATTTTGTTAACATTTATTTCCTGACCTGACTGACCTACAGCTACATGGACACAACAGCTCATAAATATTTAGTAGTTAAGGGTTTTACCATGTAGAAAAGCAGACAGGTAGTCGATGTGGAAAGGTCAACACTGAATTAATGTGCTCCCCGTTCTTAATCTTTCTTAGGAGACAGGCTAAAGAATTCTGAACCATCTGAAGACGACCTACAACTCCTCAGCTGAGGCAAGAGTACAGAAGAATGACTGTAATCTAACACTCATTTCTCAGAACGTTCAGATTTTAAAAAAATATGTCTGATACACTGTCTCTCAATGGGAGGAAGCATGAGTGCAGAGATTTCATAGTATATATGGAAAAATTCAAAGAGAAATCAAATGTGACGCCTAAATTCGTTTGAAGATTGGATGATACGTAACAACTACTAAATGGAACTTGGATGTGTAATTGTTCTGAAACTGCTGTATCCAAGGTGAAGAATGAATTTTGAAGCCCATGTGTCTGAGTCTTAAATGCTCAGACATCAACAAAACACATCAACACGTCCATGACAACTCCATCTGCCGAGGAGGACTGGGTGATCCGATCAAAATCTCCAGAACAGCTACTAAATGGATCTTGGGATGAGACTCATTTGACCATATCACATGTCTTAGTGCATTGTTGGATATGAGCATTCATATTCTGCTTATTAACTTCACAACTACTAATTTACCCTCTGTCAAGAACTGTTACTGCAGGACTATAGTATAGTGCTATTGTATGACAGTTTTTACAGGGAATATACAGGAATTTTATGTCATTTTTAGTTGAATATCTAGACAAAGCTGTTGCACTGAAAGGTCTACAAAAGCTCATTTTATCTAATGTAACTGTATTCGCTCTCACCAGTTGCACCAAAACCTCTTCCTCTGTGTCAGATGGGTGGAAAGCGCCCCGACCGCCAGGCCACTCCTCCAGACCCTCGCAGATGTCTACCCAGTGATGAGCCCCGGGCCAACCTGGGACACAGACATGACTTTGACTGACACAGGTACAGATGAACACATTCTTCAGAACACTACACCTTAAAGGCGCCGTGTAGATACTTAGTAACTATGTCGACATTATCATGACCTCTTTGTCACTTACTGGGAAATTAACAAGAACGTAGAATCAAAAGCTAATCTCAGTAGCTGGACCTTTTTCCCCCATATTCCTCGATGGACCTGGTTCTTCAGGTCAAAGTACACCTGAACTGCTGAGGGAGGGGGGGGGGAGTCAAATATCTACATCAGTTTAGGATTATGAAGAAAATCAGCAACAGTGAGCAAAGCAAATGTGATTTGCATCAATTTCCGTAACATTTTCTGTGATTTAGTTACTAAGTATCTACTTGATTATGGCGTTAAATGTGTGTGGATGAGATTTACTCACTCCTGCGGTTCTGCTGGTGTTTAGGGGAGTGAGGCTGGGGGTCCGGACTGCTTCTCCCCGACTCTGTGTCCTCTGAGCTCACTGACGCCCTCTGCTGCTTGCTAATTTGAACAACGCAAAACAACACGTCACCAAATGCTGTACTCAGTCAACAGATGCGTTCAGGATAGATGTTATCCTCAGCCACACAATCAAGGGTCAGCTGTCACTTCCTAAAATCTGAGCCATATCTAGAAGAGGAGGGAACGGTATAGCTGGCCCCAGATCAGTGCCAAGGAACAACTCTGTCCTGTTGTTTCCCACACAGCCATGACCATTCAGGCACCAGCCAGCCAGCAGGACAGAACACAGAGCAGCCATGTGCAAGCTTCTCTGTAAAAGGGGGAAATTAGGACTCACAGACCACTGACCGACACAGTGTTCACACAGGGTTCGCATGTGTCAACACAAGGGAAGATCTGGTCTCGATTTATCAAGATCCAAATTTAGAGATTTGGTCACTCTACTATTATATTATATTATATTATATTATAGTGGTATTGTATTATCTTATAGTAGCTTGATTAGATCTCAAAAAATGAGCCCCATCCTAAAAAGCAGCTGTCATGAGGAAATTAAGAAAATTTATGGAATGAAGCCAGAACTCTTTTCCTTTTGTTTGCCCTTTGCATTACATGCAAAATAGCAAATCTGAGATGCAGAACTAAGCAAAGTTGTTTCCGACACCATGTTAGAAATACAGAAGCAGGCCTCTCAACGTGACAAGGGAATGTGGGGATCAGTTATGAACCAGAATGAATAAAAAGGGTTGCAGGTGACAATCAGTATGCAAACACAGTAGCCCTGGGTTTTTGGTCTCCAGGCTGGGCCAGGTGGATCATGCCAGGGCGAGGCGAGGTGAGCCAGGCTGAGTTTACCACTGAGCGTTAGGGCAGGTCAGTGGCGCTGGGGGTGGTGGCGGGGGCACGGCCGGGGCCGTTGCCGGGGGCTTCGGGGACGGGGGCTCCGGGAACGAAGGCACAGAAACACGTCAGCTGACAGCGAGACAAAATCCAGCCCCGGCAGACAGCCCCTGGGAACCCCTCTGGACGGCCGCATGCCCCTGCAGTTGGGGGATGGGAGGAATGGGGATAGGCAACCAGACAGCAGTGGACAGAGTGGGGCCTGCCACACACACACACACACACTCAAAGCCTCCTACCACGGCAACGTGAAATGATCTCGTCACATTCACTTAAGCTGTGATCAGATATGAAAACTCAGCAAATGCATATAGTAGTGCTGTGACTGCTTGTGTGTGTTTTGCTTGTGCCTGTTTTGTTTGTATGTTGGTGCAACTGTAGCCTAAAGTCATGCGCTTAGCACACCACTGAAAACACTGCATCTGTAAGCAAGTACAGGCACTGACCTCTCGGAGAGTGGTGGAGAAAGCTGCATGTGTTCAACCATTTGGCCATGTTGATACGCTTCGTCTGTGAGAAGAGGAAGAATGAGGTATTGTAAGGGGATATAAAAATGGATTATATTATCTGGACCACATTCATTTGATTATAGGTTGAATATTATACTAATAACTACTAACTAATATGTGTGTTGATTTGCTTCGTTGAGAACATATATATGGCATAAAAAATCTGAGCACAAAGGTTCAATTACAAGTTTCAGAGCTTCAGACCCTATCAGGTGAAAAGCTCTAAAGCTAGTGAGTGGATCTTTGTGCTCAGACTCTCTTTACCATATTCATTTTATCTTTTCACAGACCTCTAAGCAGCTTCTGCTGGTTAGTTAGGATTCTGCGCAGCTCATTAAGCCAGGCCATCTTCACTTCCACTGAAGGAGCCTGAGAGACAACAGAAACAGGCCATATAAGATGGTCAGTGGGTTACATTCTGTATATACTTCTATTCTCTCATAAGCTATGCTGTCATCTCTTCTGTTAGGCCTGTATATGCTGTTAAATCTACTGTAAAAGCTGACCATAAACCTGTTTAGACTCCTTACCTGAACCACATACACTTCCTCCCTGCCACTGTACCAGATCTCAAACTTTTTCACATCTCCCTTGACGTTCTCTGTGATCCCCACAGCAGTCATCTGCCAAGAGAGATACACTGTTTACGCCAACACACTCACAGCATTAAGACAAGTAGCACCTCATACATCAGACTTACATCATGTAACACATCTGTCCTGTCAGCGCACAGACATTCACACTCACAGACACACCTCCGCTGTGTGACTGCTTCCTCCCCACATCCTCAATAATAAATCAAGAGCAGCATCAGCAGCTGTTGCTATGACACAAGCTGTGACACCATCCACACATCAACGCATATACAACAAAAAAAAAGTCTTGCAGGATTACACCAGGCTCCGTGGCCAGCGGGGCAACTTACATGTTATAACAAAACAGACACCAATGTCAGCTGTTAGTCGCGACTAGATCATTCACTTCATTATTCTGTGCTAAGTATAGATCATAGTCATAGTGACATATAATAAGTAATTGAATATGACATAATATTTAGCTGCAGAAACTCATTTTTTTTGGAAGCTGGTCAGCTGGTACTCATTCACTGTTCCTACATAATAGCAAATACCTAATAGTTTACTCTACAGTGAGCAGTAAACTTGGGTTACTTTACTTTAAACTTTGACAGGTGTAGTGTCACGTAACTGTAATCTACTCATCTATCAAACTCACAGCACTTTACTGTGCTGTGAACATTTAGAGTATCGTTTACTGTTTGTTGTTCACAGTTTGCCCACAGAAGTAGTCTGGAGATTTTCCTTATAATATGTTATATGATATAAAATGTCCTAGCTTTATTTAAAATTACTTCAAATTTATCTTTGCACTTCCACAAGTGTCATTTTATCACACTTGAGACACCGCTAGTTACTCCCTGTCTCTCAGCATAGTCTACAGCACCGAATGCTTATGTAGTAGCCCTGAGTACTAGAATAGGTGATCCATTCAGAGCATATGTTTAATTTTAGTTCACGGTCATAACATATTTTACCCATTGGGCTAAAAAAACAACAAAACAAAAAAATGGCATATTCCTCTTAGACACACACAAATAAAGACACAGACCAACCTTGAGACAGTGCTTGAAGCTGTATGAGGCAGTCTTGTCGCCGCTGTCTCCATGCTCCTCCCTCCGCTTGCAGAAGAGCAGAGCTCTCTCGTACAGGAAGAGGTGCCTCTGCATTGGCTTGAAGCGAGCCAGCTCCTTCATGCGCGTGGGACCTTTCTTATGGCTGATCCACACACTGAACGAGCCCTGCATCAACACACGGCCCAGCTCGCAAATGTCCCCCTGCGGAGAACAGAAGGAGCTATTTAAGTGTAAGGCTTCCTTGTACATATATACTCTATAAAAATATATGCTATGGCACATTTATCCGAGATTTATAATAGTGAAGGAATACAGATCTGGTTCACCTCATATCCTGTGATGGATATTTGATGCATGGAGTCATTGACTGATTTGAGCAGGTCCAACATCGCTGCTAGTGCTCCCTGCAGTTCAGAAGTCCCTTCACAATCTGTACTATATTTTAGCAGCTCCTGAAAACACACACACACAAAAGAACAGGCATGTAGTAAAATACACACAAATTCATGCAAAACCACACATAAGTAACTTAGTAAAAACAGTGCACTCTAGTGGTAAGAACGAAATCATTTGTTGCTGAGTGTATGTGTGTGACAGGACGCTGCTCTCTGTCTCACCTTAAGCAGCAGCTGGTATTTGGTGAGGCGTTGGACTGGCTTCAGCAGGTAGGAATCCAGACCCAGTTTGTGCTCCAGCTTTTTTTGACATTCCTTTGGAGGGAGGACAAATTAAACCACAATGAACACAATTTTTGTCAATGACGGATCACAGCTGTATTGTTTTTAATTTGAAAGGCCGCTTGTTCTGACTCAGAGGCATTAATCAGTTCAGAACTGTAGAAGTACAAAGAAATATTCAAATATTTACAGTACTTGAAATATTGTAAACAAATCTTGCTGATGGGAAGTGAAATCATCGTCAAACTGACCTGAAAAAAGGCACAGTCTGAGAATTGTCTCCACAGAGCCTCAGAACGTGGCTTATTCTGACAATAGCATTCATACATTTGGAAGTTCTCTTTCTGGAGGAGACAGAAAAGAGACATTTGTCTGATAAAACATGAAAACAAATGGTGTAAAATGATCAAAATATAAAGAAGAAACATTCATCATCTCACCCGCTCCAGAAAACAAGCTCCCACACCTTCAGGAGCCTCCAGGCATCCTTCCAGGTCCTGAAGAAAGACCCTGGTTCAAAAGCCGAGATTTCTTTTAGTGAAAAACAGTTATTTACAGCTAGAATGGTGACTGAAATCATGAACACAACAAAAAAAAAAATTCCTTATTTTATTATTTTGCTTATTTTGCTTTTTTTTAAAAATTGAATTCTGTTTCTAATTTATACCTTTTCTTGCCCTCTATCAAAAACAGTACTAGAATCAATAAAAATCTTGACATAACTGTACCTATTTCTGTGCGTCACTATGTGATGGTTAACATTTTCCATGCATTATCATAAATGCTCGATCTTGTATGCTACAATAGGCCTACAGTATGTGTGGTGTGAGTCATTAATCACTTGCCTGCTGTGAAAATTGTAGATCTCAGGCATGTTTCCAAAGAGGATGTCTCTCTTGCTGCGTAGGACTGGGGGCAGAAGCCCCGACAGAGCCGGGCTGTCCATCTCAGCCCTGTAACCCTACAATATTTAATTACAGCAACACGCTGAAGGAAACGTGGTTTATGTATGTGTAATAAAAGATTATCAGCAGGAATAATTAAAAAAAAACCTCAGTGTACAACATATGGTGTATGTACACATTGCAATATTTATTTTGTGTGACTTAAAAACAAAAAAAAAGTGTGTTTTCTCACCAGCAGCACTGACAGCAGCTCCTCCACATAGATTCTTTCAGTTTCTATGAGTTCCCTCATCACATGGCTGTGACACAAATATACACACACACACACACACACACAGAGTAGTAGACAAAGAGAGAGCCAGAGGGCATCATTAGCTCTGAACAAAGAGAATCACAAAGTAAACAACATCAAGCGCAGTACTGAGGACAGACAGATGGGTGGATGGATGCCTCCTCCTCACCGCCTCAAGAGATCTGGGCTGTCCTCTCCCTCCAGACTGTATGACACACAGCTCCGGCTCTCCTGGTAGTCATGAATCACCTCTATCTGAACACACCACAGATGGACAACACTGACTCTTCCATTTGGATTTAGAGAAAATATTATTATACTGAACAAATTATTGGACCAAACAGGAAGAGTTAGATAAGGAAAATATGAGATAAACATTTTCACATTTTGAGGGTTCAAGTAAGCTGTGATAGTGGAAGTAAATAAACATAAACAAAAACTATTTTTTTGTGTGTGTTTCCTTACTTTTCTTGGGTTGGGACTCTTTCGAGACGCTCTCTTCCCAGGCAGAGAGAGGTCGAATGTGAACTTCAAACCATCACCTGTGAAAACCAGATCATTAGCAGCAGCAGCTCATCAAAGCGTGTGAGTGTAATTCACAGACAGTACAGCACAGTATATATTTCCATATGCTTTAATGAGGCATAGGAAGGAGATGGCTAATTTAAGTGCCCTACTAAATCAAACACAATTATTTTTTTATGACCATGTGCACAGTGTGAACACGATGGCCTCAAAGGGATTTGCGTGCCCTGCCTTTGACCTTTTTTTTATTCTTCAGTAATTTATTTAAAAAAAAACATAAATCAGTGATGGACATCAATGATAATCAATGATAATAGGCTGCTTTCGCTAAAGGTGCAGCCTGGAACCAGTATGTACAGATCTAAAGCAGCGTTTGGCACAACCGCCATTGTCCTTTTGATCCTAGCAGCTGAATCCTTACATGATAATCCAAGCTCAACTGAGCTCTGTGTATGAATGTGCATGCACATAGGTGCGTGCATGCATGTACCAAATCAGCTCAATCAAAGCTAACCACTTTTTCCTTCATCTCCTCTCTTAAATAGCTGCTGTCCCGTGTATCGAGGGAGCCTCAGAGGGGTTCGTAATCACTGTCACTCTGATTGTTACGACTCTCATTAGTACGGCTTCCATGGAGAACAAAGCCTTAAAGACATGAATGGGCGTAGGAAAAAAAAATCCTTTTACATTCGTACTTACACTGGATGGAGACGCATTCAGACGCACAGTGGACACATTCAAATAAAAACTCACCAAATTACACATATAGTATTAATTGGGTGCTACTGTATATGGCTAGCTTTATACAACCTCCCATGAGACAGAGGGAGATGAAAGGTTCTTTAATGTATATGAACCACATATGGCTCTTTAGCAGCTAGCCTGACTAATAGAGCAGTCAGGTATATCCCAGTGGACTGATTATACCATATACCCTTGTTCCAGCTTGTCCCCGGAGCCCATTCAGGAACACCTTAGGGCTACTCAGTCTCTGTAATGTGTTAATTTAAGCATGGTGCCTAAAGGAAAGATGCAAGGGGGAGAGGGATTGGTGCAAAGCCATATGGGCTGGGATGAGACACCCTACTGGGCCTGGGAAACAGGATGAGGGTGGGTAGGGAGTTAGTTAATTTGTGAAAGGTCTACTGTAGGTGCTGCAAACTAGGGCAGCTAACTAAAGACAAATGTTGTTCAATCAGCTGTAACACGTTATTTTTCAACAAGTGTGCATGAATGATGTGACAAAATATCTATTTCAATATTTATGTATATATCTGTGCTGTACCGTGCTTGGGGGAGAAGAGTGGGGACTTGGAGCGTGGTGGATTTTCAGGCCTGGGGGCCACCAGCTGGATTGGTCGGACGTGTTTATTGGCCAGCTTCCTCAGACAAGCCTGTCGGTTCTGGATCATCTGCTGCACTGCTGCATGCTTCTCAAATGTTTTCCCAATCTGGGCCTAACAGAGAGACAAAAAGGGAAGGGGAGAGAGAAAGGATGCAGAGGTAGATATAAAATCCAGTAACATTTCTGATACTGTGGAACCAATGAACATAGAAATGATGGCAACAAGGTCACACTGTGCACTTTACACCTGTAGTTCTATCACCATAAAGCATTGCAGTTGTGGGATCTGACCTGCAGCTCAGGTGTGATGACAGCCTCGTATTCAATGGCCAGCATGTCAGGTCCTGAGCTCAACACAGACGGCATCCCCTCCAGGAACTTCTCAATATCCCTTAAGGCAGCCTGGGCCCCCTCCTTAGACTGGAACTTTTCTACCAGCTGATTGGCCAGCAGATATGCTCCATCATCACACCAAGTCTGGGCCTGAAGGTAGGGAGCACAAGGGTATGTCACTATAT
>JBBMJY010000002.1:14945809-15013993 GCA_037833715.1 Toxotes lorentzi | reverse complement strand
TATGCGTACGTGTGTACTGATGTGTGTGTAAGTTGATGCACATGTCTCAGTACCTACCTGTCCGAGACAAAGCAGCAGTTGGTGTGTGAGCAGAAGGTGAGAGTGTTTGGTCTTGAGAGCAGCACTGAGTGTATCACAGTAGTGGCGAAGCTCGTTGCAGCGCTGCATAATGAGAGCCATGGCGTAGTGGTGACTGGCTGATAGCTGGTGTCCGTGAAGGATGATGATCTGAGCTCGAGCCACCACCTCCTGATAGAGGCAACAAAGACACAAGAGAAGGACGGAGTCAGTTTTATATCAGATGTAGTACGTAAGAGTCATTATTTTATTTAAAGATGTTGACAACACTGACTTGTGCATTAGATTCCAGAATGTCCAGCCTTTTGAGAGCCTGTTCTGTCTGAGCCAGAGTGTCTACACATATATACAGCTCCCTCTCCTGAGCCATCAGATGCTCCAGACACAACTCCATCTAAGCAGAAAACACACACCATCAGATACACACAGACTAAACAGAAAAACAGTCTAAAGTATGGCAGCTAGTAGAGGCTAAGGTGATCATTACAACCCACATTAAAACGTGAGCCTGGGGATTGCACAAGACAAAGGACAATAAATCTCGAGAAGTGCCCAAAATGAAAAGGTGTTACAGAAACAGGCATGCATAAAATAACCACAGAAAAACATATATATTCACGTGCACATGAAAAGTGCATGGAGTCCTTACCTCCTTAAAGCTTTGTTCATATCTGAGCAACTGCAGGTACTGATGGAGTTTCAGATGATGCTTCTCAAAGAAGCCGTCAAAGGCTGACTCCATGTCTCTGAGCTGAGCAAGGAGCCTAAAAAAACAGAGGGACTTAGCCACATGTAAAGTGCTCAGTAAACTATTTAAGGTCTACACACTAAGGTCTAAGAATGTAAGTTTAAGAATATTTCAAGAATCAAAGAAAGCAGCCACTTCTGTAGTAGATTGCAACTGGACTTCACACTTTACAATTTACAACTAATCTATGAAATGATTCAATACCTGAAAGAAAAAGGCCACTTGAAGATGTCTTACCTCTGCACTGTCTCCCAGTCCAGCTTCACATCCCACTGGGAGTCATCCTCCTTCCCAGTGATCTCCAGGCTGGAGAGAAGATGACGACCCTCCTTTGACACTGACCTGATTGCGTCCTGTCAAACAGAGGACAGTTTACATCATAGCAATCAAAATAGCACCGAAATAATCCTAGATCCTGTTTTCAGGAAAAGAGAAGATTAAGGCCATAGTGGTAACTTTAAAAAATTAATCTTATATGAAAACATTTTAAGGCTTACCTTGAGTTTCTTGTATTTGTCAGTTTGAGACTCGAGAAGATGCTCGATGGCCTTCCCCTTGTCAGGCAGCTCCGTCTCTGCCAGCTCAGTGCCAAAGCTCTGTAGCATCTGTGCGATGTCCTTGACTGTAACAGCAAAACTTTCAATAGCCTGTAGTGGAAGCAAAAAACACGGAAACAACACTGGTGCTTAGATAATGTGTGCGACTGTGGTGCGACTGTGGTGAATGGAGAGGAACACCTGCACCTTAGTGTGTCTCACTTACAAGTTTGAAAACTGAGAAGCACTTGAGTGAAATAGGTGCATTTCCTTGCGTATTTTATATTTCATGTTCATGCAGAATTTCTAGCAGCAGCTTTGTCAATGTATATGGATATGTATATATGTGTCTTTTATTTTTATTAAGAAAGTAGAAGGGAGATGATGAAGGATGATCAAGTCTAATGTTTCGTCCCAGTATGTTTCAGAGCCGATCAGTGGCTTACCGTTCGTAAAACAATCCAGTCACTATGACAATAGTCCAAAGTGCCTCCAAACTCTGACGTCAGCTGGTTCTCACTGATGTAGCGCAGCAGGTCTGTGACAGAGCTCAGCATCACCACCTAAAAGTGCAGACAAAATCTGAGAGCTCAAAAAGAACACTTTGTACTCTCAGCAAATTTACAAGAGTGGTGTGTGTTATGTTCAAATTCTTCTTTCTTATATTATATTACCCAGTGTTTATATGATATAGTGATTTTCTTTTTAAAGCAAAAACAGTTCAGCAAGTCTCTTTAATAAAAGGAGAGGTGATTGGTCTCTAACAGACAAATTAGCCAATCTAAACTTTATTGTTTCGTTAATTTAATTTTTTTATTAATAAAGAGAATGCATATTTATTTATTTCACATTTCTGTAACTGTACCATTGTTAGACAACTGGCTGGTTTTTCAACTGCAGTTTTTTGGCAAGACAACAAATATCAGAAACTGAAACTTCACAAATAAAGCACTTATAATTTATCATACTGCCCGGTGTTTTTATTTATTTAATTTTACATATTTATAGTTGTTTTTATAGTTAAAACTTAAGTCTTCATGTGTTCTTGGCACAATAAAACATTCCACTCATAGAGATGAGAGTCGTGACAAGAACCAGGTGCACCTTGTTGTGATGTGGGACATGTTTGGTAACTGAGGAGGAGCTGCCTTACTGGCATCTTGAGCATGAAGTCGTCTTGGCTGAAGCGAAAGCCGATGTCAGTAACAGTGCGGTGGAAGAAGCTGGTGGGTCGGAGCACCAACACCAGGTGGAGGTTCCCAGGAAAGGAAGCCTTGAAGAGGGAAACGAAGTTCACGGTCATATTAGTGGTGCTGGATAGCTTTTCCAACATCTGCACATTCACACAACAGTGCAACACAAGCGCACTGGCACAAGAAGAGATAAAGCATTAACAAGCTTTCATCCTCCATATCTGACAGGAGAGACCTCAGGTCTCAACTCCACTGTCACTCAGGCGATTGCTGTCAGCCTAATGGATTGAAGGCTGAGTCTCTACACAATTTGCACACGTCATATGATGCATTTCATCTTCAGGTCATTTGAGGTCATGGACTGAGTGTGCAGCAATTTCTGCTTAGTTTTTGCATCATACTCAAGACACACAGGCTTCACTACAACTGCATGTCATGTTGTGCTTGTATTGCAGTTGTAGATAACTGTAAACATGCACTGTAGCATGCACCCCCCAGACAGTAAGGACAGAGATAAATAAAGTAATCAATCTTACACTTTATTTATTCCCAAGGGGCCTCGCACACTTACATCATGCAGGTATAATTAGTGCAAAGGTGACTCTGCAGCAAGATTCATCAGGTATACACCACATTGCCTTCTGCATTACACAATTGTTATTTATTCTATCATTTCTTCTGATGCCAACAATACATTTGCATGTGACGCAACTTTTGACATTCATTTGTCCTGACTCGACCACAGAGGTCGATTAATCAAGCCTCTGGTTTCAGGATAAACATGCACTGAGAAAGCCACACATCAGTCTCATTAGGTTCCGTCCAGGTTTCACGCAGAGCCAATTGCATGACTAAGCAGAAGTGCGCTCTGCACCGCAGTGCTGCACTCGCCAGCAGCTACAGCCGGTGCCACTGCCGCATTCACCCTGCCCGCCCAAAGAAAACTTCGCCCTAAACTCCTCAGACGAAACTAATCAGCTGCTCGTTACCGGGCTCCTCCGGATCTTCGGCACTCCCCGCCGGTAAAAGCAATCAGTCATGGTGTTGGAAGTCATCTCGGTTAAATGTTAAGTTCCCGCCAGGCCGTAGAAAACTGGTGCCGCGCTTAGATGTAATGTAAGCTCCCTCCGGCTGCCTGACCACAGCCGCAGCTCTGCTGCCTGCTGCTGCCTGCTGCCTCAGATGGAGGGTGGCAGCGCTGACTGCAATGTTTTCCTCCCGCCCGCCTTCCTCCTCATCCTCTCCTCTCCTCAGCGTCATCACACCGTTTTTGCTTACTCATACATTTGCAGCAATATGCAACGGGACATTCAGTACAAACACACTGTTTCGGCTACTCTTCAAACCATGCACCATTTGTTAGTATGAACCAGGCCGGAAATAATTTATAATTATGCAAATAATTATAATAATAATAATAATATTTTTTTGTGAATGTTGTCTGGGTATTTTCAGAACCATGGACAGCAACTCATTAATAAAACAGTCTGTAAGGACAGTCACGTAGCTCACAGGCAGTGATGAGGATTTTCGTTGTACATTATGTCTATACTGTCTAGTAGGAATATTGATTAGACATAAATGTCCTCAATGAAAAGGAATATGAAACTCACTGCTATCCTGGCAAGTGCAGTTTTGATAGACGCCCATGTATCCAGTCTTCGGTCTAAAATGATGATAAATTTGACTCCAGGTTGCCTCGTTCTGCAAGAAAAATCAGGCAGTTGTATACAGCTGTAAATTCATTCTGTGCAATCATTAAGAATATGCTGATTTAAAGCTATCAGACATGGAAAAAAAAGGACAACCAGTCAAGGGCAGCTGGCAAATCATGCTTAGCTTTAAATTCATATCACTTACAGGTGCTTTATAACTACATACAGCAGTTGTTTATCATCTAAAATTCACTGCAGTGACACATGACGGGAAAAAGCCCTGGACTTGATGTAATTTAAACTTTCCAAATCTCTTGGGAGGATGAGGTTTGGACATAGAGGGCATCAGTAGGACATTTGACACAGTGAGCTAAGGAGCAGTGAAGGCCTGTGCTCAGAATACAAGCGCTGGGCTTTTGGTGCACTGCAGAAAGGGAGAGACTGAGACAGGAATAAATGAAGTAGGACACACCGAGGGATGAGAGTGAGGTACGTAAAGACTTTGGCTAAAGCTTCCTCTGGAATGTCACTGAAAGCTGAGCATTCAGGGAGGGTGATGATGACACTGGAGTCTTCCCCACGGCCCCCTGGGAATAAAAGATATAATCAGTCACTTTACTTATAAGATATAAGATTCAAATCAGACAAAAAGAAATTAATATTTTAGAAATTATTAAACAAGAAGGCCTCACCTGACAGATATGCCACCTGTTTCTCTATGTAGCCTCCCACCTCCTTCATGCTCACAGGGACAGTCACCTCTGGAGGAAGATACACAAATTTAGAATAGTAAAAACAACACAATTATATTAAAGGATCTGTGGCTGCAGAATGATTTTAAAACATGGACATTGGCATTGTTACATTGCCTCAGAATTTGGCAATTGGCCTTTTATTAAGATGTTAGCTACTCAATGTCATTAACTACTGATCTGACACTGAAACCTGGTTCTTGAGGTTTTCTTTAGCAGTGACAGCCTGTAAAACCCACAGTTTAAAAATTCCTTTTCTGTTCTTTCAATCGATGGGTCTAAATGACATTTCCACCACAGCAACAACAGTGAATCCTTTTTTCAGTGAAGTTCTGACATGAAAGTGACGGAAATTAAAGATAGTAACTCGCAGTCAGCTCTAATCCAAAAATAAAGATCACAGCTCGCTGAAACTCTGCAAGTCTACGCCTATTTTGAACTCACTGTTACTGTTGATGATGATTAAATATTACTGCATGTGTTCCATCATCATGATCAGTAGATGGCTGTAAATCCTGCATCTGGTGCAAGCAAGACAGTGAAGCCATTAAAATGCATTTGCTCATTTACTGTACAGCATCTGAATTGATGCTGGTGTAACGTTCAGTTCACTAGCAGATGGCTCACATCTCATACATGGTGCCATAAGTGTTCCAGCTTGAGTAGCCATTTAAATACATGTAGTCAGTGCAGTTCAAAGAGGCTTACATCCTTTGGTGAAGCAGGAATCATTAAACCGGATGGGCAGAATGCAGACACACTGACTTCTGCATCACTTTGAGGCTGTTTACATGTTCTCACATTACATGAACAATAAGTTTAATACATTTAGTGGATGATCTTATCCAGGGTAAGGGACACTTTTAGGCTTGATGGGCATATTTGTTGATGCATTACAGTGCCAGTGTTTCTCTAATACAACCTCATACACAGAGACATAGACTATAACTTTGCAGCTTTCTCTCCCAACAAGAATTATTAACAACAAACAGGAACAACAATTACAAATAACATTGAGACACAAACTTGTTAGAACCATACTAATCTAAATGCCTCTGCCCCTGTTCAGTGGTTTATGCAACCGATTAACAGGGCAGTAAATTTGCTCACAATTCATTGTTTCCTCATCCATAATGGATACAGACATTAAATATGAATTGGAGCAGAAAGATAGAAAAACACAGTCAGAAAAAGATGATAGAAATTGAGGAAGAGCAAAGAAGGTGTTATTTTCCACGGGTCCACTGCAGTAATAGTGTCCGTCAGGTTGTCAGGGAGCAAGTAATGAGCTCTGCTGGTACCTGCTAAATATTTGATGTGTGTCTGTAACAGAGAGGAGCTCAGCCAAGCCCAGCCACAGCAGGACCAAGGGCTGGGCTGTGGACACATAATATAGATCCAAGGTTAAGTTACCGTCACTATGGAAGAGTTAGATAACCAGGAAGCTCAGACAAGTCTTAAATGAACAGGTGTAATCTCATGTTAATGTATATTTTCCTTTAAGGTAAAAGCAACATACAGGCGTATTATGCTGTGAATTTTTTATATAAAACAACAACAAATTGCAAATGCATGACTCTGACAAACAAATGATTAGAGCAGCTCTGACTGCACTGAACTTGATGTTAAAAAAAAAAGAAGATGAGCAAAGGATACACAAGCACACACACTGCAGTCCTCCGCTGTACTTGATCAAAGGAAGGTCAGCCTGTGCTGTAAACTGCAATGTTTTTAATAAACTTTCTTTTTGAAGATACACTCCATCCTCTCTGCAACTCAGCCCATGATGTAATGCCTCTGAGAACACTGCCAAATAAAGTTCTGCTCACTCCATCTACCATGCCTTTTGCCTGGTAATGTGCAACTACAGAAAAGTAAAGGAAATAATTAAAGGATAACATAGGTCAAAGTTAAAGCCTCATGATTATATGTCTTAATCATGAATCAGAGAGTAGTTGTTGAGCAGCAGTGTTACTTTGTTGGTTTAGGAAATGCTGTGGTTCACTTCGAGCTTGCGTCATGACCTTCCCAGGTGACATACAGGACAGTGCGCACAGGCCAAAGTCAAATAACCTCTGTTTGCTCTTCTGTTCTTACACACAGAGAAAAAGCAATGTTTGCCAGCCTGGATGGAAACTGAGATTCACAGCCAGTCAAACAGATTCAGACTCCGACCAATCCTTTCAATCTACAAAGCTGAAGGTAGGGAGCTTATCTCTGTTGTCCAAACAGTGATAAACATCTTACATACAGCTCCCACAAGAAAAGCATTAACTCCACAACCCAACCTCGTGTACTTTCTCATGTTTTATTCTTTTACAACCTTGAATCACAGGGAATTATATAAGGCTCTCTGACAAGCCTCCTTTCATGTCAATGTGAAAACACATTTCTATTTAGGGACTTCTTTTGAGTCACATGGGTGTGCATACATTTTACAGATTGACAAAATATAAACGCAAACATATTGAAGCTGTTAGAACATGACTTCTGCCTGAATATTACCTAAAGCATTTTGTGCAGAAAAACAGTGATTTTTTTTTTATTTCAAAGAAATAACTCCACACCTGATTCACATCGTAAAATCTTAGTGAATCATACAGAGTGAGAGCAAAAATGGCAGGTTTAGCTGTAGAGAGCACACATACCCAGCACTGATGTTATATTCAGTCTGATTTGGTAGAGACTCAAAAAGCGGACACATGTAATCCCTTGCAGAGCAAAAAAATCCCCTCTTACATATACAAACATGTTCATAGTACACAGAGGCCTAGCCTCACACTGCTTTTAGGTCATGAGATATTTTTGCTAAACAAAGCTTTCAGTGCTAAGGGGATTAGACTGGTGGGTGGCTGCATTCTGATAAAAGGAAGTAGAACGAAATTGCAAATTTCACTGGCGGGGTCTGTGGAAACTCGAGGTTGGTGGCAAACCCTGAACAATAGCCCCTCAAGGCTTTGACTCTGTAGGCCCACTGGTTTTAATGATCAGACCTCTGAGCATCTATGACCGGTACTGTTTTGTATAATATTCAATTAGGTGACATTTGTCACACTGTGATTGTATTTACTTAATGGGGTAGTTTTTGGATTGACATTTGGACACATAGATCAACATACTTTGTGCTGTGTAATGAGGAATATTTCGCTTCTGACTGTGTTAAATTGACCAATCTGCTGTCAAGAAACAAAATGTAATTTTCTGAGGAAATTAAAATGTGCTTGTTTGAACTAAAAAAAATTGTTGATGCAAGCACCGTTAACAAGTTAAAGTGTCTTAAAATGTTAATTTTGTTTTTCATGTGAAACATAAGACTTACAGTTTAAACTGAAGCACTTAAAGCAGTTGAAGTGTCGGCTGAGTTTTCAGCATTGAAAGGAGTTGAGGTGTTTTCTGGAGGCATTTTGAAACACATTTAAGCCTGTGCATGTCAGTTCTGAAAGTAGCTGAGCCAAAAGGAAATGTCAGTCGATGTCTAAGCCATGAAAGCAGCTGAAAATTCATGCTTAAGCGCTGAAAGCAGTTAAACTGTCAGTTGAAGTGTAAAAGACAAAACTGAACTGTCATTTGGAAAGTAAACAATGAAAGAAGTTAAAATTTTCAGTTGAAGCTGAAGTGCAAGAGATGAGTGAGAGGTGTGCACACTGAATCTGAAGTGGTTAGTTCAGTACGTAAGCACTGACAGCAGTCGGTTAAAGTAGCTGAAGTGTAGGTTGAAGAGTACTGACGGCTGTGTGAATGGGGCAGCTGGAGTGTAGTTGAAGTGGCAGTGAAAGAAGGAAAACTGCTTTTACTGTGCTATGGGCAGTTAGCCTCTGTCTTGTTCCGTGAATCATCGTGATTCACAAGCCTTTCTGTATTATAATTTATTTAGACTGTGTGGTACCTACGAAAGTGCTCTGCCAAAAGTAGAGAAAATAATATTTGTTAAGGGTATACTGCACTGTTACACAGACTTTTAACTAATAATCAGAACAACACCAGACAGAAGGTTAAGACTGTATTCCCATGGGAGTACAGTCTTCTGTTGGGTGTAACAACACAGTCATGAAGCCCCGTGTCATGAGTATTGAGTAAATTCTATATTTACTCTGAAATCATTGCATTTGCTTTAAATGAACTACAGAAGGCTCACGCACTCATGCAAAGTATGTTGGAGCAGGAGTGATTTAATATGATGTTGAGCATGATATTCTGCAGGTGAAGCACAGAGAGGGCACAAGGCGCATTATGTAAAAGATAATGTGTCATTAGTCATGGAGTAAACAATGTATCTGTGGTTACTGGTTCATACTGCAGTGTGTTCTCTTATGCTCACCACTGCATCTCCTGTAAGCAGATTAGGACAAACCCAGAGAGCAAGGCTCACATTTCACACAGAGGAGGAAAAAAAAAACTTCACCAGGTATAAATAGAAACTCAGTGTGGCCTTTATCCCGCTGTCTCTGTTAGCTCCACACCCAAGCCCAGGTATAAGGAGCCCACAGGAGACATAAAGAGGCAAAGGTCCATAAATTAAACAGTAACTCAAGGCTGCCAAGATCCCAGAGTAATCACATTAGCCTCTGGAGGAAGCTGCTCCATGGAGCTGTCAGTCACATCAGGAGCTATATCTGTCCATCATCTTACCTTCATTCTCTGATTTTTTTGCTGCCATTTTGACGACTGACAAATGATGAGTATAATATTGCTTTTGATGCTTTTCAAAAAGGATGTATCAGGTTTTCTGTGCTAAATTCAGTTGCTGTTTTAAGATAAAAAAAAAAGTGTTGACACAACAACATACCCTGAAAAATGAAAGCTGCATTGTGTACTTTACTGTCACACACTGATCTACAACCCAGAGTCTACAGATATTTAGGCCACAAATCATTACTTTGGATAAATAATCTATCCATCTGTGACAGCTTAAAAAAGCTGACATAATCCCTGCAGTGGCCCACAGTTATAGCAAAGCTGCAGGAACTGGCACATCAATAAGACTGACAAACCAAAGACATAGTGTGCAGTTCTCCGGTTACCTCGTGTAATGGTTCTCAGAAGTCAAAAGTGAACATTGTAAATCAAACTAATGGACTTCTGCTATAGTAAATTTCTGCTTTCCGCACTGTGCTGATAAGAGCAATGTGAAATGTAGTAATGGAAAATAGTTTCTGAGCAGATACAGCATTATATCCAAAAGCCTGAGAGTGGCTACCAGAAGTTAAATGAAGACTGTCAGCATCATGTGTACTCACGCTGCAGAGTGCTCTCGAGCTGGGAGCCAGCCTGCAGAAGGCAGCGGTAGCTCTCCATCTCCTCCTTGGACTCTTTCTCCAGCTCTCTCTCCTCCTGCAGTGAGGCTGGGCCCATTCCCCTCGACTCCAACACAGGATCAGGCTCAGAGAACTGACGCTGCCGTGGGAGGTATTGATAGTAGTCCAGGCCTCACATCCTCTTCAGAGTCCTATAGCCCTCCATAGTGTCCACATATAGAGGCTAGGAGCTACAACAAGGAAAGTTAGATCCACCTGCCTCTGCGGGTCCCAGGATCCAGACAGGACAGTTCCCTGAGGCTGCTGCTGGATCCTTGTGACCTTGAGTGGCATAGAGAGCCTCCACACTAAGCAGCACAGCTACACTAGAAGACCTCTCCACACATAAGGAGAAAACAGTGGTTTGCTGTCCCGTCGTTGCCCAGACTGGGTGTGATGTGCTTTTCCCCTTATGCACAGCAGTGCCGACAGTGTCCCGCTCTCAGCAGCAGTCAGCTACTCCAAAACAAACAGGGCTCCATCTGGCCGCTGCTGCCTGTCTCTCTCTTGCCCCTCCCCTCTCTTAAGCTTTAGTGCGTCAGCTCTGCACTGAGCAGAGCTCAAGAGTCTACTCCTGTCTCACTGCCAACTCCCTCCCAACTTTTCCTCTCACTTCACACTCCCCCCTTTGCTGTTTTCTATGCCGTCAGTATAATGCTGACTGCACTACAGTGAAATGGATTGTTAGGTTGACTGGCTGCCATGCTCTTTCTCCAGCTTTATTTTAATATAGATGCAGACACACACAGTGAAGAGTATCTCTTGTAAAATGAAAATGAAAATCTACCACACCCTCTGCCAACAAGTTTGGCCCATGTGAAGCACAGCCTTTAATACACAACAATCACATTCAGACAGAAGAACAAATATGAAAGGGTGTCATTGTGAACATACCGACACACAGAGCCTTTCTCAGCTCCCCACTGCTCAGCCCACAACTATTCTGAATGGATCAGTAGTCATTAACAACAGAAACAAGAGTTTAGAAATATATGTACTGTATGTAAACCTCCTCTATACAGTGACTTACAGTGCTTGATGTTTTCTTGATGTGAGGCCACACACGGAGCAGTGGGAGAGCAGCAGTGCTCCGTCCTGATACGCAGCCACTCAGCTGATCCAGCTTAGCCTCTCAGCCATCTCATTACTGCACAGCATCTGCTTAGTGTGGTCAAACGCACACAAACGCAGACAGACACACACTCCCCAACCACCCACGCAAACACACATCCATACACATCAGACAGAGTCCGCTGACAACCGCTGGTGCAACAAAGCACTATAAGACATTGGTTTATCTTCAAAACGTTCTGCTTTATTACAGAAAATCTTCAGGTTCTGAGTATACTAGATTCAAAGAGGTACATTCAGCTTGGAGGTTTGGAGTGTTGATGCTGGAGACCCAAAGGGCTGGAGGTGGCGAGGTGTCCCTGCCGTATGACGCAGAGCTGCTGAGGTGCCTGAAGGCGTCCACCTCCACCTGTCACAGACAGGGACAGCGTCCACAACCACAGAGCCTCTCGTGCTTTTTTTTGGACATTTTGATTTTCTTACAAAAGTGGCTGGAAAAAGGTTGCATTAAAAATACAATCCATTCTTTTATACTTTTCATTAGACAGGCAAAACATTAGATTTGAAGAAAATAGCATCTCTGATGTCACTTAAAGGTTTTTCATTTAACAAAGCAGGCAGCCCCTCTCAGTGTGTCCTCTTACATCCAGTGTCTCCGGCACAGTGCAGTCTGGAGGTGACAGAGTAAAGAACCACCCCCTCTGCAATCAGAAAAACAGACTTGCGTAGTAGAAAAATGACAATGAAATGCTTGTAAACCAAATCACAGTTAGCTTAATTTAAATCTCCACTTGGTGTTATGAGTGTATAGTCTGCGTATGCACTGTGTCAGATAATGTCAGGCTGCAGTCAGTGGGGTGAAATACAAAGCCAGTACTAAAAAGCATTGTACCGGGGTTACTGTATGAGCAGAGATCCGTGAAGCAGTGTAGAATAAAATCACTATAGTGACAAATTCTATAACAGCTGGTTGTAACACAAAACATAAAAGATTAGTTACAGGTGCTCATCAGTTTAAACCAAGAGCCAGATCACCTGGTAAAAAGAGTGACATTAGTTCAGAGGTTGATTTTGGGATGCTGAGAGTGTGTTGGGGGGGGGGGGCTGCCTGTCTTTGCACACATGACAAAGACTGTCAAATGGGATTGGCACGGGCTCATATCAGGGCTGGAGTAACGCAGGCTAACTCAACTGGCACGAAGCTGACCACTCTCCACAATAAAAAATATTTATGTAATAAAAATATAACATTTGTGAGTAAAATTACACTTAACAATAAATATGCCAAATATACAATACATGTTTGTGGGAAGGGGAAAAAAAAAGGAAAAGAAATATTTCAAAACAGTATCTTAAAGTGTTTGATATCATGGCATGTTTAAATGGAACGTATGAAGTGCTACACACAAGAAGGTAAAGGCCGGAAGAAAAGGCTAAACAGCCCACACTCTCATGCTGTAAGTCAGCAGGTTTGACCAAAAACAAAAGAAAGAACATGGATGGTGGAGCCTCACAGTGGCACTAACTACACTGACTGTGCACGTCTGGAGTTGGTTTTCTTTACGTTCCAACTTCAGCCTGACTGAGACAAACTAGATAATGGGTAAAGAACATAAATACCTCATTTAGGCTTTAGTGCATGTGTGCATTTATGTGTACAACGTGTGTGGTTACTGTGTGTATAATGTCCTCATCTATCAGATATGTGCGTGCGTACGCTCAGGCATATATTCATGTGCCTTAGTGACCATCTACGCAATGAAGAAACCTTCCCTAATAGTGCAGGAAATGTCTCACCGAACTACATCAACAAGGTTCAAGTAATCCTGGTTTTCATTACACGCAGGCATTTCTGGCTTCTCTCATCCAGTACAGTTGCACGTACTTACATAAGACACGCATACACACATACCGACTTGTCACTTTCAGGTCACACTGGGGTGGAAAGAATCTGATCGCATTACGCTCATCTTTTTGGCTTTGAGCAGACGCTGTAATACATCTCTAAGCTATATACAGTACAACACATATATTAATTTTCTCATCTTAATTGGACTCTCTTAAATTATCTCTGAGGTTGGAAGATTTAGGTCATGCTCCAAGCAATGTTTCATAGCCGGAAAAGGCTTAATATCTCTAATCTATCTCAATCTTGAATACACACACACACACAAACACACTTTTTGGACTGAGTGGTAATATGGTCTCCATTAACTCCTCTTATACCTTGGTATTCAGTGGAGACTGCAGATTCATGATTGGAAACAAATAATCAAATAATCTATAAACCAGAAAACCACTGGAACAGTTGGTTTGCAGCTCTGAGCTGGGCTGAAATCACATTCACTAACTGAATGAGTGCATTTCCTGAAACATATGATAACCATTTAAAGTGTAACTGTTGAAAAGCATAATAACTATAAAGTAGAATAATCTGTTTAAAGTGTAACCATAGAGAATGGGATCATTATATCTTAATAAAAACTTTGCAGAGTACAGTGACTGAACATCAGTGGAGTAAAGCATTCTTTGGAGCCTTCTTTCATGCAGGTGAACCATTCTTGGAGTGGATATTACAACTGCTTGTTAAAACACAGCAGTTGGACAGAGCTACTGACAAGGCAGCCATGTATGCATTCATTTGTAAGCTAGTATTTATAAAAAAAAAAAAAAAAAAAGGAGTAAAAGAAAGAAAACTCATGCCTGTCATCTGAGTAGATATTTAAAAAAATAATGCAGGGCACTGCTCTGCAGGCATGCGTGGGGGGTTAAGAGCTGTTGGGATTGGGCAAAGAAGGACGGAGTCAAGTCAAAAGACTGCTAAATCCCTTTTCATCCCTTCCCCCCCAGTCAGCACATCTTTCTTCTTCTTTTTTTTTTCCTCCTCTTCTTAGATCAGCTCTGACCCAACTAGCACAGGATTCTGAATATGGCTGATGCCACTGTTGTTGTGAGTCCTTGCTGCCTTTTACTCGCGCTCCTTCAGATGCTTATAGGATAGTGGTGTGACAGCTGCAATCTGGAAAAGCAAAAAGCAGACAGATTTTACTTCAGTGTTTTTGTTACAAGGTTGTGCCAGCAAGAGGAAGTGAACGAGACACCTTGAAATCACCCCAAATCATCAAAGAAGCATTGATTGGCCAAATAACACCATACATTGCTAAAATTATATTTTTCCCGCCACCAGAGACAAGCAGAAATTAGTAAGGCAAACACTCCCGATTATCCACGTCTACTGATCTGCTGAAGCTCAGTAGGGACACTGAACAGAAGAATGGGTTCGTCTCTTTCTGGTTTACCTGGATGTTTGTAGGAGACCGCCCTCGGACAGCTACAGGGAGAATAGAAATGCAGATTAAACAGTGAAAGCTGCTGCAAAAAGCTTGGTGCTATTGTTAAGCAACAGATATCGGTGACTCTGGTCAACAGTGATGGGAAGACATTGTGAATGATATTCAGACCTGTCTACAGGGGGTGGACAAAAAAATTACAGCTAAAGACATTTAAGACAATATTAAAAGCCCAAGTCTTTTGTATAATTGCATGTATTATTAATTACCCTTGGAGATCAAAAGTGTTGTAATATTAATTAGACATTATGATATAAACAATCATGAATAAATACAGGCAAAATAAATCCTAAACCCCAAAATTATAATAATCCAGTAGTCAGCTAATGACCTACCTATTTCTTTACATAATAAAATACTTTACAATAGGCCATTTTTATTTAATCTGTTTTACTTGATAATGCCGGTCAATGACAAATTGTGACAAAAATTGCTGAAAAAAAAGGTTAAAAAAATGTATTTGGAAGATTTTATAATTTAATTATAAATTTCACATTTTGTCTGTATTTATTACATAATGTTTATTTAATATTGGACACTTTTCCCCATATTCAACTGCTACAATTTTCAAAATACTTTGTATTGGTGTTTCCATTTATTTTGTTGTCTCCCCCTTGTAGGTAACACAGCTGCATTTGGCCTGAGGTTAAGGCAGCATCACATCATGCAATGAACTAAGCTCAGCACTCACAAAAGCATCCATCATTTGCCAAGAGAGTAAGCAGAAGACAACCACCAACACGGGTTTGGATGTGCACACAGGACGAAACGACCATGAGAAAACCACCACGTTACAAAAAACACATGAATGTCAGACTGGGGAGTTTATAATCACAGACCAGCTCTGTTGTTTCACACTGTCTCATAAGAAAACCCCAGCAAACTGACACCGACACCACACACTCAAACATTCCAAGTCCAAAAATGAGATGGACTGACATTAAAAACATTCAAAACTGGGTTTTTATAAGCACGTGCATGAGATAATATAAGCTGGGCTTCAAAGGGAGGCTGAAAGGAGCATGTGTCTGTAATAAAAAAAAATAAAAAAAACGCTTAAATTTGCAACATTAGGCCTAGAGATGTATTAACATCAAATAAATGCACCATTTGACCATCTAAACTAAAAATGTTGACACAAAACCTGAGAAAAAAAATGCATCTCTTCAGCCAGCCAATGGCAGCTTACACAACACACAAGAACACGCTGGGTCTTGCTGGATGTGATCTGTATGCCATTATGCCTTTGATTCTCTTGTTAAGACTCAGAGTTAGAGACCAGAACTGCTGGAGAAGTTGGCTGGGAGAACAAGTCTTTGATTGGCTTAAATGGCCTGAAGGTGGGCTGGTACCTGCTTAAATGACAGTATTGGATTCATCTGAAAAGGTTCTCATGAGCAGGGGTCTGGATGAAGACTGGGGAGACTGGGGGCCCCCCACGCTCGACTGAACCAGCTTCTTCTAGAAGGGTGAGGCAAGAGACACCAATGACATCACTGCGCTGACAGACACACTTCGTCCCCCTCCCTCCACTTACGCTCTCTCGCACGCAGACACACACAGGGAACAGACATATACATACACAAAGACAGTGATGAAATTCAGTCCGGATGACTTCTTAGATACCGTTTTCCTTGAAATAATCGTTTTCAGACACCTTGACTCTGTATCAGTTAGTGCAGATTAATACAGGTTTACTATCCTGTCAAATTCCTCAAAAGAATGTACAATTTAACACACACGCGCGCACACACACACAGACAAAATGCAGTGGGCCGCAGGGATCTGTGGTGAGGATCCAGGATGAAGTTGTTGACTTGAGCCTCATGCAGATAAGTTTGGGTGTTTTGACGTGCTGCATTCACCTGACTGGACATGCGGAGGCAGCAGGCATTGGAGCAGCACAGGCAGCTGGGAGGAGACACTGACTGAAACAACTGGACAGACAAGGATGGAAGACTGACTGCACGTTTTCAGCATGGACACCCGGTCCTACTCCACACTGCTGACAAAACTGGGCACACACACTGCCCCAGTGACCAACATTCTTCCCACTTTAACGTATATATATATATATATATATCTAAGGAAAAGCAATCAAGTCAAGGATTCAAGATGAGGCCTCCAAGGATGGCATTCCTGAGGTAATAACCTCTTATCTGAATTATCTGACCTAATCCATCCGACCGAGTGGGGACTGGAAAAAGCTACAGAACACCAGCCTGAGTTATTTAGAGGGTAAAGAAGGAGTCTAACAGTGGGAGAGGAAGGACACAACAGGAAGGAGACAAGCAAGACTGGCAGACACAGAAACTCTGAGGGAAGAGTCTTAAGGATAAGAGCTGACAGAAAGAAAAAGAGACCTCAGTCACTCCATGAGAAGCTGTGAGTGCTAGCGGTCTGCGACAACATGAAGATAGTAGATGTCCCCGAGGAAGGAAGGCGATGTTTCATCTTTAGGGAGGCAGGTGCAGAGAGGAAGACAGAAGAAATAAGAGGGTGAAACAAAGTAAGAGCAAAGTGTTAAATGCTAAAGCGAGAGTTCCAGTTAGGAAAACAAAGTTGGAAATGAGTAAAAATAGTCTAAATAGGAATGGCCAGTATTCTAACAACCTTCATTTAAATCTATACTGACTGAAAACTCCATAGTTTATCAAGACTTATATGAACTAACAAAAATATCAAAACATTTATTTTATACATTTTTGATTGATTATGCCACTTTACTAACAGGCAGACACAGTCAAACAAAAAAAAACAAAAAAAACAACAAATGCATACCATATGCATTGTGATAATACGTATATATTGTACAACATGTTGTACAAACATTGGTTTGGTTTATTACTTTTCCCCCAAATAAAACAAGTCTAGACACAATTTAAAATAACAAGTGTGGAACGGACCCAAAAGCACACGCATACCACCAAACATTTCCAGCTGCTTGGAAAACACATTAGCCTCATGGGGAGCTAATTGAAATGACAAAATATGTCTGGGAAAGTTGTCCTCTGGAGGAAATGGGAGTTGAATTGTATAAAAAAAAAAAAAGAAAACTGCTAAGGATATTAAAGCCTGAACTTGGAGATGAAGCGGAAAAAAAGAAAATCCAAGTTCCGATCCGGTATCCCTGCATTAACAGTTTCATTATTTCTTGGTATACACCAAATATTTATCAAAAAACACTTTGCGTGTTTAAATATCAAAATCGCTCTCTTTTTGCTATCTTTAAACAAAAACTTTGTGCAAAAAGAATGTGGGTGAGTTCTAATTTATTAATTTCTCCCTTGTCCTCCTGCTCTAACAACACAGGTGAAGGGAGTGGAGGCCAAAGGTCCTCTACAGTGAAGCATTGCTCCATAGACACGAAGGCATGCCCACTTTAGAGTGATCCAATCATATATGAAGGATTTGATTCAAATCCCTCTCTTAACTATATCCCACCCATGTATTTCACTTCACTTGGAAATACATCACGGATGGGCTCCATTAATCGAACCCTTGAGGAAAGAAATAGTTAAACAGTCACAAACAAGATATCTGGAAAGTTTGAGTATCATAAATCTGGGAGAGATAGAGAAGGCAGAAGGGAAAGAAAAAGAACAAGTGGGACAGAGGGAGAGAGTAAGTGAAGTATAGTGCAAATGTGTGTCAGGTTAAGTGTGTGTGCCAGTCTCAGCTCTACCTGTCTAGCATGGGGGCCGCGAGGCTTGCGGAACACCACAAGCAGGATCTCTGGCAGTAGGCTGAGCAGGATGAGCAAGATGATGACGAGCCAGGCTGACACCGAGCTCAGCATGTTGGCAAACACAAAGTACAAACGCTGCTGCCTCAGGAAAGGCCTGCAGAAGAGAGAACACTTCGGTTTACGCTGGATGAAAGAGCCACGGGGCATTGCATAGAAATGAAAAATAACAGGTAAACTACAGTGAATACATAGATTATTTCATCTTGACTTGTTTTCTAACCATATTATTCCTCCCCAGAAGAAGCTGAAAAACACGTAGAAAGCCAGGGATCCCCAGATTACAAAGTGGTTGATCCATGTCCAGTGCCGTGTGTCCAGAGCAAGCTAGAACAACAGAGAAAAGTCACTACATGCATCTGTCAGACATCCACCAGACAAGATATCTGCTACTCTAATGATACACTATTTTACAAGATGAGATAAATAAAAATAAGCAGAGTGATTTACCTTTAGGGTGACAGTGAAGACAAGTACTGTGAAGACAATTGTTCCATATGACCAATTCCCAAAAACCTGGATTTAAATAGGACAAATGAGCAGATGTACTCAGGAGACAATCAAGCTTAATCAAGCGATTTAACGGCACTCCCATTTAGAAGGTGAATTACATCAGAGCACAAACCTGGCCATTGTCCTGCAGTGCTGGGTTACTGAACAGATACCGAACACCAAAGAAGAAGAGCAGGCCATGGAAGACTCCTAGTATAGTCCAGTAGAGGAATGGTCCCCACCGTAACATGGCATTCTTAGCAATCTCTCTAAAGAAAATCACCAAAGAGAACCATGAACAAACTCACTGCTGTATGACTCTTTGCAAATAATCTCAACTGTGAAAAGAGGAAGCATCAAATATCTGAGCGACAAATACAAACCAAAAAAGTGAAACCTAAAACTCGCGGTTTCAAGGTTTAACCTCATGCCTTAAGTCTTAAGCTGCTTCACCACACTGATTAAGGTGACTTGCAAAATGATTGTGGTCGATTTCAGCGGGTTTCTACATACTAGTGCATATATCTGGTCAAAAGTTACAGCAATACAACTGAAAATACAAAGGGTGGACAAAAAATGAAATGTCTAGTATAAAAATAAAACTACTGTGAGCAGGAGCCACCAATTTCTTCGATGTATTACAGAAGCAGAAATGACTAACTTAAATTTGGCTTTTGGACTGTGTAACCCAACTTTCAGATGTTGTATTGTGAAGAATAATCTATGGCAAAAAAAGTTAAAAGCTATAACTCTGCTGCTACTCTTCAGTCATTGCTATAATCTCCTTTTGACATTATTTTGTGACTGTGCAAGTACTTAGCCACATTTCTGTTTTCTTTTTTTTTTTTTAACATTTCTACAAACTTTCTCTGACTAAAATAAATTAATCAAGACATTATTGCTCAAAACAGCAATCCTAGATCTAAAACATAGAAAAGAAGATCTTCATTTATAATTTCATTTATTTATAATGATCATCTTTAATTAAAGGAAGCAACTTTACAAGCACATCTACATCTACCATGAAGTGTACTGCAGATAAGTGAAGGTTCCCAAGTTTACCTATAGAGGGTAGCATTGTCCAGCAGAATCTCAATGCAGATGTGCTGCTCCAAGAGGCTGTAAGCCAGGATGGGCATAGAGGTGAAGCAGATGTTGTACATCGTCAGATAGGCCGCGTCATACAGGGGCTGGGGAGTATGGGAGCAGGAGGGGGGGAGTGAAGGGGGAAGGGTTGGTAAGGAGGAGGAGGATGGATGGGGCAACCAGGGGTTAATATTATGGAGTGGACAAAACTCATACACACCATCATACTTACAGTACACATACAGTATGTCATTTAGGCAAGCTTATATACATCTTTCATGTACTTATGAAAGATCTAAGCTGGGGGCCATGTGGCATGAGGGAGAATGACATATTCACCCTCATCTTTTACCATACAGACATACCAAAACATAACTAAGTATCTTAAAAAGGACGATATCTGTGTTAATTAATGCCTTCATTTTCATGGCATGAGCCGTTTTTACATGGACATAGCACCATAAAACATTCTAAGTCTATACAGGTTTTATAAAAATAAACTAATTTCTCATTAATCACCAAGTGAATTCATCAGTGTGCTCCAAACTGTATACACTATAATGTATTGTTAAGTCATTGTGTTCTTAATAGTGTGACTACACACACACGCCACCATGATCACATAATGTCCACATATGATGTAACATGGTGGCAGAACATGACATGTTCAGTCCAAGTCCGTATATAAACGTATCAGTCAGAACTCAAACATCCCAGGGGCAGAGAGGGAGGGGCAATCTGAGGGAAAGAGTCTGGCATTCAGGAGGACGAGGACGTGGATTCAAGGGACACTGCCTCCTTTCATGTTCAGAACATCTTTGAACCTCAAAGGGCCTCAGGACATACTCACTTGCTGGGAATAGCCGCAGAAGAACTGGTACAAAAACTGAGGTAAGATGAAGCAAAGGTTCTGCAGGGAAAACACAGCAAGAGAAAAGGTTCGCACTGATGGATAAAAACATCAAAAGGACATCAAATGCATTCCTAAGTTCCCATGTGTTTATAATGAAACTACAAAAAAGAAAAACATCAACCTGAGTTGAACCTAAAAAGCTGTTTAACTTAAGTTAAGACGACTGATTCTGTCAAATCTCCGTCTCCTCACCACATAATCCTCAAATCAAGTGAGTGTGGGTTTTGTTTGAGAAATGCAGGCTTTGCTGAAACCCAAAACAAGTTCTTAGCCTGAAGACTGATGAAAAGTTAATGTGACTGAAGCATCTGTTCCTCCTACCTTGTAAAAGAAATACTGCACCAGGTGTGCAATGCGAACATAGTAGAGATGCCCATGAGCCAAAAGAAGTTTCTTGAGGTGTTTGAGTTTGGGGATGGCATAATCACTGTTCCTCACTGCCTGCCGACCCTCTTTACCCTTAATACCTGAAACACCAAGAACAAACAATTACACACTACCTTTAGCAAAATGAAACGGAATGAATTAATGATCTATTAGTCAGACTCAGCATGAGATTTATTACCAATGCCAACATGAGCTTCCAAGATCATGCTGACATCATTGGCACCATCTCCAATGGAAAGAGTGATGGGGCTGCCTTTAGAGTTCTTCACCATTTTAACTATCTATAGATGGAGCAAGAAAGAGAGGCAACTTTTTAAAAAGGGCTCACTGTAACAAAAGAAATGTCATATCAGTTCTTTAATGAATAAATATTTTTCACAGTCTAATAGTTTGTTCTGACCTGTGCTTTTTGTAGAGGAGCCATGCGGCAGCAGAGCACAGTTGTGCAGTTTTGACAAATCTGCAGGAACAGGTTCTTGTAGCAACTTGAGTTGGATTCAGCGGAGGAGTTGAGCACCATCGACAGAGTGGCTCCATCTATGATAAAACCATAGTCTTGGTTTGCCGAAGACCAGCTCCTACAACACAGAGAAGAAAAACAGATTCAGGTTTTATCATCAATAAGATTTAGTTAAGTTAAATAAGAGCAAATCATCACATCTAGGTACCTACCTGGTGACGCCTGCCTTAACTGGTGGTGCATCCTGCACAGCTTTCTTATGATATTCACTCAAGAGGTCATGCAGTCGTTGCTCACGCCTCCTCCTATCCTCTCCATCCTCTAGAGTACGCACTGTTAGCTCCAGCAGCTCTGTATTTCTCTGGAACAACCTACAAGCATAACAGGTGGATTTTGCCGTTTCCATCTTGTCCCCTGTTAGGACCCAGATCTTAATGCCTGCCCCCTGCAGAGCCTCCATGGTTTCTGCTGCCTCCTCCTGAAGCCTAAGGGACAAGTACAAAATACGCAAAATGTTATTACACTACTTGAAAGACAAAAAACCTGAACAAGACTGTTGTTTTTCTAGTGTAAATGTTACTTAAACAAGGATGCGACTGTCTTCTCTCAGACAGGTGTTAGAAGGGGCAGTGAAACACATGTTAACTTCACTACTGTTGCATTTGTTTATACTAAATGTACCAGAGTCACAATATAATTCACAAGAGTTTGGGGTGGGGTGGGATGGCACTAAAAGAGCACTAGTATATTAAAGGTGGTATCTTTTGTCCTTTGTTCATATCCTGATACACAAATGATTTGAGAATACAATAAGTACACTTTGATGTAATTTAATTTAATATGAGTGTACAGTATGTCAGATGATGTACTTCCTGATTTCAACGCTACTTATAAAACAATACCTGCTACCTACTGTTAAGTTTTTAAATCTCAGATTGCAGAATAGTACCCAGTGTACCACAAGGAGAAAAGGGAGGGACTTTTTGCTGTCACCGAACAGCTCAAGTGTAATTAAATAGGCAATGTCATAACAGACAAAATAATGCCAGGAATCTGGTGACGCATAACAAAGGGCATGAAGAAGGAAACGGGTGCTTAACAGAGTCTACTGTAAAAGTTTCGAGGTTGCAAAAACAGTAGATAGATCTCAGAATGGAGGAATAACTTAGTTACAGCAACACCACAAGCAGGTGATCAGAAAACAGGGACACACCTATCTGTCATAAACTTTAAAGATCAGCAGATTCATCTGTGACACCTGTACGGTTACTGTGCATTGTGTGAGCACCCACCGATCCTCTACAGCAGTAGCTCCTATTAGACTCATCCCAGTCTCCACTTGGTTGTAAACAGCCATGAGCTTCTCTTCTCTGTCCTGCAGAGCCAGTCGAGCTTCCCTCAATCCTTCATCTGCCTGGGCGTACTCCTCTGCACTGAGATATTTGTAGGCCACACACAACGTCCGGTAGCCCTCCTGAACAGTGAAACACGTTTCAACAACAAAAAAATCAATGTACTCATAAGTTAAAACCTATATGAGTATATACTTTTAAATTTTCTTTTCAATTTGGAGAGGCAATTTGCTTGTGTCACTCACGGTTGCATTACGCTCCACATGCATACGTATCCTTTCGACCTCTTCCTGTCTGACACGGGGAAAGATAGAAGAGTCCGCTCCCTTACAGAAGAGCAGTGTATCACCTGGAGACCAAAAAACGATCACAAAACAAACACACACACACATACAGTGTTATGAGGGCTGAAGGCCGGCTCTAAATTACATTCCACTGAATTAAGCTGACAGTAATCTCAAACTCACCTGTTCTGGATCGGACTATTACACTCATTCGCCTTCTCACTGGGTCGAAGTTCAGCACATGAAGGAGTTCATAACTTTGGGAAGTAAAAAATGGAAATGAAATAAAAGCTGTAGTCCAAATGAAAATATAAACAAACTACAAACAAAAAAAGTATCCTATGTAATTACAGACTTACTTTTCAACATCATTGTTCCTGTTGAGAATTTTCATGGTTTTACTTTCAAGACCCAGAAATGTGAAGCCATACCTGTAGATGGAGACAAATCATCATACATTTATGATGCCATTTATGCACTCATGCTGTATGAATGAATGTAGAAATGAAATGTATACGTATGTAGGATTTACAAAATACATTCTGTAATATCCATATTGAAACAACACACTTGTTCTTTGAACAACTATTACAATGTCTTTTTAACACTTAGTCATAACAGCCCATCTCTTACCTCATGGCACCCTTGACAAGAGCAACTTCATCAGGTGAGGAGGCTATGAAGCCTCTCTGTTCCTGCGGTGGACTGAGAACCTCTCCATCCACCCCTAAGCCATCCACCTGGTCTGTCAGTCCGTCCCCTTGGCCTTGACCCTGCTCTGTAGACTCCTTCACCTGGACTGTGTGGCACAGACACAGGGCACGCAGAAACAGCTCTTCCCTCTCCTATTAACACAACATGAACATGGTTTAATACAGTAAAATAAGACATGGTAAATGGTGTTTAAATAATTAATAACTACTGCACTTAAATTAATTTACACATGGAGTCATATACAGAAGCCAGAGTTTAGATAAAGCCCTGGATTTACAACCATTTCATTAAAATGACTTCTTATCAACACATGCTGAAGTGCAACAGTCTGTAAAGTGTTATCAGGTGTTCATGTCAAGAGCACACAGCCACTTTGCTCTCCCCTCCATGTTGAGTGCATATGTTGACATGTCAAGGAAACTGTATGTGGGTTGACCTATGAAGGGTCTTTCTGAGCAGCGAGCTATGTAATGACCATATGTTGCCGCTTGTGTGACTTTTACAACAGATGGAGGGACACCACAACACCCACCCTGCCAGCTTTCTGCTGTAGTTTGCTCACAGGTCCATCTGTAACACAGAATCCATCCAACTCTGAGCTCGCGTCCCGGTACTTGTACTGGAAGCCGTCAATGCAGCACTCGATGAACTCCATGTTATTCTGAGTGAGGGTGCCCGTCTTGTCTGTGAAGACATACTCCACCTGCAGGCAATGTGATAAAAATACATGACTCTTCCCAGCCCATAAAAATTCAGTTGCCCATTTAACAGGTTCCAACAATAAGATTGGGCACTTATTCCCAGAGAGAATTACAGTACATTAATCAGTTTAACGAAGCATCAACTTTAACTGAAGTAATCATTTTGCAAACCAAGTGTGACTGATCTATGGCAGCACTATCTGAGTTAGAAGTGCCATAAAAAAACAGGAGAAGTAAGGATAGTCACACACACAGTCAATGTGGTGTTACTTTAAGAAGCTCACACTTTACTAGAGCACCGTGTGGACACGCCACATTTTTGTTGGACTCAATCGCACCTTTTGTTTTTCTTTGTTTTTTTGTAATTTTACTTTTCTTTCAACAAATGTTTCCTGTTTTGAGTTAACAGCAAGAAATTCCCAAATGACACACATTTCTGCCATTTAAATGCTGTTTCATTTAATTTTGTGTGTTTGTCTTACCTGTCCCAGCTCCTCATTGAGGTCTGAAGTATTGACCAGTGCCCCCTCCTTGATTTCAGGGTCAAAGAAGTCCTTGTCCCATGTGATGAAAAAGGATCCCAAAAACTTCTGCATCTCAACAGTCACATACATGGACACCGGAATGATGAAGTTGAAGAGCACCATGAAGGACAGGAAGTCAGTGAACATCTTTAGGTACTGTGGGGAAAAAGGAGAACACAGGCAGATATAGAAATGTAAATGTTATATAATGTTTCATACCTCTGAGGATTCAGCATCTACCTAAAAAGAAAATAGGTCTGAGTGCACTGATTCGTTAATAACCTGAGCCATACTAATAACTTACATTAAAATAAATATAAACATAATGTGTTCTGTAGTCAGTTCATCACATTATTAAACAATAATAACTTATCAAATACTGCACCACTGGCATCTACAATTTCAGCTAATGCAAGCAGGCAAAATTTGCAGGCAGGGTGGACCTTTACCTACATTAAACTGCTTGTGCCTCAGTTGGGAATCAGTAACTCTAAACTATCCATGCTACAAATATGAAAGCATGTTGTATCACCATGTCCGCAGTTCATTGAGAGCTAGGGCAGAAGGTTAACAGACAATGAAATGGACCATAACAATGTAGGTCTGCTGTGGCCATTTTGCTGAGAAGAGTTTTGCCAGTGTTGATCAAAAGAGACTTGGAAAATGCATTAATATGATGCATGGAGCTGTGCCCCCATAAGTTACAACTACAAGCCACCAGAGGGTAGTAGTATTTACCATATTATACACATGATAATATACTGATGCAGTGCTAACAAAACCCATTAGCTATTCTTCTCACAGCAGGGGTAATCCCTGTGAAGCTCTAGACATGTATTATTCAACTTATTTCACTTCAAATTGCTAACATCTTGGAAGATGATATATGGCAGTAGAAAAAATAAGAATAAAACGGTTAAGAAATGTTTTTTGACTCTGTATTCTATACTGGCACTTGGCTTGGACTGTTGTTGTGCCTATGAGACACTTAACTCAGAACATGTACTTACCAGATTTGTGTCCTTCTCTCTCTGGGTTTTCTCATTGTACCATGGCTCATCCTGTCCAGGCTTGTTCTGCCACACATACTTAAGTGTAGTGCACACTAGGGCCTTGCTCAACAATATGCAAAGGTAAACGAGAAGGAATGCATTGATAGACCTGAAAACATAAGAAATCAAATCAACAAGTCCCAAAGGTGTGTCGTGTATTTTTAACTTGTTTACACCTTTTCCTCTAAACATACTTCTCCACAGCAGACCGTTTCTGAGACTTGCCCTGGTAGTTCAGAGCCATCTTTGTCTCCATGCCAGTGTAAACAGCAACACCTTGAGAAAGAACGGGAGAAGAAAAACAAGTGGGATTGGCTTTTTAGAAACTGAGCTATCTTCACTAATGTAAGTTATTGTCATAAAGAGAATATCATTTGACTCACCACAGATTTTGTGAGTGTTCTTTAAAGTTGCCCCTTTCAGCAGCAGGTTTTCTGGGCCCAAAGACCTGCACCATCACATCAGTGCATCAAACAGTTTAGTCATACAGGAGATGTGCAATCCACACAGTCTCTTATTCTCTAAATGGAAACCTGGCAGGCAAGCTGGCATCCACTCTAAAATACGCAGTGACAATACACTGTATGACTGCAGTCTGGGCTTACACCAATCCCGGTGTTCTTGAGAAGGACACTGGCATTTGTTTATTTGGCCATTACAAAGCAGTCAATGATAAATGCCTGTGGGAGAGCTTTGGAAGGAGTGGCTGAAGTCACGCCAGCCTGTTTTAATTTTAGTGCTTGCCTGCAATAAAGGATCAATGGAATAATGATTTGTTGGTGATGCAAAGGGAAACAAATGAGTGCTTAAGCAACTGTGTTTTGATTTTGCTCTCACTTAAAGTAAACTGAGATGGCTGTGAATGAGTGCTCTCACCTCACTGCAGGCTCCTGATTATTTTTGTAGATGTGCATACGGCCGACAAACCTGGAACAAATTTACATACATGCTCAGAAAGTGACGGCAATTGTAAAACGTACATGTGATTTTTGTTTTGTTGCTTAAACTAAAGTTCATTCACACAAGACTGTAAGTACTCATTGACCTAAAATCAGGTGCAGAGGTTTGGGAGCCAGCTAATTACTGGTAGTTAGCCTACAGCAAGCTGTCAGTTTTATTGAGTCTGGATTGTAAGCATTTGGCGCCATGGTTTACTTAGCACGTCTCAAACACCATTCAGATGTCTGGCAAAGTGACAATATTCCTACCTTTTACCCCAAGGAGGAGCTAAAGGCTGACCAAAGATTACTTGAAATAACAGGCCAAATTTAGCCATTCCTGATATGAAATCAACCAAACAGAAGTGCACAGTGGCTTGCCAAAACCTCTGATTAACAATCTACAAGTTAATATAAGTCATTTAGGACAATTTCAACTGAGTTAATCCGTTTAACAAAAAACAGGCAACGCATTTTTGAGGTGTAAATCTGCTGGGGCCACATGATGAGTGCCTACTTGTAAAGGTCAGGCTGTGGCTGTTCACACTCAATGGTGGCGTTGAGAGAATCCAGATCCTCCTCTGTGTCTGGCACTGTGTAGTGTGTCTGGACAAGGAAAAGAGGCAGAGAGAGACAGAGTGTGAGCTCTGACTGTGAGCTGACTCAGGTCAAGCGATCACTTTCCCGTTACGTTATATGTGAAGACAAAAGATTCCCAGATACTGTGACTCACAAAAGGCACTAACACATTTTTCTTTGGAAATTCCTATTAATTATTCAATAACTGTTGAAACAAACCCAACAATAAAGTAATGCTCCTCTATACCCACTTCCCATCTCCTACTCCCAATAAGCATCATAGTTATAAAAAGATTAACCATAGCTATAATTAATATAACTGAATGAAAACAAGTTCTACGTTGATTCTTCCAATTCCAATACTAAAATGTTGACGAAAACACTTTCCATCTTACTTTATGGTTGGACTCTCCATCCAGACTTGCTGTGGTAACGAAACATGTGCCATCATCTCGGGTAGACTGCAGCAGTATCAAATCACAGGGAAAGGTCTCATCTTCGTCCACCTCCACAACATCTCCAACCTGATCATAGAAACACAAGCAAACGCCCCTTGTAAATTTGTTTCACAGTTTTCTTCTTTCTGCTTCTTCCCATTCACACATCACCACCCAGTTCTTACCAAGTTGTTGTAGCTAACGAGTTAGTGAACAACTGCCTACTTAAAATATTGTATAAACAGAGCAATATGAGCATCCCTGAAGAGTCTTTTGTCTGACTTCTGCTCAATATTCACTCATCGCCAACTAATGGCAAAAAAATCAGGCTCTCTTTGACTTGCTAAATGTCTACTTAAGCTCTTGTCCCTTTAGCTCTAGGGTTAGCTTACAGTTAACTTGTGTGAGCTCCTGTGCTGAGAGCAGCTGTCCATTGTTTTATACAAAGAAAGACTGTTTTGGTTTTGACAGCTGGATGTTGATTCTCAGAGGTATCAGCAGCACTCTTAGCGATTTAACACAACCAGGAGTCATTTGGTTCATTTTAAACATTGAAAAATATTATTTAACGCCTGCTGAACCTTTTGAACAGTCATAAATATTTGAAAACACTGTTACCCTCAGCATACAGATAAGAATGTATAAAAAAAAAAAAATAACCTGCACACAACACCCCGGATACACTAATTACTATCACAACCATGTTTGAACGTCTAATCAGTTCAGTAGACAGAGAATGTACTCCCCCGTGCATATATTCCAAACTCAGTCATGCCAAACTGCTAACAGCTTCTCCCTAGCCATGTCTTTAAGGAAATATTTCTTTCATTGGATCTAAGCTAAGATGTAGCTGCTGAAAGGTACCTTGATCTTCTCACTCTCCTTGCGTATCCTCCGGCCGTCCTCTAGCACTGTCACCGGGTACTTATTCACCTCATTGTCAGCCTTGTGCCGTAGCCAGTCCTCATAACCCTGTGGCAACATATCAAAATCGGAATTGTGTTCTTTGCTTAGTACAACAAAAAAGTGCAAAATGTGTGACATTTGTGGCACAAGACACTGAAAGCTAACACAGTGACACATACACACACTATAGAGGACTGACAGGAGCTCTCACCAATAACAAGGGAAGAGTGTAAGACACAAAGACATATCTAAGCACACAATATAATCTCAACATTTAGCATTTCATCATTACATGAAAAAGAATGGCTGCAGCAGCAGAGTGGAATAGTGTTGGTCCAGCAGTGCACTGGAACAGTATACCATGAAATAATACTGAGTTGGGTAAAAAATAATAATTCCTGGGGCTGCAGCAGAATAAGGCACAAAGCCTAGTGTAGACTTCATAAGTACTTAAAGATAGTGATGGAGACAGACGAGATGGTGCAGAGATGCAGAGGATAGAGAGGGAAGCCAGAGTGTGTGCCAAGGCAGAGTTTGAGCCAGAAAGCGGGATTACTGGGAAAGGTGATAGGAGGAGAGAGAAAGTCTGGTTGAGTGATGTGGAGAAATGATGCCAGGTGGATGAAAGGGGTGAGATGGGGGGAGGCATTCCACAGATGGTCAGTTGAACTATACAGTTCACTTCAATCTGACTAATAGGGTCAGGCAGACCGCCTTAGTATCACAGTTCAAAGCCTGGCTGAAGGCAGTGCAGCGCTATCAGTACGCCCCATATATTTTCAGAAGGAAGTCCACCCATTATTGTCCATTTCAAAGCCCCAGCAGTAGACTAACTAAAAAGCCAACCCTAAAACAATACATCTAAAGCTGGGACATGGCAGCAACAGAGTCAAAGACACAGACACTCCCCTTGATAATTTGTATCTCTATAATAGACTTGCTCGCATTCTCTCTCTCTCTCCATTTGCTCACACTCCCAGAGAGCCCATTTCATCTTCTCCCAAATCAGAATTCACCAGCGGAGCACATTAATACAGAACCCAAGAGAGCATTAGCCATGTACTTTATACAAAAATCACAGCAAGGGAGTTATGAAGGCAGGGGGACTTATTATGCTATATCAAGAGGGAGGAAGGATATAACGCAGTGAGAGACAATACGAGGAAATGAGGACAGGTCAACAGAAATAACAATAAAATATCTGTTATCAACACTCATCAGCCTCATTAGGCAGTGTCTTACCTGCTTGATAGCAGTTACTGTGATCACAAAAAATAAGGGTAGGCCACTGGTGACTGGGCTGGTGGGAGTGTCCACTATCACCTGTTGGAAAAAAAAAAAATCAAGTTAGCACTCAGTGAAAAACATATGACCTTGAAAGGGAAAAGCTACTGTACATAACAACTGCACCACATATGTGTCTGTGGTTACACAGGGAGGAGTGTGAGGTTCAGAAGCTGGGGCAAGCCCTCTAAGTGCAGGGTGTAGTCTGTTTCTGTGAGGAATTCTACTATTCCCAAAATTTGTGCATCAGGAGGAAACACAGGGTTACATTTTGAAGGGAGGGAGTTTCTGGACATCAACTGGGCCTGGGACAGAGTGCTTAATCTGCAGGCATGCCAACGTTTCTGTGTATCTGCCAAGGCACGGAGAAGTCCAACACAAAGCTTTGTTGGGCTCACCTTAGGTGCTTGAAAATATGCATGAAGGAATCTAGCGGTACAGTATGCGTGTACGTGTTGCTTTGTTTTTATGTTTACATGTAATAAGAATAAGTGTGGGACCAGTGATCAGGTAATCCAAAATAGTTCAGGAGCAGCACCTGACCAAGGGTCCCAGCTAAAACCTCAGAACACAAAGGGCCTATTGTGTTTGTGTATTCCTTAAAACCATCATAAGATGGATTTAGTTTGGCATTTCTGATCCTGCAGAATGCCTGCTGTTCTCCCCCCCTGAGTCGGAGTGCGTATTACAGCTAGCACAGATACTACATACCCAGCTTGTTGGTATTCAAGGTATCTGATGTCTTTCTGGCAGCTCGTAATGCTGCCAGAAAGACATAAGTGAGAGCAGGAGATGTGTTTTGAAGCAATTTCTAGTGTTTTCCTAACCTGTGCTTGGACTGAGAATGAAACAAGCCTGCTGATCACTCAGTAATCACAGGCAAATGTGATCACACAGCCACATTCTGTACCCTAACAAACACCTACATATACACACACAAAAACACACACACAGAAAGCACAAGGGCAGGGAGCTGCTAGCCTAACCAAGCTTTACTGTGATTACAATTAGCTGGGGGATAAATCAATTACAAGGAAGAGATGGACTAGTGCACATCGACCATTTGGAGGAGTGCAGATTCAGAGAAGAGTCTGCATTATATTAGTAGTAGTTAGCAATTCCAGTGAGACAGAGGCTAAAGTAATAATTCTGCCGCAGTAGCCTCAGGTATAGAGAACCAGAGGTGAGAGAACTCGCTGCTTCAGAAAGAGCAGTGTCTGTACATGAGGGCGGTATACCGGGCTGTGTGTTAAACACTCATTACACCTGGCACACTGCTATAGACTATGTAACTAGTGGATTATTGAATGCCTCTTGAGAAAAGCTCTGGTCATGCCATCCACTGTTTGGCATGGCAAGATCTTTAAAGCAGAACATTACCCTAAGCATGAAAGTGGTGAACACTGGAGGAAGGTGATGAAGCACTTTATTTTCACCAATAATCAGCTGATAACTCACATCCTCACATCGAATGTACTGAAATTTGCCTAATGACAGAAAAAAAATTTGGAAGGACTGAGGACATTGCGTCCCTCTGATGCAGCAGCCAAACATGACAAAGGGTGACCACAGCACAGGGAGAGATTGCTTCAAAAAGCTAACTTCCTGTCTAAATATTGTTTGATTTTGACATTTCCCTGGCACATCTAGAAAAATTTTGATGGTAGTTGTTCAATAGAGGACTATAAAAAGAGACAAATTATGGTGGCGTCTTTTTTTGGTATCTGTTCATCAACAGTAAGGCTAAAAACGCACTTTCAACTTTCACTACAATAACACACTTTAAAATACTTGACAGGCTTTACAGGTAGTAACAGTATCAAGGACAGCCATCATTTGCGGAAAAGGGTAAGGGTTATAACTGCCCTTTAATGTGTCAATAGTATCTTTATTGAAAATACTGTAACAGCAAACTACTAAAAATACTAACACCTACACAAAACCTTCAGCTGCTCTAGTTCTGCAAAACAACAAAAAAATTCCCCCGCCTTTTCCTGTTTATCTGTACTGATTCACAGTAATCGCCACCAAAAGTCCTGATGGCCAAATACCTTTTCTCCTCTGCACCAAACGAAAAGCCAAAAAAAAAAAAAAAAAAAAATTCAGCAATAGGAGTGAACTATGTGCTGCTGCTGATGTGCTGGTGAGATATCAGAGCACAGCAGAGCAGCACAAAGCCCTTCATCTGAGCCGGGAAGTGTGTCAGAGTGAGCAACAGACAGCAGGTCCCTGGGGTCCCAGGGCAGCGCTGTGGGCCCTTGCTTCCTCCTACCCCTTCACCCTCTCATTCTCGCTCTCCTTTTCTCTCTTGCGCTATCATCACTGTTTCTCCTACTCTCTCACAGCGCTCTATTCCCATTCGATCAAATTCAAGCAAAGACATGCAGGGCTATTTATAGGAGAGTGGTGCTTTTTTATCAGCCTGTGTCTATTTGTGGCACTCAGAAGTACAGAGGGCTTCCTGGCTGCTGACGTCAGCAGTGCGGAGCTGCAGAGAGATGGGGGGAATGTGAGAGAGAAAGGAAGAAAGAAAGACAGAAAGAATGAGAACAAATGACAAAGAAGGAGACAAAAGGAGGGTAGGTCAGAGTAAGGGGATGCATCACATTTGGTTGTTGGTAGAGCATTTGCATGAAGCCTCTCAGGGGAAACAATAAGGTTTATTTCTGTATGTGAGATGTGAGTGCAAAATGAATGCATGCAGGGTATGTGTACCTGTTTCTCTCTCATCCTCTCTCTCTGATATAATGGCACACTGGGAAAAACTGAGTGGTTAGGATAAGGAGCCCCTCAAGAGAGGCTGGATTAGTGGAGAAACGCCAACCACGCCACAGCTTGGGTAAACACCATCAGCAAACCCAGGACCCCCACTGAGTCATACATCACATGCACAAACACATACACGTACATACAATGTATGTACACACAAACAAACATTGTACAATGCACACAACCCACACTGATAATCCTTGTGCGTACACACAACAATAAGCAGTTAGTGTGAGTGATGCAAACACGCTTGGTGGTTTACTCCCACATACAGTAAGTGTACTGCATTAGCTCCCGATAATTTCCCACATTATCTGAGAACTGTTCAAAATCCAGCACTTGTATCCATTACCTGAGGGTGATATAGAGTTAAACCAGACGAAGAGGAAAATGAAGGCTGGACTGTCAACTTTAAATACAGGTGGAAACGCGAGGCGGGGGAAAAATAAACACTGCAATTGATCCGCTATTGACTTGCGATTGATGGAATTACTTTGTGACAGCTGCACACATATTTTTCAGTTTAGTATAGTGCTGCACTTCTGGGAGCAGTCACTCTGTGAGCTCATTTAGTCAGTATGTGACTGGCGAAAGCTCAACCCTCCTGAGCAGGCCCAATACCAGCACCTGTTTACACTAGAGGGCTGTTTGCCACTATAGTTTAGGTTACTGCTAAAAAGAGGGAGGTTTCCATCTTCATGGATCAGAAAAAGGGATAGAGAGAGAAAGGGATGATGGAGGAGCAAGAGCAGATGAAAGCAACAAATCTTCTTTTCTTTTTTTGTTCTCTGCTCCAATCATCATCCACTAGAACCCAGAGAGGAGAGAGGAGAGAGGAGAGGAGAGAGGAAAGGAGAGGTCATGTAAGAGCATGGAGCAGGGGTATAAGGATGCCAGTCAATGCATTTTAGTCAGCACCAGCTCACAGTTTCCACTTATGAGAATAGGGCAGCACACATGACACAAGCTAGCAATGACAGACACACAAATTGAATTTTAAGATCACCATATATGAGCAATAAAAATCAGGCGAGGTAGTTGTTTTCTTTTCACAGAATAACAAAGGCAATGACAACAAAAAAGATATGCAATTAAAAACATACTTTCATTTGGCAAAAGCTTTTTTTGTTTTTTGCAATAGCCCAGAACTTTGTGATTCTTGGTTGAGTGAACATGAAAATAAAACAAACCCAAAAAGAGATTTATCCTTTCTACCTTGACACCTAATTCTAGGAAAAACACTTTCAGACGTGTGAGTTAAAATAAAATCTACACACTCATGAGCCCAGGTGCGATTACTCTGTGAATAAATCCCCATTAATTGGTTTACACATGATCTAACAAGGTTGGAAGATGTGAATCATCAATAACTTGCTAACAAATTAAAATGGACACTTATTTAGAAAGATGTAATTTAGATGTATCAGCATGGACAAAACTAGGTGGTATTAATGTATATTTATGCCTAATCTTGAAGTAAATCGAGTACACCTGTCTCAGGGCAATTGAAACATACAGCATGTGCATGCATACATAAACAAAGTCTACAGATTAGTTTATGATAACAGGCACCTTCAGTCCTTTGCTTTTTTACTCTTTTAGGGGTGAAAGTTCTGAACGTATGCGTTTACATATGTACAAACATATATGTCTTTGTGTACACACATATGCACACTGCTCAAGCATTAAGGGAATATGTAGCATCTCCAAAGTCACAGAACAAAACAAGGAAGCCATAAACTGATAAACAGACTGTTATCTTTGTTGCATTTGGAACACTGACAAAGCCTTACCTGCACCAGGAAGATGATAAGGAAGTAGAAATTGGCAATTCTTCTAAACTGTTCAAACAGGTTCTTTGGTAGAAAGTTCCAAACGGTATACTGTGGGTGGGTAGAGAGAAAAACATGCATGTGAGTCAGGGAGAAGACAAACAGATATTGCCCTTTGTGAACTGCTTTTTGTTGCATAATTTTCCTGCATAATTTCTCCATTCAGACCTGATGTTTTCCAGCCAAACACAGGGAGGTTAAAGAAAGGCTTGGCAAGGGGAGAGAGAGATTAGAGGCATTCCATATTCACAGACTCTTGCATATGTGTATTCTGTCTGAGCTAAGGAAGGGGAAGAGGAAAGGCAACTTCAATAGCTTGGAGTCTGTATTCTTTGTACTGCCTAGGGAGATGGCCCTTGGGGGACCACAGGTATTCCATTGATTCAGATTAGCGATTTATCTCTTTAATTTGGCTAACCTTGAATGCAGAGCCAATGAACTTATCAGACTGGTGGTGACTGTTCCTGTGTGTTTTGTTCTTTTTTAGGTGGCTGTGACTGCTGATACAATCAGGACTGAAGCGACACTTTTATCTCCTTAAATCCCTGGGAGACGGCTCGACAATACCCTGTTAGTAACTTTGTGCTACAAAACAAAAGTACCAGGGTGAAAAACACAAATACATACACATGCGTGCATACACACACGCACACATACACACTCACAAACACACATTTGCACAGAAACAGCAATAAGGCACTGTTCATGAAGGGGAATGTCTGCATAGGGAGAGCGTTGAAATGCAGAGGCAGCAGAATGGCCCATCTCATTTTGCCAGAGAGAAAAGAGAGTGAAAGTAATGAGAAAAGGGGGGTGGCAGTAGTGAGGGTGCCTGAGTGTGGTGGTGTAGTAGCAACAAGAGCAAGAGAGGAGAGGTGGAGATTGGTCCTTGCAGAGTGCAAAAGCAACAGGATGATGGAGAGCAGAGGCATGGAGAAGCATAAACACTACAGCCGGGGTAATTAAAGACTGTTTGCCCTGATATACTGGCAGGAGCCAATTGATTGGCCCATCCTCACTGGGACCCGCTGCACCACTATAAATCGTACTTACTCTCACAACGCTTCCTTCTCCTTATCACTTTCACCCTTCATATCCACAAGACAACCAGCCAGCACCTGCCTGAGCTGGCCGCAGACACAGGGCTGCGGGGTGAGATTTAGGCAAGGGAGGTGGTGCGGTCTATCAGAGCCCAGGGGGAAACAGCCAAATTGCCCACACTGCCAGTACACTAATAGTTCCCATATATTTCACTGCCACACCCAGGGCTCCCCTGACAGATAAATAATCGCCTCCCCTTCGGAGAGTGAAGACAAGCATGTACAGAGACAGTGGGAGGAGGAATACAGTAAGGAAGAAATGGGAATGCTCAAGACTGTTCAAGAGTTCATTTTGCATTCCAAGTGTTAGATAAGAGGAGAAAAATGCCTTGAAGGCAGTTGGAACTCAATATGCAGAGGAGCTGAGAAACAAACAGAGATATAAGAATTTCATCTTGTTTTATGGCCAGACTTGAGTCCTGGTATATGTATATGAGTGTGTTTCTTACCTTGGATGACACAATCCTGTTATCACAGAACTTGGGTGGGATGATCGCCTCATTGGTGGAGCCCGACCGATGACCGACATAGATAGTTCTACTGTCTACTCTTCTCTCATCACCACCGAGCTAGAGGAGGAGACAGCAGAGTGTGGTGGAGATGAAGAGAGATATAGATAAGGGAAAAAAAGGAAAGAGAGGACTTGTTTTTTTATGGTGCACTGTTATTTCAGATGCAGCAAATACACAATGATTACAAAGGATTTCTTGTGGCAATAAAAAAAGACTTCCAGTCTTAGAAGCCCTAAATTCCACTCAGAGGTCAAGAATTAAAAGATTAGAATTTCAACTACTGTGGTGCAGAAAATTAAAAAGACTTGAGAAGCACTCTACTGGAAAACTGTTGAGCACAAGCCAATAATTCAGAGAGGGGACAAAGAAAAGTATGACAAGGGTCAGCGGGCCAAAATGGTGATTGTGCGGGGACTATAACTTAATTTCTTCTCTCCCAGGTGGTCATTCGTCGATGATAAACGAGTAATAAATGTAAGCAGCCAGGAGAAAAATGCTGTGCTCAGACTTATGGGCTGCTACCTTGTCGTGATGCAGATGGCAGGGTGATATATACACACACACATACACACACACAAGAGACTTCAGCAACCGGGTCAGGAGCCAGAGGCACACTGGACTCCTCTCAATATGAGGTGGCCAGAGCGTTCCTCTTCCATAAAAGGTATGTAGAGTGAATCACAAAGTAAGCCAGGGAAGCTAGGTTGCTGTCATAACTTTACCAGAGCTCTCCTTACATAAATCTCAAGAACAATAGTATAAATGAGAACCCAAAAAAGGGAAGTGAGGAACGCCAGGCAAGAAATGTAAGTGATTAATGGATTCCTTTCCTTTTCCTTTTTCCTTTCTGAATTAATAATCCGTTTGCTGCACTGTGTAGAACTGACTAGGGTCATTCTTCTGTGGGTGAACGTACCTGAGGCCGTAACTACACATCACTGAACATTCTTTTTAGGTTTGTGGCATGTTTAATTATATTTTTCTAAAAAAGTTAGCAAGCTGTACTTTTACAACTTTAACAACAATGGTGGCTAAGAAATTGGATTTAATGTGAATTGGTACTATCTAGCTGTTTGATGTATCAATGCTAATATTGAGTCAGAATGAACTGAGTCAGTTCTTAAACGCAGTTGTGTCCTCAGCTCAACTTCAGCTTGTGCAGCTATTTACAGTGTCTGTAAATTATTAGGGTTATGCCAGCCGGAGACCTGCTTTATCTAAAATAAAGGCCAGCAACATGTGGGTTGAGGGGACAGATCCCCATGAACATCTGATCCTGGACAGGCGCCAAGGAACGTGTGAATTGCAGCCACCTGGACAGCAAGCTGCCCAAAGTCTGTGGCTGACAAGAGTTTAGATCAAAGAATAGCCTCAAACACTTGGAAGCCTAATTTATGCATGTGAGGACAGAAACACAGACAACATAACTCCAGCTAATGCAATAATTTGCCTCTAATTAATGGTCAAATAAAAAAGAAAGACTAAATTCCTTGCCTTAATTCTGAAATATTTACCATCATCTATTCGGTCCAGACTAGAGAAGGGAGCCAAAAGGCTTACATAATGCTCCCTTATGCATGAGCAGCCACGTTCACACCTCAGTATGGCTGTCAAATCTACCATCCCCTACCCGCTCAGCACACACTGACACTCCTTCAGCGCGACCGGACGGACCTGGCTGCCAGAGGATGAAGCGCAAGAGAGAAAGCGAGTGGGAGGAAGACAGAGTGTGAGAGAAAGGAAGTACAACAGGATCCAAGGACACAAACACATCCAGGTTTTCTATTTCAAAGAACAACCAGCCCCCAGGAGGAGCAGTAAGCCAAGAACACCCCCCTAGACTACCATTGTTCATTTATTTGAATGCAGTGTTACTGGAAGTTATTCATCCTCTGTGTACTCTGAAAAATGCTGTTTATAAATGTAATAGCAGTATTCCAGATATTTAATGCTGCAAACAACTAATATAACATTAGGAAACAATGTAGGAGCAGAAAAAGCAATTATGTACAAAGGGCTGCGCAGACAAAACATAAACTGCAAGTAACGAACAATTTAAAAACCAAATTAGGCTTGAGTCAAAGGACGTGCGAAGGGCTCTGGCTTGCACTTCAGAATTACAGGTCAGACAGTCAACAGTATTAGCTGGCTGGCTTCCACTAGCGCCAATTCACCTGTGCCCATCTCTTTAAGAGTGATTATTCACAGGAGTCATGTCAGTTTCAAGGTTGCAGACCTATCAAATAAACAAACACCAGTCTTCATGTCAACTAAGCCAACACTGTTGCTCAAAAGCAACACAGCGGCCTACATAAGGAAGCTCTGGGCATCAGTGACAATTTTCAAAAAGAAATGTTGGCACCTCCACACACATAGCTCATGCTGAAAATAAGACTCTAAATAAAATGAGGAAATAGTCCATGCCCTGGGGTCCCCAAGATAAGAAAAGAACTATTGAACGGCCATTGATTTAGTGGCAGATTCACTGTAAAATATAATGAGGGTCAGACCACAGGGCCCACCTTATTTTTGAGCCGGTGCATGATCGCAAGGCTCATCTCCAAAATAGTGAGCTAAAGGCCACAAACATAAGTAAGACAGAAGTGGCCAAGAGTCAAGTGCCAGTATGTCAATACCAAAGTGGCTTCATCCTTAATGTAAAAGCATCAGCTTCAAAACCTGGATGGAGATCAATAAAGCAAACATCCAATGCTCAATTGAGCTGAGATTTAATTGCTCAGTCAGAAATAAATGGTGCATTAGAGAATTGAGTGTGCCTGAAACTTTACATTAAATTATGCTCCAAATTAAATGATGCACACACTGTGAAATGAGCACAGCCTGGGACATGGGGGAGAAAGGTGCTCCACCGAGAGCAGGGTGGAACATAAGACAGCATTCAGCTACTGCCACATGACTCGGGTCGGATGACACTGCGTCCTGTCACACCATCTCACCATTCACTAACTAACCAGCTTTGTCACAATCTGCATTCTGTTAGCTGAACAGACACACTGGGTAAACAGAAAATTAAAAGGCCCTGATCACTGTAATACAATCTATCACAACAGTCATTTTGTGACAGTACAATCTTTGTGAAAGGTTTTAAATTGTAATTTAAAATTTTTTTTTTTTTTAACCGAACTGTATCAGAGAAGTGTTGATTCAACTCCGGTCATTTCTGGTCCTGGAGTCTGCCATGTTGCTTGAATTATAATTTCTCTTTATATATAAATAAGGTAGACAAACAAGTAGCATAAGAATTTAAAAAAAAATGAACATTTTAAGTAATGTAATATTTATTGCAGGGCAAATGCACTGCACAGGTGTTTGTAGTCACTTGCTATAAAGAGCATTATGTGTGGCATCAGTTAACTTCTATTGTTTGAACGTCATCTCAGCCTGAAAACCTTTCAGCACTTCTAATGTAGTCTGGGCTTCCTCGGATGGGCAGGTGAGTACATCACTTCAACCACAGTGCAACCTAACCTGTCAAACATCATCTAACTTGACTCGACAACGGGCAGTAGTGGAAGTTATGTGAATGCAATATAACTAGGTCTGCAACTAACACACACACACACACACACACACACACACACACACACACACACACACACACACACACACCAATACTAAGAAATGGTGGTATGAAGGAAAACCTGCTGTAGTGTGACTCTTGTTCGGATGATTCACATTACTCACATATTTCACACCATAAGACATATGTACAACTACTGTTTTCATTCGTGGAGATCACCACTAACCTGTGATTGAACTTCAAATCAAGTTTCCTTTGACGCAGCCGTTCTTCACTGGTATAAACATGTTGCCATTTATGGCCTGTGAGTCTGTCAGGGAGCATACAGAGAGTGGTTCTGGCTCTTGGGGCTGCTCTGGATAGCAAAGTGTGTTCTGATGTTTGCACGTTTAGTTGTTAAGCTTGTCGTCAAGGTTCAACAGAAGTTTGGGTCCGACAGTTTACATGTTTGTCACCTGACGAGGCGTGTTTGGTGTCAAGTAAGTTCATCTGACAAGCACCTTTAAGCAAACAGCACATGACGACAACACGACAGTGGCACAGTCAGTATTATTTACCCTCGCACAACTAGATTTTGTGGTCAAACAAAATCGATGCTGTAACTCATTTTTGCAAAAGTGCTAAAGCAAATTGAAAAAAGTAAGCCCACAAGAATACAGCAGCTTTAGAGTGAGTTTTGTTTTGATCAGTCTGCTCTTGTGGTTTCCTAACTTTGGTACAGAGGCCAAAAATACCAAGCACATTCAGTACAGAAAGCTTAAAAAAAATCCACTTAAAACACACTTAATGAGACATGAAGGAGCTGTGTGAAGAAGAGAGAGCAATGGGGACCTGTACTTTTCTATGTTCTGCACGTGTACTAATAACACTCTGCAGTACACTGAGAACAGCAGATTCGCTGTCTTCCCATTTGACCTTAGTATCTATTTCATGTAATTCTCTGGGCAAAACTGTTACTACAGTTTTTTCTGCATACAATCTCATTCACTAGTACATGTGAAGAGTCGACTCTGTGTGTATGTGTGTGTCTCAGTCCTTTATCATATCCAATGACTTAATAATATCTGCTCCAGCTGTATCTTATCTGCCCTATCACATTTTATGATGTTGCTCTCACTTTAAGTAGATTCATTACAGGTTTACCTTATCTGCCTTTTAGTAAAGCACCTATTAGCAGTTTTTATCTCACACCACATAGAAGAGAAACCTTAAAACGAAAGCCCCAAGAGAAGATCCACAACATTAAGGTAAATGCAGACCTAAAGATCAAATGGTATTCTGAGAGTAATGGAATGAATAAACGCCAGGGCAAATGCCTAACCTCCAGTCAACCGTGAAAAGAAATGTTGATGACAACAGTAAAAACAGCCTAACAGCAACATAAAGTTGCTGTTATGACAGGCTGAATAGAGATGAATGTTTGAATGCAAGAGGAAAGTTGCACGCATTGAGTCAATGCCATTAGTCACTGCAGGACTCTTATCTGCCACTTTCCTCTCTTTCATTCTCCCTCTCTCTTTCTTGTCAGACCACCAGCCTGTCCTCTTCCAGCATGCTCACTCTGTCACACTAATTGTAACTCTCTCAGTTTTGATTACACATCCAAGAGCTCATTGCCTCTGCTTCTTCTTTTGAAGAAAATATAGCACAAAGTCACATTAACATCAAACAAAAATTAAAAGTTTGTCTCCACAATTACTTTAAGAAGTACTCACATCTTTGTTGCATTTCCTGTGCTACAAATTAGATCTTAGTAAAGCTATTTCACATGAACTGATTGGTCTTATTTCAGCACAAAGAAGAGAGTCTTTGCTGTATTTTACTGATTTCATCAATAATAAATAAATAATAAATAATTCTAGCCTAACCCCTAACCCTAATATAACAATCTTATTCCATAGAATAGGACCATACTGATACATAGGAAAATAATGTTAAAATTTTAAACCATTATTTATACTACATCGTCAGTTTAGAATGGCACTTTTTGATATCTTTCTATTCCAACTTTCTTTAGCCTTCCCTCTATATATCTAAATATCCAAGAAATAAAATTAAATACCACCAACAGATCAATGTACATCATCAGCCACCCAACCCCAAAAATCTTTGGGTTGAGCTACAGAGTTTGCCCACAACTCAGTCACTTTCAGAGATTTTTGAACAGCAACAAGAACAAATGATCTTTGGTATTCTTAAAATTTGAAGAAGAGCTCTTCATGTTTTGTTCAAAAATGCAATATAGCTAATTCCTAAATTACCCACTTGTTTATTACTGCAGTTAGCCAAACAAGTCACCTCCTTTCCTTAAAATGTCTGAAAAAAAACCTAATATTAAAATTGTTGCTGAACAAGACCTAGAAAAGCACTTATTAAATAAAGATTTAAAAAAATTAACGAAAATTTGTTGAAGACATCCTCTCCCAGTGTGGATGTAAACAAAAAAAAACAGTATACCTCTAACATGAACCATTTTGGATTGGTAAAAGAGGAATTACAAAACTTACTGTTAACATTGCTGTTCCCGAAGTTCCCTATTGCTTCAATGCAGTATGTCGACAGCTGAACAGAGTTTGGCACAATGGTACAGACCTCAATGTACATCACTTTAGTTAACCAATAGAGCATCTCTCTTTCAAGAAAAAAGCACATTAATATTCATTAACAGTGTTACACAAAAGGCTACCAAATCAAGGAAAAGCAGAGTCATTACTTCATAGTGAAACTATAACAGGAGTTACCTCCATCATGGATTCACCTTGGCCATGGATTCACAACACTTGGCCTATGGCATAGTCTACAGACCCCATTTCAGAGGCTACTCTCTCCTCTGTCCTCTGTTTGCACACAGTCATGAATAGCCCCACAGAGTGATAACAGTCCAACTTGAACTGAGGGCTGATCCTAAGGAGCTGTTGTGGATAGGCAAAGGCTCATTGTTCTACTAGCATCCCTGCAGCTGTACAAGACACAGAGTGTACTGTACCATGAGCTGGTACTGGCCTACATTACACTGGGTCCCTCGACAATGGGGAGGAGGGGAAACTCATCTAGACCTCGCGCTGGGAGCTGCTTCCTCAATCATTTGGCCACTTCAAAAAACTGCAGACACATGTGCTAAATTTTTGCAACGCCTGTAGTCATACTGACACCTTTTGAAATGTCTAACATTTAAAAACTGACACTGGTATTTTGTAACTAGGCAACAAGTCACCATAAAATGAAATTACCCCCCCCCCCCAAACTAAAGAATGAAGAGCTCAGAAGTTTATGTAGGTTAATGTTCATACAAACCATCCCGGTCTTTGGTGGGAAACCAATGAGGGCTGTGATGAGTCTACCTCAGCTAGTATTTGAAACCAGAGACAACAAAAAACAAATGTGGAGGAGCACAAAGAAATTACAACAGGAAATGTTTAAGCAAGTCACACAATGCTGACAGAGGTCTGTGGTCATTCACATATGTGAGGAAAGCAGTTGCTCAAGACAGAGCCTTACAAAGACAAAACAGCAAAAAGGAATGTAGCCTAAATGTCACAAAAGAAATTAGAGAACAACGCTTACATTCACTAGGCAAGTTATATTTTAACTGGTTTATAGTCTTAAAGCATTCATTTGCTGAGGCTTTGGTTTTGGTCTTAAGATTACATGTTACTCCTCCTTCTCCAGCTTGAACTTTGTCCCTACAGCCACCATCCTCCAGGCAAGTTAGCTCAGTAAGTCCTGGAGAGAATGACAAAAGTGGATTATTTTTGAGGGTTCTTATGGAGAAAACCCCCCACACTTTGTGTTTTAAGACTGGGAAAAGTGAGCACATTTCAAGCTGCAGCCTAGTCACACTTTAATCTATAATTAAAGAGAATTTAAAGTGGTATAGCCATAAATGGAGTGTGGTGTTTCCAGCCAAGTGCACATATTCTCTGTACTTTGTTTTTGTATGTGTGTGTGCAACAAATCCCAAAGGTGCTCGATCCAGCTGCTTGTTCCATGTTGCATATTGGTTGTAACTTAACTAAACTACACAACATCACAATTGCTTTCACATCCCCCACCCCCCGCCCTATCATGTCTGGCAGAGAGCCATGCAATACCAACAAAAAGGCATTTGCAGTACACCCTAATGCTGACAAGCTTTAAAAATCTCCATCTCAGCTACAGTCCCACTGATGACATTATCTTTAATAATGTACCGGGCTACACTGGCTGTAATTGCCATTCAATTAATTATCCTTATCCTGCATAGGAGGGCAACAAGACTAATGACAAAAATCAATGTGGCTCTTTCCTTCTTCTGCTCAGAGGGCATGTTTGATTTGAGTACGGTTTCTCTCACCAAGCATTTTCTCCCACTGAACTGTGACCACATTAAGAAGACACATTTTTTCTCCCTGTGACTGAGCAATACCGCCTGCTGCCTAGCTGGGAGTTTGCTGTAGAGATAATCATTGTAGGCTGTTGCTTAACCTAGGTGTTCATGCAAGCGTGTGTGGGTGGGTGCACGTTCGTATGTCTTTCAGCGCCCGTTAAATCCTCACATGGTCTCTGCTGTTCCCCTTCTCTGTGTCAGCAAGTACCCTATATTTTCAGGTGACAATGAAAAACCGGGATGACGAAACATCACAGATGCTGCCGTCTCTTCTCCTCTCTCCGTGCTCAAACACAGAGAGTGAGACAGACACACACACAAAAAAAACATCCCCCCACACATCTCAGCATTCTCTTCACATCTCACTGCGAATGCTCTGAGTAATGCTAGACTTGGAGCATGGCAGAGAAAATATCTGGATGAGTCTTTATACATATATGGATGACAAGGATGCATTTCCAGTGCCACTAGCTCGGCAAAGATACACAGGTCAGGAGAGGGAGGAGCAATGTGAGGAGAATTCAAAATAAATGAGGCAATCTGAATTATTTAGAGGTACAAACTGAGAATTCAACCTAGCTTTTAAAAGGAAGTGGAAAATTGCCACAGAAAGCCATCCATGGTCCCCTTGTATCCAACCTGAACCGCCCACTCCAATGCTAAACAATACAGGGGGCCTGAAAGAGCGTGTCCATTAGGTGTCCAAGAGATGGAGAGGTGCAAAGAGGGTACAGGTCCACCCCCTGATTTCACTCCTGCTTCTCAGGTTTGAGTCACGCAGGACTTTCTGGACTCGCCCACTATATTTCATCACCCCGTTATCCCGGAGCCAACCATTTATTCCTTCACACTGCCTCCCTCACCACACTAAATATATTTATTATCCTGCTGTGTGTTGCAGATGAGCTCCTTTGGCTGGTTTGCCATTACTGGGCATAGTGCAGGAGACCAGACGGAGGGAGGAAGGAAGAGAGAAAAAAAAAAAAAAAAAATCAGTGTAAGCAATTCTGTTCGCCAGCCAGTTCACAGTGCAAGACTAATGGTCGCAAAACTGAGCACAGCTCTAATCAATATGCATCTTTCCTAATCAAATGAGTAAATCATATGGCCCTACATGTCTTGTATGGTGTGTGGCCTTCAGATGCAGTCTTCATCTAACTGTTAACTCAAGAGCGACAACTCTGTTGGAGGACTCATCAGTTAATAAAAGCAAATGTGTTTCCAACAGTTGCCACTGGTCACGGACATGAATATATAAAAGCAAGACAGACCTCAATGCAGTATAAAAATTACATTTGGAGCAGGGTAGATTAGAGTAAAACCAGATAAAGTCTCTGAAAATATATTTAACCTTGTTTGTTTATGTACACAAATAAAGGTTTGCACAAAGTTATTTCAATGTGCAGAAGTGTGTGGTCTGTGTGCATGTCAGCTTGGCTTGCCCATAGTTGTGTTTGTGAGTGCATGCAGGTTTACACAGGTTTGGGTGCTCTTAGCTTACCTGAGAAACAGGTCTGCAGAGCCCTGGGTTTTTCAAATGCATCTGACATGCAATCCTTCAAACCCCTCACACATAACATAATTTCCTGCCAGGTAAGGGCCTGTTTACTAGTTCTTGGTTCACAGTCAAGTGGAGACAGATCTGAGCCAGGCACACCTCAGAGCATGTGCCTGCAGCAGGATGGATAGACTGAAGAGAGATGAGTGGAGGGCAGAAGAGTGAGGGAGAAACTCTACTGAGAGAGAGAAAGGACCCCAAGTGGTGCTGCACCTCAAACAGGGGTAGGAAATATTTCATATTTCACTACACAAGCCTTAAAACACAATCGAATTACCACAACTGAGAGGTACATGGGGAACCCCCAGCTCCTTCGAACAAGACCTTATCCTCCTAAGGCGTACTTCAAAGCTATTCCAGGCCACAAGAAAAACAAACCTCATGGCATCAAAGACATGCTGTGTGTTACTGAAATGAACTGTTTAAATGTCATAGACTACGACATCAGTAGAGTGCTTATGAATCGAAATCTAAACCACAGCAAACACCTGTAGGTTAGAATCCCTTCACCAGCATTTGATGAGAGCACAATTTCATTCGGTATTTTCAAATGTTACTGAGACAAAACACATCATAGTATTTAAGTGTTGTACGGCTTATGCCTAAATAACCTCAAGAGGCTGCCAATAAAACGCATTCCTACTTGCAATACAACTTCTTAGCGTGTGACAAATAAAAACTAACTTTGGCATGTAATACTTCACATAGGAAATGTGAATTGCAACCATGGCAGTTAACTTGGCGTTTTTTTTTATCTTTTTTTTCAAGTAACCATTTTCTAGGGCTGCCAGCAACTAATGATTATTTTCATCATCAACTAATATGCCTTATTGTTTTAGCACTAAGCTCTACTATCATATAATCCAACACAAAAAAGCTCTGTTTATGTCAGTGTGCACAGGGTAGGAGCACCTGTTGAGCTTCCATCCTCTAACTGGGTTGTGTAGGACTGGTCCACTTTACAGGAGCTGGGGTGTACTTCACTATTGAGCAGAAGGAGTCAAAATATAAAAACTTTGGGTGTGCTTTCAACCGAGTCTAGTGAGTAGGAGGAGGCCCACTGGTTACCATGGTGCAAAAAAAGATACTGAGGTGCTGCCTGGGCGATGGTGTTTTCATGTGGCGGTACTGTTCTCCTTGCAGTCAAGGCAGGGGCTCCCACAATGAATACTATCACATTTCCGCCAGGCTCCACCTCTCACTGATCACACTGCTGCCTTCAAGGGCTTGAACGAACATCAAAGGCAACTGTGTGATTTTGCATTCCTGTCAGAGCATTGCAACCTCTGGAGATTCCCCCCTGATGAAAAGCCCAGCCCCAATCATTCCCTTAGCCATCTTTAATGATTTTCCAAAGACACACTCAGGGTTTAGTGGCACACTGCATCATAGTGGGAGAGTCAAGTGAGACACACGAAGCCTCCTCAGCGTCTTTGGTTATAAGCATTGACTCCCTCCCCTCTTTCTATCTTTCTCCCTCTTCATGATGCACATGTACCTCCCATGGGCAAGGGGAGGGTGGTGTGAATCAGGAGGCAGAGAGGCAGAGAGCCAGAGCGAGAGATAACAGCACTGTGTGCATCAATGACAGTGGTGCTGGCTGCTCTGCACAAAATATTATTTACAGCTCACGAGGAGGAGAAATTACAGCAGCAATCCTCTCCAGAAGCAGCAAAATCAGCTGACCTGGCAACACTTATAGAGAGACCAGGAGGAGGGTCTAGGAGGGTCAGGAACTATAATTATTATATTGCTTCTCCTTATTCACTGTCAGTATCTATACTGCTCAGATAGCCTGTAGGGGATTCAACCCACTGGTGACAGGTTACTGGTGCATAAGCGGACGATAAAGAGGCAGTAAAAGCGGTTTAGCATTTAGAAACCTGGCCTTGCAGATAGTTACTCCACTTTCGGGTAGCTCGCTCATGACTGATTAATGTATGAAGGGCCATGAAACCAATGGATGAACTTTAAAGGGGTAAGCATTAAACTGACCAATCGTAAAATATGATGTCCAAGCAGTTCATTGTTGGCAAAATACCAGCTTCTTATGCTGAACAAATCCAGTGGCTGGATATACAGTAACATTAGAGAATATAGCAAAGGCAGCACAATTGGAACCTGCTCTTTTGCACCCTTATGGGGGTTACCACTGATAAATATTTTCATTTACAATTAATCTGGTGATTGTTATTCCTATTAATCAATTAATTGCTCTGCCTAGTCTATCACAAGTTCTGAGAGCCCAAAGTGATGTCTTCTAATGTCTTGTTTTGTCCGGGCAACAGTCCAACGCTGAAAAGCAGCAAATAATCATCTTTAAGAAGCATCTGAGACCCCAGAGAAAAGCAGCAGAGGTCTCTGGAAACAGGTGGATTTTTTTTCCCCAAACACAAGTGGCACGTTGTGTTCACTGTCCATTTGATGATTTGTGTAAAGAAGTTGGAAAACCAGCATGCAATACAACAATCCCCGCTGGTGACCTGAGAGTGTAGTTTCCAATGAGTCCAGCTAACATGAGCTTACATCTGTCGTGACTTCCTGGCTGGCAAGAACTTACCTTAGTTAGCAGTTAGCAAACTGACAAACTGACAACAAGCAAAAGCTTGTGTGAAGTGAGTGTGAAACAGCTGTTTCGCATTGTCAGGCAGTGTGAGGTAATAGTTTGCTGAAAGCCATCGAGTTTCTCACGCACTCCCAGCGAAAACTGCGGAAAGGAAATCACTGACAAAGCCAGCCCACCTTCTGTAAGGGCAGAATCGCAACAGTTAAAAACGCTAGCAAGAGTAGCTGGATGTCATAAGCTAACAGTATGTGTGTGTGTGCGTGTGTGTGGTGCTGATGCCAGGCACACATACCAAACGGTTCAGTCTTCTCCGTAGCATCTTCTTGTTTATCTTCTTCGATTCTGCAACACTGGTGAACTCTTCTGATTCAACAGACGCCTCCGGGCTCTGCTTCGGCTTCTCCGGGGAATAACTTTACATGTATGTTAGTTAACGCGCTAGCTCCTTGGCTATCTGTTCTCTACTCTAACGTTAGTTCTAGCTATATGAAATGCCGCAGCGGCGCTACATCGTTTCCATTTTGTTTGATTTCGGTATCTTCGCACCATTCGCATTCTCTCCCTCCTGAATATTTTCCGCGTTGCGGTGGACTAGTCGCGCTTCCCCGTGCCCAAGGCTGAAACAGTCGCTGACATTTCGCTCTGCGCCCTGTTGCTGAGACTCGTACAAACCATTTGTCGCTCTCAAGTCTGCCTCCGCGTTGACTCGGAAACTGCGCACCGACACGCTGGGAAAAAAAAAACCCAACTTACTTCTCTTATGAGTCCCTGTGCACGGGTCCCCTCACCTCCCTGTCAAACAATTTTCACTCCAGCAACCCACAAACGTTCCCACGTTCACAAGCTCCACCCGGCGAAGGTGCGGCGACTCTCCCACAATGTATTGTGGGTAATGTGGTCTGATTTTTGTTTGGCACTACAAACGTTTTTGTATTCCTGCATGTTCTGAGGAAGAGTGGGACATGACGGTGGTGGCAGTTTGTCACTGCACTTCGGGGATTATTGAGCACTGAATAGAGCCCTCGTATAAATTTCCTCTCTGGATAGAAGATTCAGACCCGTGTAATAGAATGACGGATAATAAGCTTAAGCTGGATATTATACAAATATCTCATCACAACCTAAAGATGCAGCTGTTGGGGAAAATATACAACTATGAAATCAGTACACGATACTACAAATCCCACTGCAGCCTATATTTTAATGTAATTATTCATCAAAATAATACTTTCCATGACATTTGCAGGTCCATTTGAAGAGAATGTAGAGTTTTCAGCATTGAACTTAACCTTGTTCTGTAGTATGAGAAGGGTTCCAGGTTTAAAACATTAAAAAGGGTGTAAGAATTTGTAAAATATTAAACCATAGCTGTAAGTTCATGAAAATGAGTTGTGAGACAATAATGAAAATTTAATTTAGAGTATCCTGATTTATGATCTGTAACACCAAATATCCCATCAGCTCTTGTTTTGTTAAGACTGAATCAGTCAGCAGGGACCTGTAACTGGTTTCTGACTCATTAGTCTAACGTCTAACACACAGGTTCGTGCCAACTCATCTGTAACTTGGCAGAAACGTTAACACAGCAATAATAATGTGATATGATCTTTTTGTTTTGGCAATAATCCTTGATGAGTTGAAGTGAGGGCATATTAAAAAAAACAAAACAAGATTGTGGCTCTCTTAACTTGCTCATCAAAAGTCAAACATGAAATCTCACTCTTTACCTCTAGCTCTGTATTAGCAGAGAGAATAAACTTTGGAGTTTGGGAAAGTGAAAAGTTTGAGTTATGCTTTTGGATTCATTTGCTTAATAGATAAATACATCTCTAAAAGCGTTTTAACTGCCAGTGTCACTTGGTTTAATGTGCAGATTTAGTGTAAATTTATGCTACTGTGGCAAAGTTGAAACATAAAAGGCCATACTGAGAGGTATAAGGAATAAAGATAGGTGGATTCTTAAAGATTTTGATGCAAAGCACGATGCGAAACCCCTCTGCTACTATAAGAACGATTGGTCACATTGGTCACTTTGTGGAACTACACAGGAATTTTAATTTAGTATTTTGAGTCATGAATTCTAATCATGTGGATTTCAGCTACTCTTATTTAAAGCCTGCACAAAAATGTCTGCGCTTTTAACCACAGACACAAAACATTCTGTGTGTGAAATCAAAACAATGCTCAAGCTACATGCTGCAGGTTAAGGGGCATGGAGGTCACAGATGGAAATCTGATCCTTGTGTAGTTCATACAAGCTAATTTGTTTTCTTGCGTGTCATTGCACGAGTCACCCTGGCAACTATTTGATTGTGGCATCAGTTTTGCATTTTTTCCTCAGTGACTCCCTTGCTGGAATTTGGTCATTTTAAAAAGAGAAACAAGTGGCTTAAGAGAGGAGTTGTAGTGAGGGCAGATAGAAAACATAGACATTACACTGGATGACCACATATTCTCTGTGGTTTTTGTTCTATGTCCTTTTTGCCATATGTGGTTTCAGTATGTGTTATTTAATGTGCTCCACAGTGGCATCAAATCAGGAAGTAATCAACTTGATTTCCCAGCTGTTATGTAGAGTATGTGTAAAACATGTACACATCATCAAACCAGTTTTTCTACAGTTGCAGTGACTGCTGCCTTTTACAACAACACTGGCTAAGTACCTGTGTAAATGCTTAAATGTTTTGACAGGAACAACAGCATTCAAATAGACGGTGTGTTTCCTGGAGCTGCAAGTCCAGTATGTTTCACACCCTTGTCTTCTTCAGCCATTATACACATCATGAATACTGATCAGTCTAGAATTGGTGTTATCTCTTCTCTCACAATATGCGGATTTGTCTCAGGTCTTTAACAGCATACTGTCTTCACTTGCTGCAAAAGTTTCATGGCTGTTTTAGAGAATTTGCACAGTCAGTGAGTCTGCTCTATAATTTATTTCACACCAAGGGGTAATTATATTTTTACAGTGTCAATATTGAATTAGACCATTAAAAGCAATAAAAGTTAAAAAAAGGTAGAAAAATTTGACATATACGTAAAGAGGAAGTAGTTGTCACATCACACCATTGCCATTTAACACATACAGTCGTAAGTTGGACTCTATCTCCACCATGTGGCTAAAAGAAGAAATGTTTCATTTTGCTGTATTTTCCCATGTGTTGAATCTTGAAAATAACTATTTTCCCTGATCATTTACAGTCGTGTCAAAGCACTGAGCCAGCTGTAGTGTAGCTAAGAGGACCTGATTTCAAGCAGGGTACGTTCTTTTGCAGAAATATTCAGTATTATATTTCTTATACAAAACTGTGGGCCTCATTATCACATTACAAATTTCTCACATTTGAAAGAATAAAAAACTGTTTTGGTGATTTATTATTCACACGTGGACAAAACAGAAAGTAGTGTTATATTTCTGCTACTTGGTCTCCTACTTTTATTTTCTACTTCTTGTATATCAGTGATGCAGACATTCACCAACAGCAGCAACTGGTTGCTGTAATTCATTGCATGTCCACATGGTGGCAGCCCAGTAACATCAATAGATGTCACAAACTTGTTGCACTGAGGAAAGCAAATTAGAGAAAGACTGCAGAGCTGATAACAGTTTGTGTCAAGTTACATTTTTATAAAGTGCATTATAGTCAGAAATCTTGTCTCTTTGTTTAGTTATTTGTGGACGAAACTATTAAAATTTTAAGCAGGGTTCAGGACTGAAACTGAGGAATGCTGCTCATTTACGCAACATCAAAGTATCTATGCAGGCTGGTCCCTTCAAGGTTGTGTTTGGCATGATTTTAGAGTTCATGTTTTTAAGTGAATGCAGAGTGCGAGAACAGCACAAGACTAATTAACATCAAACTATTGTAGGTAATTAGATGTATGTCCTGGTGTATTTCAGCACTGTCAGCTGTGCGCTAGTAACAAAAAATGGAATCACTGCATGAAAACTGTAATTTTATTTCAAAGTCAAAGTATAGCTCAATAAATAATAAGCTCTAAGGATAATAATAATAACATTTTCTTATTAGTTTATGATTATTTTCTGTCTTTTTCTCCTCATTGTAGCCATGTTACTTGTGTTGATGAATTTAATACAACCAAGAATACTTCTGAAAGACTTTAACTGAACCTTGTCAGTTAAAATAATCCCTTTTTCAGTGAATGAATGAATTAAATCAGATGACTGTATCTGATCTCCTGACAGGTCTGCTGGTTCTATCTTCTAGTCCTGGATGAAGTGTACAGTAGCTGCTGAATTTAGTGGGCATATCTTCACTGGTTCTGCCCCCATGTGTCTCCTTCGTAGTTCTGAATTTAAACTGACAGCCCCTGTGGAGGAGTTGGGAGACTTCCCCAGCCATCTGTCTTAGAGCAACCCCCCTTCAACACCCCCTTCCCTCCCTCCACGCATCCCTCATTCCCACACTGGGCCTTTGTCAGCAGTTCCTGTTCCTGGACTAGGCGTGGCGTGCGCAGAGGCTGGGGCGACCGTGGGTGCTTTCAGAGGCACCTGCAGATGGGACAAAGGGCCAAGGGTGCTGGGGCTGAAGACAGATTGATGCTTTGTGCGCTGGGACTGGAGAGAGAGAGAGGGAGACAGAGCAAGAGCGAGAGGGAGAGAGAGAGAGGGTGGTGGGGGATAGTTAGCTGAGAAGTTTTCGGGGAGAGCATTTTCGGGGGAACAGGGGGTGAAGGGGGGGGGGTCTGTCACTCCAGTCTGTGTGAGTCCAAGCTTTGGAGGACCCGGAGAGATTGACAGCTTTTGTGGACTGAATCTCCGCACAATGGTTGTGCTTTAATGGGCAGTAAAGCTAGAGTAGAGCTTTGGGGAAGGTTTGGAAGGGGAGGTGGTGCTTGGTAGTGGTTGCGATGGTGGCAGTGCGGGGAGGCTAAGGGATGGGGGGCCAAAGTCTTTACTGCTTTGCTTGGTGGGGACCAATTCATGGGTATTCAGTCCAGGCTCGTTATTCACTGAATGCATCCAGTGGAGGAATGCAGCAGCATCAATTAGAATGTGTTAGCAGATAGCAATGCAGGGAAGAAAAACCTTTCTCTCCCTTTTGCTCACAGGACAACACAGTCCCACTATAGGAGGTGTCAGAGCCACAATGCCTTTTTTGTGGGTCTCTCTCCATTACATTACCAGTGCAATATGTAAGGTGGGGACTCTTTTGATTTAAATTAAGTGGAAAAAACACTAAATCCTATTTTTATTCAGCAGGGATAATGGTGTTATACTCTATAAAGGTCTTTAACTACTTATCTGTGGCTTAAAATCTTCCCCAGCTCTCTTTTCACTCCACCTCAGTGTCTTACTCTCATTGGGGGCATTATATTTATTCAATGGTGGAGGGTCAAAGACAGAGTGTTGAACAGAGTTGCTTGTAGCCTTAACTGCCGCATCACTTCTAATTGTGTATCAGTGGGTCAGTGGTTTGTTGTGTTGTCCCCCTGTAAGAAAGGAAGAGCGGATATGAATTTAAACAGTATCTTGTACGGCATTGTTTGGAGTGGGCTCAGGCCACCACTTCAGACTCAGAGGGCCTTTTCGAAAAAGAGTTTTTTCTATAACTTTCAAGACAGTGATATAAAAGAAGAGGAAAGAGTGGAAAACACTTTGATGGTGATCACATGTCGAGGTTGACACACCATTCTTTTTTTGAATGTAGAGAGGCCAGCCGTACATGCCCTTCGAACTAATTAGGCTGCGCTTAATTGAATGCTTTTTCAGGTTGCACACAGCAAACACATTCTGTATTTGAAAACAATGAAAATAGCTTTAATTTCAATCAGCCATGTCCCTTATTCCCCCCCCCCCCCCCTGCTTTTTTTCTCTAAAACATTCCAACTAAATTTCCAATTCATGCTTCTTGTGATAAATTTAGAAAACAGGCTTCAGGGGGGGGAAAGGTTATTCTGCACTGACTAACTTGAACAAACTGATTTTTAAGTTTTCCATCCATGCACTTAGCATCCATTTTGTCTCCAATTTCCTTGCTTTTAACACAAGATGATACAGATGGCATGTGTGCTGAAATGGAATTGGGAATTTTTGTTCTCCTAAGGTTTAATGAGAACTAACTGGCAGGAACCTCTTGTAGAAAGGTGTAGATTTCAATATGAGCAATTATGCTTCATTTGAAGCCAAATGAGCCAAATTTGCATCCTCTGAAAAGGGAACCAGGGCTAAACTGTATGAAAAGTGCAGTAAATTGGGGCAAACATCGCAACGTGCAGAAATGCATCTCCGCTGTAATTGTGTAATTGTAGAAGAGCTCTAAATGCACAGCCCAATTAAACTTGCTTCTTCTGCAAGGCAAAGAATTGGCAGGTTATTATGCAGGAAAGTATCAGCACATTTAAATAGCTGCCTCCTTCATGGGTTGGGATGGAGGGTGGGATCATTTGCAGCAAAATGGAATATCTGATCAAATATGGACAGATGTCTTCATACATGTGGAGCGGCTGTGAATTGGATTGGAAGAGGCAAGATAGATGGATGGCCTCCACTAAGAGATAGAGCTTCCTGCCCTGAGTACTGAGGGGGCACAAGAGGAAGAGGGTGAGAGAGGGGGAAGGTTAGGCTCTCAGTGGGGGGAGACATTTCCCTGAAACACCAGTTGATGGGTTTCTCCCACAAAGGGTGGAGTGACGCAGTCTGCACTGCTGCAGAACAGCCTGGTCTCTGTCTGGATTAGGCCCTGCAGCACACAAAGGAGAGCTCAAGTAAACGGTTCATGAATGTTGATTAATTGATGCCATTTTTTGCAGTGTGCCATGGAGATTTAGAGGGTAGGGGTGCATGAGGGAGGCTGTATGTAAGCAGAGAGAACTGTGATCTGAGGCTGGAAATGTGTTTTTGTGAGTGTCCTTTTCAGATATGCAAATCTCAAATGGTTGCTATAGATCACAAACTGACACAAGTTTGATTCATAACTTCTGCGGAGATTCCTTAATCTCTCTGACTTCAAGACGCACAACAGTGTGCCAATAAAAAGTTCTAAGAGCTCAATCAAACTGGCACACTGTGACTATCTTTGGTCTCTGTGTGCTTTGACTCCCGATGGTGTTGTCAGATGTGCCCAGCTGGCACAGTGAGCAGCTCAGGTGGCAGAGGCAGCGAGGAGGTTCCCACGATAGGGTTTTGGGGTACAGGTGTCCTGGGAGAATGAGGGTGGCCCGGAGTAAGGAGGGGCAAAGCACTGGCCCATAGCCCACCTCAATGGAGGGATCCCAGGGGCCAACTCAATAGCCTGGGTTCCACTTGATGGAGAGAGAAAGGAGCGTTTCAGCAGGAAAGATCTGGTTGTGGGAGACCTCTTTCAGGACTCACTGTTTGTCTGAAGGCTGTCACAGCAGATGAGTACTCAGCAAACAGCGTGAACAAGGATTTGAACCAGAAAACCAACAGAGCCTTGACAATATTGTGATTGGGCCTTGTCTCTTTAGAGGGGGCTGAAAGCCGAATTGAGAGCAGTAACAAGTGCACATTCAGAGCAGGACGGGGATGCCTTTGGGTTGTGTTTTATGGTTTTGACGCTTGTATGTGGTGGATAAAGCAAAATCATGTTAATCTCCCTTTTCTCTCATCTAAAAGCAGAATGGGAGTGAACCTGTGGCACTTTAATGGTCTAACCAAAGTCTTACAAAGTCATTGTTCAGTCTTGTAAAGTCAAATGTGAATGAGACCTCTGTGGTCTCTTGACCCAAAACACAAGGCAAGTTGAAGCATTCTTTAAAATGTAAATATAAGAACTGCAACAAACAGTTACATTGAGTTTATTTATGTTATTTTCACCTTTTCTTGAATGCTTTGCCTGTTCTCAAAGGAGCCTTTCAATGAGCCTGCTATGAGCGTCATATAGATGATACTTTAGATTATACTGTACTCCACCTTCCCAGCCTCTTTCATTGTTCCTGCTGCACCTGTTATTGTACTGTAAGATTCACAGTATCTCTATGAGAAACTGCAAAGTACCTACAACCTTTGGTTTATATGTATCTGCTTTGGAAGATATCTTTTTCATCTACCATACACACAGACACATATGCATGCATGCATGTCTAGACATGACATCTATACAGTCAAGTGTGCATGTAATACATGTTTACATACATGCATGTGTGTATTTAAGCATGAATTCCATGCATGCTTACATACACATTTTGACTCACTCAGACACACTCGCAACTTGAAGAACAGGAGAGGAGAGTGGAACCTTACTAATACCACACACATGCTGCTGTAATGACACCACCGAACAAATCTTTGAAATTTTGTGTTCATATAATATTTACGATAATATTGATAAAATTGAGTATCACTGGTGCCTTTCTCATTTTTTATTTTGCTCAAATTCTGCTTTGTTCATTTAGACCAGTGTGTTTTGACACCAACAGGTCTGCTAATGACAGCCACTGAAAACAAACAGAACAGAGTGGGAATCAGTGAAATCAGATTACGCATAAAACAAACCGATTATATGCTTCAGTTTTGTTTCCTCTCTGACTTTGTATAAATTTATTGACCTATTTATCCATTTGATGGTGAGTGAGAGGGGCATACAAAGAGCAATGTTGTCTTTTGGATGAGTTGGACTAACTTTGAAGGTTTCTGAAGAGAGAGGCTTGTGATGGAATGGGCCGGGAAGGACTGTGACTTCTCCATTGAGAGTGGAGGGGCACGCTGGATTAGCTTGATTTGCCTGTGAATGGGCGCTTTCCATTATTCTTGTTAGGGAGCTGTCACATCGAATTGAGAAAGTGAAAACCTCCTTTTATCAACCTTTTCCAAGTGAAACTGAACAGGCAATCAATAACTGAATTCAGGCCCAGGGGAAAGTCAAGCAGAATGATATGGGGTTGTTATAAAGGGGGTATTTGTCAAATTGCTAATGGGAAAAAGCAGATAACTGATGTAATTTTGGCTCCAAATGCTGTTGAGTTTGACAGAAAACTGAAAATAAAGAAATGAAGTCATAGCCGCACAAATAAAATTAGTTTCCAAGGACCATTTAGTGCTTGTAATAAAATGGTAATTATAATAGCATTACAACAATGCAACAACTACTCCTATTACAACTGCCATAGATAATAGCACTAATCATAATATGTAATAATAATTTTAAGAAGGTTCATATTTATAGGAACAAAACAAATGCTGCAAAATGTTAGTTTCAACAGATCAACAAATGAAAAAAAATCTATAAGAAAACTGAAACAAAAAAATCTAAATAAAGAAAGACAATTAAAAACCTTGGAGAAACCCTCAAGAAGTACAGCAAATCACAAAAGCTGCATTTTCCCACATTCCAGGCAAAAGTCAAAAGATTTGAAAAGAGTTTATTTTTTATTATACCTTCAAGTATACATATGTATAATTATTACTAATTATTGTGTGTGTCAGCACAAAATGAATTTTTATTAGAGAATATATTTATCACATTGTGATAATAATAACTTTGCAGTGAGTTCAATATAACCCAACCACTGTTACAAAACTAAACAAACCGGGAGTGGCTCACTTTTTATTATACGAATGACACCATATTGTTTTGGAGTTTCATTATATTGACCTTATTGTGCCATTGTGCTTGTTCTGACACCACGATAATGCCTGAATACAGAGGGAATTATGCTCTGTATAAATAGATCCCATAGTCAAGGATCGCTTCAATTATCCCTCTACACATTGACAACATGAACAGAATAAAAACTAAAGCCTTAGTCCAAGCTGGTCTCAAGGCGCTCTTCAAACAGTGTTTTGGCCATTGTTAGAGGGGCAGAGCAACATCATCAGCATCAATGGCAAGAGAGAAAAGAAATACATTCGTCTGATACATGAACCTTTTTCATATACAATCAAAGCACTGATTAAGAACAAAAGCTAAAGAAAAGTAAATAAAAACTAAATTTATGGCAACTTGTTAACTGCATTTTAGTTATGTTTTTAAGTCTGTTTGCATTACCCCTTTTATACTTATTTAAATCCTGCATATGTATAAATATATATATTATTTTCTAAATATAGTTTTTAGTGTTTACAGCAATTTTCTATAATATTACATTGCACAAATGACTATGGGGAAGGGCTTCCTGCACACCCAAACCATTAATCAACAAATTTTCTCTTATTGCTGCTCCCAATTTTTACGCTGGATGGAGAAAATGAATCGGATCATTAGGCCTCATCAATCAGTTTGGTAATTGATGTCTCAATCATTATACAGTTAATTGAGCACCTTGATTGTTGCCTGTCATTGTTCAAAGTGCTCAGACCAGCCTGCAGCAGTTTGGGGGAATTGGAACAAAAGGTCTGAATTTTGTTGCCACAAACTTTTGTTGTAGTAACACCACATTTCTAAATACTTTGAAAACATTATGAAGCAGAAGGTGTTTCTGACTTTTTTGTAAGTATTGTATGTTGCTGCTGTTTTGAAAAGGTAAGTGAAAAATAATGGTATAATGATTTTGTTGAGTGCTCTATTTCTGCCAATAAGGGTATGTGAGGTTTTCATCAGTGTAATTGTCATCCATCCATCTTCTGTGCATAGTGAGTTGATAACAGCATATGAAAAATGACTCATGGCTATAATGAGTGTCTCACCTCTGAGTGGAAACCAGGTTCACAGCGCTCCGTGGAACAGCAATTTCCCATTAATTCCACTCCACTGTCTTTTCTCCACCTCATATACCCTCTTACCTTCACATTTCCAAGTAACAAATCCCTTTTTCTCAGTGCAACCAGTCCTGACATTAATTAAACACTAAAGGCCCCGGGCCAGGCAACTGAGGCTACAGAGGCCACATGCTCTCATATAGACGGACTCTGATCTCCTCTAGCAGGGGATAGGTGTAGGATAGCAGTTAGGACCCTTAATTGAGTTACAGAATACTTTAATTATGACTGCTTCCATCATTCCTGCTCTTAACACTTCACACACAATATGAGCCACCAATGGAAAAAAAAAAAAAAAAAAAAACACACCCGGTTCCAGCCCCAGAGTGCAGCTGCGGGGAAATTATCATCAAGCACCTCTACATCTGTGTACAAACAATTCCACAGCTGCTGGCATTGACACCGTATATGCAGTGAAGAGCGGAGAAAGCCCAGGTTGACCCCAGGGCTTCAGTTTCGCCTCAAAGACCATGACCTATTCATCTCGGCAGTATTTGTGACACCTATGAACACTGGCTCTGTTTACCATTTCAAATGAGCTGCACACACTGTTTATCACAGTCCTTTATTGACATAGAACGCTGAAGAAATGTTTTTATCAACATACAAAATGAGAGAAACAGAAATCGTTAGCTGCCTAGTATACACATGTGTAATTTATGTGAAGAAAATAAGTTACCAGAGAAGAACACACAGAACAGTCCACACATAGTCACAAAAGCTTTAATAGCTTCTGGCTCCTTCTTTTCCCCCTTTTCTTTCCTCTGAAGTAGCTTTAAGGTTGAAAACACATTCTTATTCCACACCATTTTACAGTATCACATACATTCAGAATCAGCTTGCTCTTCATTGAAGCTAAGTGTTGTTAAACACATGTAATAATGTAAAGTATACATCCACATGCTTCAGGATAATTTTGGTTTTCACCTAAATCTCTGCAAACATTTAAATACATGTAATCATAGCTAGAATTGTGTGTTTGCAATCAGTCAGCTTATGTGTGTCTAGGTAGGGTGCATGTGTGTGACCAAAAATGTGAGTGGGCTAGTGAGAGTGAGTGAGTGGGCCTATTTGTGAGAGCAGCATGACTGAGAGGGCCACTGTGGGACAGAGGGGAGATGGAGGATGACTTTATGACACTGAGGGGACAGGATCAGGGGCAGGAACAGAGAGGGCCTGGCGGAGGTGGAGGCGGTGTGGGGAGAGGGGCAGCCCTAGCTGTCAGCTCTGAGGGCCTGCTGGAAGACTCAGCGGGAGCCCAGCCTGGCCCCCGGGATGCCTTGTCACCACGGCGAGGCCCTGGAATGCACCGCCACACAATGAGCTCCTGGGGCTCAGAGGGCACTCCGATTTGATAACCACATTAAAGTCCTAGCAACATCTGTTGGGGTGCAGGAGAAAGGCCTACTGGCAGGCTTTAACCCCCCGAAACTGGGATCATTAACCCTCAGCCCTGTGAGAGAAGGGGGACAACAGCCCTCTATTTGTCAGCCGCCCTGCATAGGGCTGCGGGGGCTAATATTTTACCAAAAACAGCGTGAGAAGAGAAGCGGGCCTGGGCACCATGGAGAGCGCTCCTTCACACTTTACACACACATTAGCAGGAAAGTACAGTCTGTTTTACTTTATGGAACTCACAAAATAACATTTGCATAGCCTCCAAAGTACAAGCCTTCGGAGCGTGTTGCTGATTTACATGATATTCATCAGGCAGCTGCACTTGTCTCAGTTACTCTGGTTTGCATTGTAATTCAGAACAGAAACATTAAAGCTAATCCTGTTGTCATTTGCTGCAATGACTACAAAATATTTTAGCAAATACCAAAGAAATAGAAAGGACAGATGGACGTCATCTTAATGTCATATGTGATACATTAACATCCACAAAGATGTGTGAGTATTATTTTCCCCTCTGATTTGTTAATGTGTGGTTAGAGGCGAGGGGGCAAAGTTGATCGAGGATGCAGAAATAACAGGTGTTCTGTCACAAAGACACGTCTCAGGCTCCAGGATCCTCTGGTGCTTCATGGGTCAGCGCCAAGCCTCATCCACCTCCACAGGTTTCAAAGAGAAGGCCACCTCTCTGTAATGAATAATTAAGAAAACAAAAGGCCCCGAGGGGGTGAGAGGGTGGAGGAGGAGGGGGAAGCTGTGGAGGGCCTAATGCAACTAGGCCAGATGCAGCGAGGAGAGCTGAGGTTTTTGCCCCTGCGCTTCATAGAAAACATCATCCTAAATGTATTCCCTGGAGATGAGGGGCTGCAGGAGGTGCCCCCAATGCACTGGGTCCTCAAGTGCCTCCACACAAGTAATCCCATTCACTGCAGCTCATTACATGGGCAATTAAGTGCTGGGGTGGAGGAGCGGGGTGGGGTGGGGAGGACGATGGTGAAGAAGTGTGTACGTGTGTGTGTAAGTGTATGATTGGGGGGGAGGGGGGCAACAGAGGCCCATCATTGGGTTTTAAGGATCGAAGCCCCCACCAATCCAAATCCCCCTCACCCAGCTTCGCCTTCGCTTGCCGAGCCACCTCCTCCCCACTCCTTCACCTGGGCTGGGTCTCTGTGGACACCTGCCTCTCCTAATGAAGATCCATGGCTTCATTTCCATTTCTGGAGTCATATCAGAGACTGCCAAGCACAAAACAGGCCTGTCTCCTCAGAGGCCTGGAGAGCCGGATAGAATGACACGGCTAAGTGCTCTGGCAGAGCAGGGCAGCTGCAGAGCCTGAAAATGGGATTTGGTTGGGGGTTCTGAAGTGGGGGGCTCGGATGGAGAGGACCTGATGTTTGGATTGGCCACAATGGCAGCCGTGTGCTACCTCAGCAGCTCCTTGGCACTAATGAGGCTGTGTCTCCGGAGCTGGAGGAGGAGAGGAGAGAGGATGAGGAGATGGAGATGAGGAGAACAGAGGAGGAGTGCACCACTACACACCTCCCTCACACACCACTCTCACCTCCTCGGCCGATAAGAGCTAGGCTAACTCTTGAAGACACACACAGAAGATCTTCTGTAACACACAGAGTACACACACACATATGGGCATTCTCTCATACACATGCACAGGTGTCAAGACTCACATAACCAACTTTGGGTTACTTGATATTTCCACCTTACATTTAACAAACTTATATTTACAGCATAACACACTTGCTCTGCTCTGTAACAGTTTAGGCTGTTATCCTGTGTAGCTGGCATATACTCTAAATATTTTTTTTATTACATACTGATATTAAAACAGTTGAAGTGAGGTTTTTATTTGTTTTCTACACATTAAATACCTACAGTGAGTTAACAATAAGATGATGAAAATATATATTTTCATCAACGCATCAGTAATCACAAAAATGTGTTGATTTTCATGTTCAACTCTCAAAAAGACTTTGCATAAAATCCATATTTTCAACCCTCAAAATATGATAGATTAACACCAGCCCTCAGCTGTCCCCACCCGAGCCCGTTACTCCCTGTGCAGGAGGCGCGTGTGTGTCTTTCAGTACAGTGGTTGAGGCTGTGCTTGTTAACATGTTCTAGCTCACTGACCCCTCTAAGTACCCGGGGGTAGGGCCTCAAAGCTGAGCCAGGTGAGGAAGAGGAAGAGAGAAGGAAAACAAACAAAGTGACACCTCAGCCATATCACAGCTGCCTGCCCCAGCAACACACCTGAAAGAAGAAGTACCCAAGTATTGCAGCTCATTTTATTCATCAACAAACAAACTTGATAAAACATATCAAGCCTGGACAATACTGGCCAAATGTCAACAAGAGGAATAATGTTTTGCTTATTTGCTGAAAAAAAGCGATGTAATGTTTGAAGGCCAACTGGAATAGATTAAGTGAGACGAAGCATCCACCAGAGGCAGGTGAAAGTAGCAACAAGTCACTTTCAATACAAAATTTTATTCCAGTCATTTGAATTGCATGCACACTGCACACTTTTTGTTTTTCTGCACTTTACCATATCTTATTTCAACCCACAGTGTCTGATGAAGCACAGCACAAAACCAAAAAACTTAAACAGACGTCAGCCACAACACTTTAAAGGAAGATCATGTCTTCTGTAGCAACCATGTAAGACAAAAAGCAGGTCAGAGCATGAGGCATAAAGGTGACCTGTTTGTGTGCATGTGTGGGGTGGAGCCTGAGGACTGTGTATGGTGTCATTTTGCGGGCCCCTCTGCACTCACCTGGAACAGAGCACTTCCCCTCCCTGAGTCTTATCAGTTCTCAGAGGAAATACCTGCTGCAGGTAAACACGACCCCTCGACCCCTCAGCCATCCACTCTGCCCTGCTCTCAACTGCCCCGTCCCTGTCCTGGAGCCTGTCTCGGTCTAAATCCACGGATTAGCTCTACCACAGACCCTAACACTCAGCTCCAAGTCTCAGACTCAGGTCTGCACACAGAGGTGTTCTGACAGCCTCCTGCCCCCTGCCCCAACCACCTTAGATGTTGTTCTTCATGCACTAGTGAGGAAACCTGTCTCCCCTCTCGGCCCCTCCCCCTCTCCCATCCCTCTGTCTCAAATTTAATCTTATCTACATATCACCAGGTGTAACCAAATATCCCTCTTATCAACCAAGGTGTCTTCAGCTCTGTTTTGCATTGTCACAGTGGTGATTTATTCGGGGGGAAACTGAACATAAATAATATGTCATATGTCACAGGACTTGTGAGGTATTTGCGATGGAAGCAAGCGTCATTAGAGTATGAGAAATATGATGAATTTTCAAAGTAATCACATTAAAGAATGATTGTAATTAAAATGGAGATGTAGTCTACTTTTAATGACTTTGGAGTGTAATTAATTCTTCTACAGTATCTTTACCAGAGCTTCTAATAAATGTGAGGGTGGTGATTTATTTTTAATTACTGCCTTAAGAATTTTGAAATAAGAGTTTTTCTATGAAATATGACATAGCCAGTGATCATAGAGGAGCAAGTGCCACACCCCGCTCATTTTACAAATGACGCATATGCATGCACATGCTTGGGCACCCATGTGAGACAAATAAATATACATACATTTCCAGAAACAGTTGTCTGACTAGGTAAAAGATGTCACTAAAATCCCTATAAAGTTGCATATTGACAAAAATTGCAGTAAACATTTCCAAATGTGGCTAAAAGACAACCTTCCCTTTCTTCTATACTAAAATAAATGGGAGTACATCACACCAAAGAGTGGAAGTTGCAGCTGTGTGTGTTTGAACTTGTTCTCCCAGTCCTGCTGTGGTACTGCTGGGAAGATGAGGAGGAGGGCAGGGGAGAGGCACTGCTGATACTCAAAGAAAGGGGACCGTCTCTCAAGGGACAGCTGGCTCTGTTATAAGGAGGCAAAATTCCCACAATCCCCTGTCTGCCTGCAGGACAGAGGGCCAGGCCACAGGGTGCTGCTGACCCAGCCCATCGTGATCCCCCTCACCACCACCTCCAACACCACCCACCTCCCCACCACTACCTCCACAGGGTCAGGGTTACTCTCTCACCCCCTGGGCCACCTACATCTCCCCCTCTCCCAGTCCCCCCTGCCCCTCCTCCCCTGTCACCTGAGCCACACAGGTAAATGCTTGGCTTTATTTGATGGATGCGGTTTCCCACGACGACAGTGATGTACGCGGGGTCAGAAGCCCCTCCTCCCCCCCTTCTCCTGGTGGAGTCTGGAGCTGGAGTGGTGATTTTGTGCTGATAACCTCCTTGGCGTACTCCTTCTCGACTGAGACGAGGGAAACTGGAGAGGACAAGACATCCTGTGTGACGCACCTGAGTGCATGCCTCATCAGGCTAAAACAAAGAGGGCTCCATTCTGAAAGGAGGCTATTAAGACATCTATACACATCAAAATCACATACTTAGTGATTAGTGAATGTGATGACTGTGTAATGCATGGGTGTATATTTTGTGCGTGAATGTATGTGCGCATGTGCAGATATTTGTATGGTCAATTTTTGCATTTTTAGGAAGTTTGTCAACTCATTTCACAACATGTGAAGTTAAATTTTGTATAAGCAAAGTATGTTTACTGCTGGCCATATACATGCAACTCAAGTACACATTAGGGGAGATTAAGGTCTGCTCTAATTTAATAAAGTGTCCCTAAACCACACCTTAATTAACAAAAAAAAAATATGTTTTTGTTCTTTATCAACCCCTCCCTCTATCTCCTCCTCTCTCCTCCCCATTATTAGCAGATAGCGCTACATTACAGATAAGAACTACAATGGCCGGGGTGAAGGCCTGGATCACAGTTGTTTCCTATCTCTCACCTCATCTGCAGCCTGTGGTGTCTCTGTCAGAGGATGTTGTTAAACCAAGTCAAACATTCAAACATCCTGTGGCATCACCCTGCCTATATAGCCCAAAGCCCCCCCACTCTCCCACACACACACACACACACACACACATACACGCCTCTCCTTTATGGCAGTTCACACTTGGCTGGGGCCTGACCACTATGGATGGTTCACGGGCCCAGGGATGCTGTTTGAGGAGGTGAGGAGATCCTGGATTTCTTTTGGGAGACTTGAAAAATGGGACATTCATACTGACGCCAAGTTAATCCAAGCCTAAATACTTTTTACATAAAAGCCAGAGGATAGTTTTCATGATGAAATGAGTAAGCAAAAGTGTAAACAAAAAGCAAGTTGATTGTCGAAGCCACTTAATGGGCCAAATTCAAACAACCAAATTAATTAACTAGCAAATTTAAAATGATTACTCTCATTACAGTGTAAAAAATATCAACAAAATTGAGAGTAAAATTCTGAGTGTGGCTCTTTTGGACCAACTTTCATCAGCACTAGCCCTCAAAATGCTTACACGATTGCAGCCACACACACACACACACACATCTCCTCTGTGAAGGGAGGAAGCCCCGGTGCAGGCAGGTTAATATCAGGAGCACTTGACAACAATGGTGTGTTATGAGGTGCTGCAGCGGTAATAAGGTCTTTGTTGGAACTTTAGAGCACAGCCACATCACATCATTACTCATCCTGGGAGACCAGTTGCCAGTCGGCATGGCAACCGGGACTTGGCTGAAGCCAGAAGCAAGACCAGAATCTCAATGCCCGGTGAGGGAACACACACACAAAGAATGTTCTAGTGGAAGGAAAAAGTTTAGAAGTGGCCACGGCGACCCCAGACCACAGCCTCTGAGATGGGATAGATTTGATCTAAACACCAACAAATTAAAAGAAAATAATGTCTTTGCAGGAAAGTCTGCCCTAATGTGAGATGGGTGAAGTAAATCGCTCATCGAATGTTTACATACATTTTCACATCCAATTTTATAACATTTCCTCCTTCAAAATGAACTTCCGATTAGTTCAGATAAACCAGACTGAACGGATTAGCCAGTCAAACAGGAAATGGATTCAGTTCAGTCCTCTTATATTTGCACCCATGTTGAGTGTGTGAACGGACAGATTAGGAGTGGACAGTGCAGTCAGTGAAGGTATGCATCGGTGTGAGAGTTTTATCCTGCAGGTTATTGGGTGTGTTGGGTCAGTGTGGAGCGGTCAGCAGCTGCTGCCTGGCCTAGGTCCCACAGTTCCCAGGCTGGGGGGATTGACAGGCCAGTAATAAAATCAGGCGCCCTGGTTGGGCTGTGTGCGGCCCATTGTTCCCCCAGCAAGGCCCGCGGCTGCTGTTTACTTTCTCCCATATGCATTATTCAACGGCACAGGAGCTCCCGGAGAAAGGGGCCCCATTCAGGGATCCTCTTGCCCTTGTTTTGTTTTGCTAATTTTCAATTAAAATAAACCATCTCTCTGCAGTGCCATGGCTGAGTGGGGAAAGAGAGAAGGACACTGTCCCTGCCATTTGGGCTGTCTGAGGAGATTAGACCGAATGTATAAATGAGAATAAAGTGGGATGTATCATTTATACTGTCAGTGATATGTTTTTCTATAGTAGGATTTAAATAGAGACAATGAGAGGGGTTGCTGTTTCAGTTGAGAGCATACGCTGGCCTCTTATTTATGTTAGTGTTGTTGAACGTGTCCCCCAGCATGACCTCATTTTTTAAAAGCGGATTAGGTATGTAAACAAAAATCAAACATCTTCAGATTTATTTTCAATCGGCCAACAAGTGGGCTTTTGTTCTACTGGAGCACATTATGAATTTCACCCTTGAGGTTGCAACAGGAGGATTCCCATATGGTAAGGGAAAGTGTGAACTAATCACAAAGACAATGACTTTTCAATAATGACTCCCAGAGGTCATTAAATGAAGCCAGCCAGGGCAGCCTGGACTGATCAATAAGTCCAGTGATAGCTCTCTCTTTTTTTTTTTTAGCCGCCTCTTTCACTCAGGAGGGGGCTGAGCCAACCTTGGGGAGTGCAGGGACAGATGCAGTGACAGTGGGGAACTAGCAAAGTTAAAGATTCACCACACATCTGTCACTTCAGCTAGGGCGGCAGCTCATGGTCTGCCCCCGCTGACAGCCTGCCTGCCTGCCTGACGCCATGCCTACCTGTGGCTGGGGTTTGGTCTGTTACTAAGCTTTACCATCTGCTTCTCCTTCGGGGTCTCTGTCTGTCTGATTCTCTAAATGTCCCTCTAATTCCTTACCTTAACCTTTCCCACTGTATTTCAATTTTCTTATTATGTAAACCCCTACTAACCTGCAGTGGCACCCCTGCAGTGCGCGCACACACGCACACACACACACACACACACACACACACACACACACACACACACACACACACACACACACACACAC
>JBBMJY010000002.1:14931492-14945709 GCA_037833715.1 Toxotes lorentzi | reverse complement strand
CACACACACACACACACACACACACACACACACACACACACACACACACACACACACACACACACACACAAATGCCTGATATCAGACATCCTCCTCTAAAATTACCTCTTTTTTGGAAAGCAGTCCTAATTGGCTGGCTCCCAAAGCCCTCACTCTTGCTACCTGTCAAATGCTGATAATTACAGAGTTCAGCAGCAACCTGTTGTAGCCTGTTTTGGGTCTAACAGCAGCCAACATTCACTGAACAAAATCATTTGCCACAGCATATACAGTACATGTATGTCATCATCTACACCATCAGCTAAGGATCTGCTTCTGTCTGAAGAGAGAAATGGTTTCTCTTTGGCGGCAGACCCACGCTAGCCCGTTAGTGCCTGGTGAGTGGGGATGTGAATGTGGAGGGCCTCTTGGCTTGGCTGGACACAGTCTGTTCCCCCGCTGGGTGCAGGTGAGCTCTCAATGCAGCCCTCAGCACCTGCCCTCTTTGTTCCCTTGTTGATGGCTTTATGGTATGAAGGGGATCTGTCTGGCTCTCGTAAAGCCAGCGGCGCGAGGCCTAGTAAAAGCCACACTGCTGCCAGGGCATTGTGTGGGGCCCCCATAGCTCCCAGAGTGACCCCACCAGCCAGTTAGAAAGCCCGGTTTAGTGCCCACTACAACTGACACACATACTTATAGCGTACACCCATATCATTAACACAAACAAATACATTAAAAACATGCATGCACATATGTGAGTGTACACACATGGAGACACAGAGGGCTCCCCAGAGCGGTACAATGATCACCCCTCCTAGAGTGCCATTTCGAAACAATAACAACTGTCTGTTTACTGCTGTGTCTGCCATTTTTTTCATTCTTAGTTCTCTTTACACTGCACTGCTGCTCTGTGGAAGCAGTCGACTGAAGTAGGTCCAATAGCTGCTACAAAGATCTGTTTTTAAAAGAAAACAATAATTAAAAATCTGAATCAGAAAACTTTTAGAGATCCCAGCAGGAATATTGCTTAAAATGATAATAAAAATTACTGGAAAGTGTCCAGTAAGTACATTTACTCAGGCAGTAAACTGAAGCACAATTTTGAGGCAGTTGTTCTTTACTTGACTGTTTTCATTTTCTGCTTCTTATTGCTTCTATTCAACTAAACCACTTTTTTGGTTATTTTTGATATGCTGTTACTACTGCCTTTGCCTTTGCCAAAACATAGTGTGTTATCATCTTTACAAAATGATTGCATTGTTACATATTGAACAACCCATCAGCACATAAAGTAATTACAATAAGCTTGACCTTGATCATCTCCACATTAAAAGGCCATTTAGATGTTAAAGCACTGCTAATAATGAAACAATAATATTACACATTAAGATTTCTTTTTTAAATTGATAAAATTTAAGTTTAGACACAAGGAACATTTGTTTAAGGGCATGTTTAACTTTAATTTATCCAAAGACCTTATAGTAAGTACTTATCAAGTGTAAGGTTACAGTCTGTGTCCAAGAGGCTTGATACCCTCCCATCAGTTTGAGGGACAAACATTTAGTCCCCAGCCTGATAAAGCAGCTCAGTGGCTGTGGGAGGTCAATGATTGCACAGAAATAAGCCCTACATTAATGTTTAATTTATATGATTTTCCTGGATACGAAATCTTACTGATAAGCTCAACCAAATTAAGTGGCTGAAAGGAGGGCCATAAGCAGGCTGGTATTTGAGATCGGGTCTTTGAGTGGGAGCATCTTAGAAACCAATTACCAGACAAGAAATAGATCATTATTTTTTCTTAGAGGATTGGGTTGTGGGGACGTGAGGAGGGGGGGCAAAGGTGGTTGCTAAAAGGAAGGGAGGGTTATCTAGATTGAGGAGGGAGGGCACAATAAAGACATAATCATCTACCCTCAACTTTTCCTATCCAACTTTCAGATTTTAATTTGCCGTCTGTGAAGTGGTACCTAATTTACTTTTGCCTCATCCCTTCAATGCACCATTGTTGCCGGTGCTGAGATTCAGAGCTTCCTCTCTTAGCTCACCTCGGCGTGAAATTGGTTTAATGAAGCTGAAAGGTATGGGGCTCTCACAACACTGTGGATTCCAGTGACACCGCTTGCTCCACCCACCCCTCCTCTCAGTCCTTCCCCCCCCCCTCCCGCCCCCGCCCCCCCTTTTGACCCAACTCCCTGCGCACTCGCATTACGGTGACAATTTATAACGCACTGCACAAAAGATCCCTATCTCACACATTACATCAGTGCATATTACTGTCCCTTTGAGAGCGCCAACTCTCAGGCAAACGCTGGAAAAAAAAGTGACTCGCTGATCAGTTTGAGTATATGGCATGCATGAGGCACTTCAAATTATCAGCCAATACCAGAATTAAAATGGATCAGATACTTGGCTGGTGAGAGAGAGAGACCGTTTTGAAGTGAAAGAGAAAGAAAGAAAAAGAAGTGAGGTAAATATGAAAAGAAAAGAGAGATGTGAAGAGGTGAAACTAATCAGAGAGCAACCTTGCCTGTTTTTCCCACCTCTTCCAATCTGACCCCGTGAAAGGTGTTCTCCTGTTACCTGTCCTCCTGGGTGTGGTTTCTAATGGGAATGGGAAGGAAGTCCTGTGGGATTATTGTGTGTGTGTGCGTTACATTAATATGATCCCTTTAAGTCATATCGTTTACTTCTTCTCGTCCCCCTTTTAGGACAATCGAATGGAAATGCATCCGTAACTGAATATACCAGCCTGTACCGCTCGTTTCTGGTTTGAGGCCCAGTTTGGAGCTGGGAGATGGTGGAAAAAACTGACGAAAGAGGAAAAGAAAGTAGGCTATGTGGGTGTATGGAAACAGCAGGATATGTGAAGTTTCCTATTGTGCTGGCTTCCCGTGCCAGAGGTGAGGAGAAGAATAACCAGCAGCTGTTTTGTTAAAGGAAAGGTTCACAGTTTTGTAAAATCAGTTTCAGTGTTCATGTGGACACCTGAATATTGTTTTCAGACAAACATGAACAACTGTGAACCTATCCTTTAACACGGAGATACAGACAAGAAAGAAAGAAGAGCTAGTTCAAAAACCTTGCAAGAAAGAGAACAGTCTAAGACGACCTGGAAAGGGACAGGGCTGACTTACAAGGGTTTCTTTGCACTGTAATGATACGGACATTATGCTGAACTTTGGCTGCCGTAACTCAAAAAGAACGACCACTTTCACTGCTGTGGAGCTCTAGCCAGCAGCACGCACTGCTGTTTGTCTTTCAAATGCCATTGTGGGTGAGGCCACTAGTGTACGCACAAAGTGCCTGTTACAACTTTCCATTCACTGCGGGATTGTGAAACTCACAAAGGAACGTCAAATTGCCGTCCTATGATTTTGTGCAATTTCAAATGTCCAACCATCATCTTGTCAAAGTCGGCAAATGAGTTTTTAAACACTTTCTTGTTTCCTGTTATTTCATAGTCTCCGAGGCCAGTTTAGTGATAGTACAAGAGTGGTTATGTATATACAGTAGAAAGCTCTCACACACACATTTACACAGAGAGTAGTGCTAAACTGTTGTGTTTAGCTTCTTCCCAAGCTAAAACCTGATCTACAGTGGATGCAGGCTGGGAAGATTACAGCTGAACAGAACCATGGGAGTGCTATCTTTTACAGGTAATTACTCAATTATCAGTAAACACTCTCGCTGTAGACACAATGGCATAGAGAAGATCACACGGACCGCTGAATGATTTGCTTCAGCACCACAACAACATGCATTCAAGAAGAGGACAGCCATGTGAAAAAAGGAAAAAGTCATTACACCCACTCCTCAGTGCATACTTGTTGCATGATACACAATAAGACGTGAAGTGCACATTAAAATAAAACTGTTTTGGCTTAATTCCTTTGTAGCAATAAAACTGATGCCTCGGGTGTATGTAAATGCTAAACTTCTGTGAACATGTCTACCAGGAACTTATACAAACAGCTCTTTCTTATTATTTATTAAATACATTACACAAACAAACTGAACATCTATCAAATCCCCTCCCAGGTCGGCTTTGACAATACCGCTTCAGACCACTAGTGGGAGCTGGTAATCAGATGACATGAGGTTCCAAGGATCCCCCTGCAGGCTCCAGCTCTGAACTCTTGTTTGAACAGTGTTGGGAACCAACAGTGATTTTATAGGTTTGTTTAAAAACACAGGTTAAGACACAGACAGCCAGGTAGATAAATAGATAGATGAGTTTGCAGGGGCTGGGTGTTAGGTTACGCTGATGTTGGCTGAAAGGATGAGCAAACCCTGAGCCCTTTCATTAGTCTGTAAACATTTAGGCAGAATTAACAGACAGGATAAGATGTGGCACTCGCCCTGAGATACTGAGCTGTGACAGAACGGACTGAGAGGAGCAGAGCAGTCAGATTTGTAGTATTTAACTCTCTGGTTTTCTGTCTTCTTATTTTAGGTTGTGGTTTTTCAAAAAGTTAGTCAGACGGGAGCTTCTTTTTCCCCTGGAGCATGAAACCACACACACTTACACACATAACCAAGGATGGAAACCCTATATGGCGTTACCTGCCTGTGGTCCATGGTCATACACCTTGACCTCAAGTCACGTTTCACAGTGCTTCTCTGCGGTCCTACACACTCACCACATAGGTTAACACACACTCAGTAAAACACTCTGCTCCACTGAAGCAGCCCTGCAGGCCTTCTAAATCTCTCCTGAGACAACCTACCGTGAGGTAATGAGGAATTAGAGGGGAGGAAGGAGGTCTCCTGAAGATTTACAGGTTTTAACTCTTGTTACTGTCACCCAGAAAGAGATACAGGCCTGTGGCTATCAATAACAACAACAACCACCTCTTAACCAGCACAGCACCACCTCACAACTTATTGGACATTTGTAAAAGAGGGGGATAGTGGCCACACCACACTTTTTTTTTTTTCAAGCAACTTTCAAGCAGACTGTCATATACAGTAACCTGCCAATGGGCTATTAAAAGCTCATATGACAGAGATCACTTTTTTCTTTCTGAGTTGCTGGAAAATCAACGATCCACTATTGCTCCTACGTCACATATGTATTTATAAATCTCATTAAATGATTCTAAATACCAAAATAGAGGGGGTTTCCTTTTTTTATCCTGTAAACTGAATAAAATTAGAAAATTAAGGCACCACTTAGATGTGTTTCCCCATTCTTCTTTATTAAACTCTTCTTCCTCATTACTAATTATAGTATATAATAATGGCCTTTCCTGTTTACCTAAAATCCACAATGTCAAATTTAATGTCATCAATAGTTTACATAAAATCCAATAAAATGCACAAATTTCTTATTTTCTTTCCTGAGTGAGCAAAAAAAATTAGACAATATTTATTATTATTATATTCTATATGCTTGTTTATTTGGGCAAATAAAAAAACAAAGGACAGTAGAATATATAAGTATTATACACTCATGTGATGTATGTGATATTCCTCAATGTGAGCTGAGCCCTCAAAGGGCTGGAATTAAAAAGCACTTTTAAAAAAATGCACACTAATAAGGTGCAACATAAAACATGGTGAAAACAGAAAACAAGTTATTTACAACTGCATTGTTAGCATTTTGGTATTTGCATGGTGCTGCTGTTCACCTCAGAATGTAACATGGCTGAGTGCATTCAGCGTGTTCTCAGGCAGAGCTTGTGTGACAAACCTCTGTGGCCACTCCTCATTCCAGTTTGCTTCTCCCAGGAATGAGCAGTTAAATACTCTGAAATTAGATTGATCTGTTTGTGAATCTTCACTGACTTCTAACCTTCTTATCCCTTCCTCCCTATCTCTTAAATAATACACATAGCTGATTCTCGTTTCCCTACACTTCCTCATCAAGGTACATTCAGCATCTTATCGGGCCATCAAAGACTTTGATGTAAGAAACTGTTCATAATGGTTACATGAACATCAAAAACTTAATTCTGTGATACGCAGACAACACATTTAGCACATACACAAGTAAGTGTGGGTGATTTAGATCAGTTTTGCAACTGTGCGAAGAGCAAAAGGACCAAAAACCGGCTACTGATATAATCATGGGATAAAAAGACGAGCGCTGTCTCTGATTTAAAGTTAGGACAGAGACTGATAGTTGTAAAACAAACCACCCAAAAATAACAACAAATAATCTCCTGATGTGATAGCCGCAATGCTTCTGTGGTTACAGTCTACATAGTGTACTACCACAGACGTCACCGTCAACTTAACACATGCAGACAGAGTCTGACTCATTCACGTCATGAAAATAACCACGGTTTAAGAACCGTGTGCAGTGATTCACATGAAAAAATGACTGTTGAAAACCACCATGACTTAACTTTTGAAGGGGCGATTCTCATGCTGCCTGTTATCTTGAGCTTCTGAGATCAAGGTTCCTGGTTATTTGAGATCAAACTTTTAATAAACACTAGCTGATTGAAGCACACTGTGAAAATCTGAATATATGCACCTTTCTGTGAATTGACTGTTTCAACTGTGGGACACAGACGGGGGATGCTCTCTGACAATGAATGACAGACAGGAGGCTCCCTCTCTCATTTACGACAATAACGTGAGCCATCTAACAGAGGGGCCCCGTGTTCAGCGGATGGGCTTACACCCTGGACAGGTATGTACCGTGCAATTACCAGGCTAGCTCAAAGCATGCAATAATCAGTAGGTGCTGTTCTATTAAATATGGGGGCGGTGGTGCAAACAACTTTAAAGAGAGACCACTAGTGTCAGGTGTCAAGATTTACTTCACCTGACTAATTTTCCCTGCTTAACAACTGTGCAGGGTGTTCATGTGCCGCAGTGGGTGTGCCCAAGTATGGGAGAATGTGTGTAGGTGTGCTTACAGTTTTAAAAATAGGGCATGCCAGAGAGACAACTGACAAACTGAACGCATGTGTGTGTGTTTATGTTTGTGTCAAGGAAGACCGTGTGAATGTGGCTCAGTCGCGTCTAGGTCTGACACGTGGCATGAGAGTCTGTGACAACTCCATCATCAGGGGCAGATAGTCCGAAAGCCAAGATGGCAAGAATGTGTGTGTGTCTGTGTGTCAGGGGTCTGGGGGAAATATGTATAGTGGATGCATGCAAATATGAGGAAGTGAAGTATGCTTAAATGTTTGAGAACACATATGAAGTACATGCAGGATCTGTGTGTGCGTGTTAGTGTGTGTATGCATGCGTGTGTGCTCAGCCATGTCTGCAGGGTGAGGTGGAGGCTGATGCTTTGGCAGCAGGTCTGGCACGTCTTTCAGGCCCAAACCTGCAGAGGAGTGAGAGAAAGGGAGAGAGAGAGGGAGAAAGAGAAAGAGAGAGAGTCAGAAAGCAAATAGGTGTGCGAGTCTGCCTGCCTTCATGTGATATGCTTCACTTATAGCTCACCATCACTAAAAGCTCCTGGCATCGTCAAACTAAATACAGGTCCAGCCAACTTAATACTGTCTCCAACTTTTAAAGCAGGGTGAAGTTATTAACGTGTTGAACGGCAGAGCAGCAAAAAAGTACAACACAACACAAGTTAATTTACGTTTGCACACCCCAAAGTGAGTTCCTGTGTATCTCAATACACATCTGCTTCTTGTTTGCATCCAACTGGGTGGTTAAAGGACTGTACCTACTTTTACTTAGATTCATCTCTATACACTTCTCTTACAAAGGGGCGTGTAGGGTATCCTTGTTTTGCTTTTCCATTTCAGCCAGGCACATCGCTGCTGATGAACACATTGTATTTCAGCAGTCATGCATTTTAGGAATGTGTACAAAATGTGTTTGTGGTGCTCTTTTTAAAATTTAAGTTTGTTTTCAATCGTCCATACAGCTTTTCAGCTTTCAGCTTTTCTTTTGATTTAAGCTCCCAGAGATGCACTTTCATGTTACTATATTAAACATGCTGTCGTCCCTATCACCAGCTGTACCCCTCAGTCATCACGCTGGTTTTAATACAGTGTGATCTAGATTATAGGTTACATTTCCAAATTAAGTCAAGCTTTTGCTGCGGATATTGTTAGATAAAAGGATTTCCTGAATAATATCCAGATAATAGCTACACCTACACAGGAACACTTCTAAAGAGAGTATGTGTTCCCTAAGGCAGTAAATCACTCTACATTGTGACCACGGCACAAAAATGACATTGGAGAGTGTATCAACTCCATAACCTCAAAGGAAATCCCTATTCAGTGGCCATAAAAGAACGCCTTAGCCCACTATCGCTGTGGGGCCGGTTATAGAAAGAGAGATTGAATTAAGAGAGAAAACAGAGGAGAAAAGTGGAGTGTACAGGTGAAGTCCTATGGCTATGGAGGTTTGCTCAGCTGTGCAGTATTCTTTTCTGTGCCCCACCCAGTAACCAAAGGCCTGGATATCTTTCCATTTCACTCTTTTCCACCCTCCCTCTCTCCATCTCTCTCTCTCTCTCTCTCTCTCTTTCATATTTGCACAGGTGAGAGGACAGCAGTCCAATAAGTGTGGGTGGGAGACTTGAAAGTCAGGTTTGCCTGGCTGGTGGAAGGAGTTCACCTGTGGACTGTGGATGGATGGAGATCTGATGGCGGGGCCCCTGCCAGCCTTTTGTCTGGAGAGACAGACAGCAAACACACAGATATGCAAAAACTGAGGAATTCTGTCGATGACCGATGCGCTCAAAAGGCCATTAGTCATAATGACCTGTAACAATGTGAACGAGTAGGAGCAGGGGGCACAACTGTATGTGAAGAACACAAACAAGTGAGAAAGACATGTAAAATAAAGGGAGAGACCGAATGAAGGGAGGACAGAGAGCAGGGAGACAGGCGGAGCAGTGCGGGAGTCATAAGGGTGGGGAGGTTTTGCTCCAAGGGCCAAAAGTTCAGAGTGAGAAAGAGCGAGCAGGTAACCTTAGCCACCATGTGCAAGAATCTCACGTGTTCCCCTCATTGTCTTAAACGGCTGAAGCTCAGGTTTCTGGAGCACACAGAGCTTCCTGGGAGCTGAGGTCCAAGCACCACCACCCTCCCACCTTCTCATGTACCCCTTGGACCCCTTGCCCCACCCTGCAAAGGTAAACACACACACACAATAAGCAAACACATACAGAATACGTCAACACATACACATGCAAGTATTAGGCAAACACAGGAGTACACGCTCAAGCCTGAGAAACACGCCTTTGTCATGCAAGCTCAAGCACAATTAAGACCGGCGCACGCAGAACTGCTCCAAACAAGTGGGCAAATAATGTACAGTTGCTCCAAATCAAAGTGAGGCCTTTCTTATTACAGAGAATTACGATGAGCCACTCAACACCTTTCATCAAAAAAAAAACAAAAAACATACAGCCATGTGATATAATGGCAGCAACTGGAGGAACGAGTCGTAAATCACCATAATTACCATTACGCCCATGTCAAGAGAGTCTCGCTCAGACACATGAGGCAGGATTATCAGACATGAGGATATATGCACTAGAGGCAATTTCCATCTCTCTCTCACTCTCTCTCCCTCTGTAGAGTTCCACCCCAGGATCTTTGTCTGATTCAGCCAGTGAAATGTTAGTCTTAAGCATCCTCTGTCATTGTTGGGTTAAGGAGGAACTGAGTTCAATTTCCTTTCCAGTTCCCTACTGCCAAAGTGCTACATATTGCAATTTCACCTTTTAAATTTAACATAGTTCATACATGATTTTATTGCTTTCTTTTGGAAACTTTTCATTTGCATTATATTCTTCAACTCAGAGAAGAACAGTATGTGCACTGCAAAAAAAATCTCCCTCATCATTTCACTTGTGTCTGTATACTTGAAGACCTTACAGTGTTATTTTCTTAAAAACCAATGAAAAAAAAATGCCAGTGACGTAAGTTTCTTTCAACTTGTTTCCAATGAAAATCAACTTGTTTCATGTCATTTCTTGAGTCTGGTTTTATTTTGATAGGTCGATGTCTGAGAGTATTCACAGACTTCAAGGTAAAATTGAGGAAATAGAAAAGATTAAATCAGAACCTGTTGTGGACATGTGCTGACCAATAACACCTCATCATACAGCACAGTGGACAGTGTGACAATAAAGTCTTTGGTAATATTACAAGTGCTGCTGGTTGAGATTTGACCCCTTTGAGACTGAATATCCCGCACGCCACACACAAACATACACACATATGTTTATCTATAACATTCTAAAATTTCACTTGCTTTCTCTGTCAGTCTGTCTTTGTCTCTCTTTGGTCACTCTCTCTCTCTCTCATCCACAGCAAGGACCCAGACCTGAGGCCTGTGATCCCCGTGATCACTGAACACACACGGTCTGGAATCACTGTGATGTCATCAGGATTCCAGGAGGCCTACACAATGACCGTCTCCACGACAACATAACTCAGCCAGCTATGGGATGGAATTTGTGTGTGTGCGTGTGTGAGAGAGACCGCAAAACCTTGACCTAAAAGCACACTGCAGCAGCTCGCCGGAGAAACTGTATTTTACATCGACGCAGCTGCTCATGGTCTCACATCATAGCTCACTGTCATTCCCGTAACGATTGCATAGATACTAATAGATAAGTGAGTTTCTCTCCATGGGAGGCAATGGGCCTAGCCTTCCCAGCCATTGGTCACTCCCTGATTGCTGTTGACAAGGTGCTCAGGCTAATGATCCCCCCACTGGGAGAACAAAACACCCCAGCAGTTACATAGGCTGCTGTAGGTGGGAACCCTCGCAGGTACGAGTAGTCTCACCTGATCAGTTCATGAATGTACCGGTATCATTTTATCAGAGGAGGAGAAAAATAATCAGAGAGAAAATAAAAAAGTGAAGTGAAACGGGATCTTTGGAGAAATAAGAGAGAAAATGCTAGGAACAAACTGTTCCAACTCTTTAAAAAGTCAAATAAATATCTACATTAAAATGTATTATATTTATTAATTACTGTTTAATTGTCTTGTTTTTTATATAGTGATTTACTGCAATGAATCATTGCAAGTATAATAAATACTACTGAGAAATAATGTTAAATAAATTCCCAGTAAATAAAGAAAACAGAGTGTAGATGTGATGAATAGATGTGGCACTGTGGACCTATGGTGTGGACAACTAAGGGAAATACTCTAATGTATTTTGATACAACCGCAAAAATGAAGGCCTCAAAAATGAACTTAGTAACTTGTTAACACCCCTCAAGAACAAAGTTCTTGAGGCTATGACACAGGAATTGATTATTTTGTCCATCCCTTGTATATTTCTTCTGCTCTTCTAAAAAAAGATCAGAGCTTTGAGTGAAGTCTGGTTTTCCTCTGCATTTTGGAGGCTTTATACAGATCCCTTGGGCACTGTGTGGAGGTGTGAATGCTAACATGGTTCAATCTGTATGCCACAGAGAAAAAACAATCCATGCTAATCTGCCTCCACAGACAGGAGTCCAGTTAGGCCAATCAGGAGGGGAATCATCTGGAGTGGAGAGGGCTCAGAGAAGTCTAGATCAGGGCCTTGATTGCAACAGGGTGATTTACAGCCCGAGAACAATGATGGCTGCCTGGGCCAGCACTGATGGAGAGGCTCTGACTGCACCAGCACAGACAGTGCAAAGTCACCTGACATTCACACACTGATGTGCATACATGCATGAGCATGCGTGCAGGTGCGCACACACACAACCACCAAAACATTCACACTTTGTGTTAGCCACAAAGGTACAGGATCGACCTTGCCAGGTTTACTCTGTGACCTGAACATGCCCCGAAGGCTTGCATTTGACTTGGTGCATTTCACTAACAACACACAAACCAAAACAACTCAGCAAGCCACTTCCTATGAACTCAGCACAGATTAAACGGGAAAATACCTTTGCCCTGCAGTGGCGTATGTAAATTCAACGGGAAAGGCTGAGGTTTGCATGAATGAAAGGGGGGGGGGGTCAGATGTTAAGTGTGCATATGAGGGGAGTGGGAGAGAGAGGCAGGGAGGTGGGGAGGTCACCATCAAGAGTTTTCTTTAGAGCATCTCCTTTGATCTGCCCTGCAGTCAGTCAGTGACTTTGCAACATCACCCAAGACCTTTGAGGAACAGTACCCATTTGATTTGATTGGGATTTCTGCAAAACACTCTTGCTGGACCAAATAAAAGTTACATCAAACAAAAAAGTCCACAAATTCAACCCATGCAATGAGCCACTTTATTCTATTACCTCAATCCTTGTTATGAATTTACAAGGTCCAAAAGATGATAATTATCCACATTTAAACACATAAAGCCAAGAATTGATTGAAACGCAATAGATGCTTTTGTTGGCCAAGCTATGGGCATCAGAGATTTAAAGGCCAGCACAAAAACGTTATTGCCATTAAAAGTGCCAAGGTCCTGCAGCTGTAAGGTGTCTGTTTACAAGGGATCTGCTCCTACTTGCATCCACAGGACATATATTGATATTAAGAACGAGTTAATTCAGGGTTTGTCTTGTGCGTTTTAAAGTGGCCGCACTGTTGCCCCAGGTCCTCTGTGTGGGAGTTGAGAGGCTGGCTTTGACGTGCAATACTACACAGACGAGATTCTCTCAGCTTCTGGAATAGGCAGGTGAGTACATGCACATGCCCCCCCCCCACCACCACCACCAACACACACACACACAAACACGGATACAAAGTCACGGGTCACAAGCTTGTTCATATAACTGTCCAAAGTGGAAACTAAACATCAGGAGGGAAAAAACTTTGATACAATACTGAATATGTTACCCAATATACAAGTTGAGAGTTACTTGCGAGTAGAGAATAGAATTCCCAGTCTGTTCAGTAAATATCTGACAGTGATAAATGGGGCTTATAGGACATCCCTGACTGATGACAGAGATTTGAAACCATGAGAACTGTTGGCAAATACATCCTGTTTTAGACCTCGGGGGCATGACTCATAACACCAAAACCAAGGTTCAGTTGTTGTAGGTTCTCTTCTTCCAGCCTTCTAGGAACCAACGGGCAACTTCCAGCACCCTGCGTACTGTACACCCCAGAGCCAGGGCAGGGAGGCCTGGGGAGGGTGAGAAGGCAGTGGGGGAGGTGAGAGAAGATTTTTAGGGTGCCTAGAGTTTTTGGGGCTGAGTGGGTCTATTTAGCCCCCAGCAGATTGCCCCCCTCTCCTTCCCTCCCCTCCTCCTCCTCCACCCCTCTCCTCCCCCTGGCTTTGTGTGCCCTGAGCCTACTCCTCCCCCTTTTGTCACCCGGGCATTCCGCTTTGGTTAGCACACACAATGGGCGCTCAGTGCTCACCCTCCTGACACTGCATTCTGCCTGTGCACCAGGGAGTGGGCACGGGAGGGGGAGGGAAAGGGGTCCAGGGGGGAGGGTTAAAGGATGACAGCAACTCACCCCATGTGACCAAAATGCCATCAAGCATCAACTCCCCCTCTTCCCCTTTTTCAAAGACCATCGTCTAACTTCACCCATCCATACAGATGGGCAGTAAAACTAGTGCCAGTGGGCCTGGTTGGCACGGTGAACACAAAACCTCGACTTCACTGGCCAAACAAATGAACAGGTGTCTCTTATGGCTGAGTGGTGATGTGGAGCCCAGCCCTCATACAGCCTGCTTCTCTATAAGCCCAGCTACATGTGTGTTCCCTTCATCTTTACGCTGCTCTGCAAACATAAACACGGAGAAACTTTCAAGTGCAACAAGGGCAGTTACATTTCTAATCTCCGCCGATGTGACTCTCTCTTAATGGAATTCACAACAAACACTACAGAGCACCTGGAAGTTTGTCCTGTGCAAAAAGTTGAGAATAAAGTTGCAGAGCATGTAACTATTCACTGACAGGAAATTTAATTCCTACTTAAGAATAGCAACCAGTGGAGTGCAAGAGGATGACTGGGTCTGTATATGTGTGTGTGGCAGCAGCTCAGAGGCTGGTGGGGGGTTAGTTTGAGTTTCAAAGACCCTGCTTGTTCGCCCATATTTCACACCACGGTGACACCTTAAAGCCTAGACAGGCCTGGTTGCTTTGCCCTCTCTTTCACTTTCTGAGAAAAAAGGGGAATTGGGATGTGAGGGAGGGGGGTACTGAAATATATGCAAATGGTCCCCCAGAGGGGATACGAATTTTATGGGTTCAGAATTTAGTTCAGCCAACCTGAATAATCAAATGTGGGAACAAAAAAAAGGAGAGAAAAGGAAGAAAAAAAAAAAAGAAAACAAAGAAACCCAGATGAAAAAACAAAACCAGACCCCACCTCTTTCCCCTCCTCCCGGGTTTTC
>JBBMJY010000002.1:14904650-14931392 GCA_037833715.1 Toxotes lorentzi | reverse complement strand
GTGGGGGGGGGGGGGGGGGGGGGAGGGAAAGAGGGGCAAGGGGCCCCCCGGAGGGGAGAAGAGTTTGGGGGGTTAAGAGTTGGGTTAAGCAAACTGGAAGAAGAAAGGGGGGGAAAAAAAAAAAAAAAAACAAGCCCCCCCCCCACCATCACAACTCCATACCTCCAGCTTCAACCCCCACCTCAGGCCTCATCTCTGTTCCCTCCTGCCAGGTCCTCACATGAGAGGAGCTCAGTACGTCCAAACTCTTATTAGGATCTCCTTACGGGGCAGGGGAAGGGAAGAGAAATGAGGGGAGAGAGGCGAAGAGGAGAAGGAGGGGTTTGAGGAAACAAGAAGAGGGGCTAGTGTACCTGATCAGGCAGAACTGCCGGCTTCTGATTACGACACCATTTTCTCAGCAGGCTTCCAAGCCTCATCCTGTTTCTGTGAATATGGAGCATAGGGCCAGCCAATCCCCACAGCGCTCCCTCTCATCTAATGGCAGAATTAAGACCGTTTAGAGTGATTTCCTCTGCCTTCATGGTCGCATTCTGAAAGAACTGAATCTTTTTCCCTTTGCGCCGATTTACAATGTGGGGGGTCTGGCATGCAACGGGTGAGAGAAAAGTTCTACATGACTGAACATAACATTACAACAGGTGGGGAATTGAACAGAGACTCCACAGAACATGGCTGAGAACAATTTTGCTTCACCTATATATTCTTGTTAGACTGAACCACCAGTTCACTTTGGACAAACATTTTTACTTTTGTAACACCCTTGCCTTCATGTGGGTTTGTGATTATGAAATCAGCTTCCCTGGGGAGCCATAGTTGGACCTAGAGTCTGTATATCTGTATGTGTTCATTTTAGACATGCATCTGCTAATAAAACATTCAAAGTATGTTACAGATACTAGTAATATGTTTTATTGTATTTTCAAGTTAGTGTTACAAGTCATGGATTAAGGGATAAGGCTGCATGAAAATCCCAAAACTAACAACTAAGTGAATTTGCTGACAATTAAAAAAAAAAGAAAATATCAACTGCTGCTTCTTTTAATAACCCACCGTATATATGTATAAGAACTCAAAGTAAAAAAGTTTGAAACCTTGAAAGTGAATTATTATTTATTTTTATTTTTTTGATAAACTGAAGAATTAAGTGTTCCTCAGGGGATCAAAAATCCTTTACTTTTCCCAGCACATGAAAAGTTGACATTTTGGAGATACATAGTTTTCACAGAACAGCAGAGGTATGTTCATTTTATATATATACGGCTCCTAAATGGAAGTAAAGCATGCCATGGGTGGAAAGTTGATCATGTGTCAGATCAAACTGATTCACAATGACACTAACCCAAACAGGGTGTAAATCTGGACACAAATCTGCTTAAACTCACTCCTTCTATGTCAAACTGCATCACATCAAACCCATCACTGTGGAATATGGCACAGCACCATATCAAACAACCACAGTTTGAACCTGTTGCTTTTGTATTTCCCATGCTGTCTAATGATTCCCCCACTTTTCCTCCAACCTCCAGTAGACAAATCCTTCAGCTTTATTGCCCAGACTCAAGGGCTGCAGGTGCACAGGCCACAAAAGGGAGAGAAGGGGGTGGAGGGAGGGAGTTGAGGGGGTGTAAGGGTAGAGGAGGGGATGGGAAAGAGAATGGTGAGTCAGGAGATAAGAGAGGAAGGAACAGAGCCCCCCAACCCTGGTTTAACCTCAACACCCACCCATCCTACCCCTACACCCCTGCCTCCATCCCAGCCCCGTCCCTACCCTTCAACACCTCTCTGTTTTGCTCCACTGCCTTGCCACACGTGAGAGGAGTGCAAACTGCGAGTGGTGCTGCCTGGCGCTACCAGGCCTTCCTGGTGTGTGTGTGGCAGGGGACAAGGGGCAGGCGTGGCAGAGCGGCCATGTGGCGGGACCGGCCCTTTTCTTCTAAATCAGTAGAGGAGCAGTAATGACTACGAGCTACAGCTGTGCCCACTGAGGCCTGCCATACCTTGCCCTGCAGTGGCCCCTAAACCTCATCACACCATGTTGCCCTCTGCTTATGGCCCCTGCTATTGCTAGTGGAACGTACACAGTATGAATGTATTCATCTCCGCTGAAATTCTCAGAAGAGATTAAACTATTCTATAACTTTTGGAGCTACTTCATGGGTTAGTGATAGGAGAGATGATGATGTCACTGAAATAAAGCATAAAATATTTACTGAATATCAATGGAAATAGTCAGAACATATTTAGTCTAAGCAAAAGCTTTGTATATTCTGCCCTCAGAGACAGTATTTTCCATGTGAAAAATATAATCCATTTATTTACATCTTTTATTTACACTCTTTTTAGATTGTTTACCCATTAAGGTTTTGATAATGCCGCATTTCAAATCTCAAATGATTACAGTGAAACTCTATGTTTACAAGCACATAAGAATTTACATCGACATATACACCGTGTGTAGTGTGCTTGTTGATTAGTTCCTGTAACCTCTACCAGGACAGTGTTTTCTAACCCTGATAGGTGTGACATCCTTTGGACAAGACACAAAAATAGTTCATTCATTCATTCAACACTATATGTTCCCTTCTATAATTGCTGCCAGTCAGTAGGTGTGGTATTGGGTTCCTATCACCTTTTATTATATCTTATTCTCCCTCTATACATTACTGTCTGCCCATTTCTAAACAAATGACAATGTAAAAAAAAGGTCATACATCTTGCATTTCTTTTGTGATTCTTGAGATGAAAATGTAAACATCAGCAGACCTGGGCTCAAATCCAGCATTATGATGATGTGGGGAAAAAAATGGAAAAGAAATAAAACCAGCCTCGTCATCAAGGATGCTGTGAGATGGGAGGACTGGTTTGTGGTTTAAATGAGTCAGGTTAAGGGAAGGCCTGAACAGGACACGCCATGTGAGTCACACACAGAGAGGATTATGGTATGATACCAATGAAGAAACATCTAAGTAACATGGCAAACCATTTGAACCTTAGTGTGCCATGTCCACGTGCTGACTTGTGCCTCCAGCTTCCACCTGCAGACAAAAAGCCATATGAGTTACCTACTGCACACATAATATGCCAGCACAAGTCCACTCTAGCTCGCTCTCTGTCACACATAGGTACATAAACACACAATCCTGCCTATGTTACTGGAGCTGCTGTGCTGGGAACACACCCTCAGGGACAGGAATAACAGGCCACTCCAGAGAAGGAGGACATCTGAGACACAGTGGCACCATACATGATGGCTCTTTAACGTGTCCTCATCTCCATCCCCTAATCCTCAGATGCTTTACTATCGGCTACTGTTTACACCAACTACAAGTCAAGAGTAAAAGCAGAAAATGGACTTTCTTAATTTTGAATGACTAAAGTCCACTAGAAAGCCATTGAGGAAGGCCTCTAGTGTGAAGGGAGCCTCATATTGAATAAGGATTGAAATTTACATGACAACTTAAGAAAAATGCTTTTTTATTACTCATTCATCCCCTAAATCACTTGGCTCCCCCGCTCCTTTCCTCTGCCTCGGCTATTAAATCACCATCTTGACCCTGCGACCTGGGGCCGCAAACCATAAAGAGCCCCCTGTGGGTCAGAGGCCTGATTGTAACATTTGAATATGAAATGGACTTGGTTGGGCCTGGAAACAGCCCCATGCGCTGAGACACAGGCTGACCCCCAGGAGAGAGGCCTGCCTCAGCAGCCCAGGGCCTGGAGGCTCCCTCTTCTCTCACCAAGGATTTACTTGGACTTGAGAAGGAGGGAGAGACACAGAGAGAGAGAGGTCTGAAGTTGGGGGTGGAGGGGTGAGGGTGGGGGTCTGAAGCGGGGTTGGGGTTGAGCGAGAGTGAGGGAGAGGAGAAAGAGAGAGGGCAGACATTTGAATAAGACAAGAAGCGATTGGTGTTTGCATGACAAAGGAGCCCGCCATCTCCCCTGATTGGTGTCACAGTGCTGCACTAAAGCCATGCAGGCCCCCTGGGGTGGGGTGATGTGTGGAGCACAGGCATGTTTATGCATCCAAGGTGTGATATTAGGGAGGGATAGTGGGGGCCCGTCGTCAAGTTTCGGGTTAAGAAGTTTGTGCGCATATTCTTAAAAGGAGAAGAAGTTTGCATTATTCTGGCTATAAATTTACAATTTTAAAGTGAAAATCAAGACTCAAATCTTACGTTTTCTCTTTGAAGACTATGTTTGAAACCTTAAAAAAATGTATAAAAAGTCTGAGAACTTTGATGGATGTTTACAAAGGACAGCTTGGGTAATAATTTGTCTTATTATGTTTAAAGCTTGTTTGACTGTCTGACCCTTGGGCTGGGTTAGACAGGCCCAGATGAAGTTTACAGTTGTAGACAAAAGATCATAAAGCATAGATAACTGTATTATCTTTGAGCTTTTCTGTCTCTCAGTCTCCACCTTGTTTCTGAAAGTAAATACTAGTATGTTTCCCTGTTCTCTACCTGTAGTCCTGAATCTACTAATTATTCTAGAGAGGTGTGAAGACCACCACCCTCTCTGTCCCCTGCTGGGCTGTCAGAGGAGTCGTCAGCTACTGCAGGTGGACCTCTGGCACCACCGAGTCCTGACCATCTTCCTCCTGCACCCACTCCTGCTACTCCTTCTCCTAAATGTTTGACGGGAACAATGACAATACAAGAACAGAGATGAGAGAGGATCATATGAGTAGGCAAATCCAGGGCCTTTGAAGGGGATTTCACAGCTCAATAAGTTTGGACAATTTGTTTACAATCCCCATTATTACAGGCCCCTTGGGAGAAGGTGTATGCATAAACATTGGTGCATTTTCTCCGAAATATTGCAGATTAGGGTCCACTCAGGGGAACGATGCAAAAGTGCAAGAAAAAGTACCACAGGGGGTCAAAAAGAGGAGTGAAGAGGACGAAGGAAGCGCAAGTGAGAGTTAGCGAGGTCACACGCTCACACTCACACACACATAAGAAACACACACGCACTTACCCCCTACAGACAAAGCCTCCACAGGCTCATCTGGGCAGTGCTGCTGCCCCTCAGGGACACACCTCCAAGAGAGATGGCCTGACTAACTCTCCATGGCAACTAATCAATAAGTGACAGACTCAGTCAGGACTGACCCGTAGCTGAGTGTGTTCCACCTCCCCCCATGTTCCCAGGGTTACACTCCCATAAACCACACACACACAGATTGGGCTGCCCTAAAAGACAAAGTCCCCCAACCTGACCGGTGCCCCCAGGAAAATAAATCTTTTTTTCGTACTTTGGGCGTATTTGACAACATACCATTTTTAACATGTACAAGTGTGTTTTGTTTTGGGTTTTTTTGGGGTTTTTTTTGGGTACACAGAGGGTGTGTGTTCACAGGGGGCACGCACATGGGTACAGGTTACTGAACGAACACAGCTCCTGACAATAGCGATATGATCAGGCAGCTTCTGATGGAGCAGAGTCACAACACCACCATTGTGTATCTGTCAATCTGTGTTCCCTCTCACTGTCTTCAACAAACACTAATCAATATCTGTGGCCTAGATGAGAGGCCTAATCTTCTCCCTTGTCGCCCCCTTAATTCCTTATTCCTCCAACTCCGCATTGTCTTGCAGCAGTCCAATACTCTCTTCGTTGTCCCTAGGCATAGTACATATACGTCTGCAAACATACACTTGGCCCCGTTTTTCTGAGCTTCCAAGGAAGGTCAGAAGTGGGGTCAGAACTCTAGTTGGACAAATTAAAAGCAACGCTACATGCTCCAGTGTTCATAGACAAAGTGATGTGTGATACAGAAAGGGACCATCTGCAGCAGACACACTTTTACACACTAGAGAGCCTCGCTCCGTGTCTGAGCTGTCCTTAACGCACATTAGAACCAGCCCTTTTTATGTAATTGCCCTTACAGGTTATTCAGGAAGAGGCCTCTAACTCGTGTGCGTGTGTGTGTGTGTGTGTGTGTGTGTGTGTGTGTGCGTGTGTGTGTGTGTGTGTGTGTGTGTGCGTGCGTGCGTGTGTGCGTGTGCGTTTTACACATCTTCCTCCAACCACAATTACAAGCAAAAACAAGTTCAAGTAAACCTCAGAAGTGCTTAGCTGAACAAAACGTCAAATGATCCTCATCTAAAAACTTCTCTAAACATACAAACCGAGCAGCAAAAAACAGAATCCTCCCATTTCAGCTGTTCGTGTGATTTGTATTTGTTTTGCTTGGGACAAAAGAGGCGGTAATCCTGTCTCATATTTGACAAGTCTCATATTCACACACACCTGCTGGGACAAAGTAAACACACCTTCAGAGGCAGACACCTTAATGGATGACCCTCACATTAAAACGTAAGTCAGGATAAACCCTAAAGCAGGCATGTTGACATGATATAGTAAAGAGACATGCCCATTCCGGATATGACTGATGAGAGGTAGCCACATCATAGCTGGCTCATGTGCACAGTGTATACAGTCTGTACACAGGTCAAAAAAACATCACGGTGATGGTGCGTGGAACTTTCTCTTCTCCTTAATTATTATTATCCTTGTAATTATTTGGAACAGATTATTGGCTAAATTCCTCACATTAAAAGATTTGACATGTGCTCAAGCTCCACCCTGAGCTGCAACACAGGTGTCAGTTGTTTCTAATATATCCTTTTATAGACATGTCATGTGTCAGATCAAATGGCTTTCTCAACATGCATTAGTTACACCATTGTGTGACTAATGCATGTTGAGAAAGCCATTAACAGAATATTAAATGTAATTTTGACTTTTTAAAGTTTGGACCATCAGTTATTTTTTTAAATACCCTACCCCACAGCAGCTCAGGCACCTGAAAGTCTGTAAGTCCCTACTTTCAACAAATTCACTTTCCAGTGACACACACACATGTAACTTGCTGCTGGGTGGGTGCAGTTTCTTGAGTGGCGGCGTGCTTGCCTTTGAAACATTTCCCACTCAACATTCCTTGTGGTTGTGTAAAGCATGGTGATCCAACCACAGCTATCATTAATGAGACATTTGCATCATGGAACAAGTCTGTCACTGCTCACATACATGTAGGCTCAGAGTTGAAAAACTGGGGATGTGCTTAAAGGAGGAGAGGTGTAAAAAAAAAAAATGGTCAAATGTGATTTTCTAGTGTCTCTGGTGAGTGCTGTCAGTGAATGAGTGAGTGAGTAGGTGAGTGAATGGAGAGGGGACTGAGGGGACGGTGCAGTGGAGAGGGATGGCTCTCAGTGGGTCAGCCCAAAAGCCCTGACCCCAGGAGGATTTGATGCCATTTTCCCACGCAGGGAGTCGACCTGAGAGGAGCTCGTTAACAACATCTGCCCCAGTTCAGGGAGATTAACCCCCACCCCCAACCCCTGCACCTCTTCACACACACATACACACCACTCTGCTGTCAATCTGAGTACCTCACACGAGTCTCTCCTCTCTGGACAGGCCTGCCCAAGCTGGACAGGCCATACCAGGTCCCTCCAGGCTCGACTCGACGGGGCTTCCGGGAGATCCCAGCCAAAGCAAATCAATACAGTCTCACTGTGTCATAGGTGCAATCCCTAACTGCACTCATCCGTTCATTCGTTACAGTCAAAATATGTTGTGTAGGTGATGTCTGGCCTGAACACCAGAGGAGGTTCCAGATTTGAGTTTGAGATTACATGAAAATGTTTAGAAGGTGTTTAGAAGGTGTGTTCCTGCTGGAAGTTGCCCAGCCAGTCGAGCAGGCGGGTTAGTGATGTCACCAACGTCAGTCTGTTGGCCAGATTTGTGTAATGAGTTTTCCACTCATCACATTGACGTAAAAAGAGTAACTCACTAAATACACTCCTACTGCTTTTACCACCTTGTTCACATATAATCACACAAGACATGCAACTGGCGGGGCATGTTCTGACATAATATGGGGAGAGGGAAAAACAGGACTGACTGAAACATGGCCTATGGCACTGCTGCTGTTAAGCTGGAGCTTTGCATGCGCTGCACACACACATAGGTGCGCAAAGACACACAGTGGCAGAATCCACTGGGAATCCGCTGAATCCATGTTCTACCGGGCTATAATTAGGTTCGTTTTTGGAGAGGGGGTTAAACAAACAGGGGCTGTGAGGTCATAGGCAGATGGAAGTGGGATATGCCTGCACTTGCTGAGTGGGCACAGAGCTCCACATGACAGGAGAGAGAGGCCCTCTGGGCGCTCAGCAGGGGGAGAGCGAGGGGGGATGGGGGCGAGGGTTGTGGGGAGCCAAACTCGGATGGCCTCACTGCCAGAACATTCAAACACAATCAATAGCTATGCACGGTCCGGCACAGCCACACACCTTCCCACAAACACACACACTTTCAGTCCTAAAACATCAGTAGGTAAGAAATTTCTGTGCCGAATTAGCAGCGATCACACAGAGAACTGAACTTCACTGAACAGGAATTGTAAGAAATATTTCACTGTACTGACACGCTGAAACTTTTTAATCGGCCATTAAGCAGAAACCTCCACATTTTTGGCTGAAAGTTAACCCATAACTGGGTGTAATTATCAAAGGAGTTGTGCGGGTGAAAGCCATCCAGAGGTTACATAAATTTCAGTCTGATAAATGACTAAAAAGCATCACTCAGTCCAGCCCACAGCAAACACCCCTGACACCAAGGAACAGGAAGAGAAAAGCTGCTTAATTACAAAAAAATGAGTTGGAGAGTGTGATTAGGTGACGGGTGGCTGCTGGCACGCTAGAGTGACTTAAGACCCTGTCAGTGAATGCAGGGAGGTCTAGATAATCTTTCCCTCCACAAAGGTGCGTGGGGCTAATCCAGGCCCCTGTGCTGAGCTGTGGATCAAGTCCTACAGGGAGTGTGGGAAGGCCAGCAGGACCGCCACTGCTTCGGCCCTCTTGGTGGCCAGAGCTTATTTATCCCAAGGTACACTGCAACAGCAGGCCGGTCTATTCTTCCACACACTTTTGCATTATTAGAGTGTCAGCAGCTTGAGAAAGCAGTTAAGTTTGTGAATGTGATGCAATTTGTTGAAAAAATAAAATCTACCAGATCACAGCTGCCTAAGTTAACACTGTATTTTAACAGAAGCAGCTCAGAGCTGGACAGATCGCAACAGAGCAGAGCAACTTCAAAATGATCCAAATGTAAATCAGCACAACACACAAGTTCCTCTGTGCACATCAGAAGTTATTTGAAAGACTAAAGGAGAAAATCCCATGTCAACATGCAAAAATACTTAATATTAAAATACTAAATTTGAATCTTTAAAGTCCTTTATTACATAATTTTCTTTTCATATATTTTCCAAAGAGAAGGTCAAAAATGATTTCTGGCACATCAGCACTGACAAACAAGGAAAATTTACAGAACTTTTCAAAACATTTTCAGATGGCATCTCTTGTGTTTTATGGGATATACTTTAATTTAATAATACATTTTTTTTAATGGTTAAGCACTCATCTTGTTTCTTTATTTGTTTTAGTGTTATATATTTAGATCCTTAATTTTATCCTTTAAAAAGCAAAAATGAACTCTGAATTCTTGTGACAAAATATGAAAAACACATTCAAAGTGACAGTGACAGTTAAATACACATAGTCTGTCTTCATCCACAGTACGTACACACTGAAATAAATGTCAGGGCAAACCTAAGGAAGGAAAAGTATTTCCAGCCTGATTAAGACAAAGACAAATACTACAGCTTTTCACCAGCTATGTAAAAAGCGAATCATAAAGTGAAATAAGATGAACTAATTTAATTTTCTACAAATGTCAATTCCAAAACTAATGCGCCTGTGAAAAAAATATTTACCAGAAATATCAGATAAAAATTCTAAAGGCCTAAGGATTGTGTGATGTTATATTTTTAATTTGAACGGATGTTTAAAAACACAGGCCAGCACTTTTTAGAAGTCCAGGAAAGCAAAATTATAAATCTTTCACCACATCTTTAGAGCTTGACAAGGAATTGGAAGACCACATGAGTCCCATAAAACCTCCTCCATGAAGAAAAAGTGAAAACATCGCTGTGCCTGTACTGTTTTAAATAAAATAACTGATCATGCATGTTCAACATGTAAATTTCCAGTTGTTTGGTCTATCATTGTTTGATATAACAAGATTGTCATTCAGTGTTTTTGAAGATCTTGGACACATCACCTATGAAATTTTCAATGTTATGCTCCATTGATATTAAAGCATAGTCATATTTCCAAAACTCATGTTACACACAAAAGACAGAGGCACCAGTCATGTTTCGTACAAATTTATTCAGCATTTAAGAATAGAGGATGGTCTTAAAATATGTAGAAACGTCAGTTTAAATAAACCTTTTCGTTCAGGATAATGAGTAAACATGACACTGTCAAAAACCATCACAGAACAAAACATTTTACAAAAACAAATTTGAACATTTTTCACGTGACAAAATATTGGGTTCACAAGCTAAAAAGAAAGAAAAAAAAATTCTTACTATAAATAAAACCTGCGTTTGCGACCCGCACAGTCTTAACATTTCATTTTAACCTAACATTTCATGAGGGGGGGGGGGGGACGAGACTACAAAATTTGGACACAGTCGAGACAACTGACATTCTACAAATTAAGTGTAAACATTTATGTACCAACTTTCCATCCAGCTTTTCTGAAATACACCAGCCTCTTAATGAGGCCACATGCCTTTTCATAGAGAGAAAATATGGCATTATTTAAAATATAGAAGTCCAATTCTTCTACATATGTTGATTGCTTATACTTGTGATAAAAAGCCTCTTTGCAATGCAATTTACTCTCATGGGCTCAACGTTCAGTTTCGGTCCATTTAAAATGAAAACAACTCAAATGATATTGAGACAAAGTTGTTTTTTGAATAAAACCGTTGAACGTCGTTTCTTTAGCAACCAAAAAGTTCAAGTATCCGAAGTACTCTTATTTTTATTTTTTTTAAGTTTGAAGTCTTTTTTTCTTCTTGCTGCTCTCAGATGTGGGTGAGAGGTAGCGTCCCATTGACGCCAGTCCCTGCGGTCTGATAGTGCGGGTGGACGCTGTGTAACCGGCTGCTCTGCAGGGAGGAATGCTCCGCGCTGTCCCCGCCGGGAGGCAGGTACATGCTTATCATATCCCTCAGGTCCCCCAAACACGCCCGCTGAGAGTGGGACGTGATGGCCGGCGGCGGTGAGCTCGGCTCGGTCTTGCACACGGACGCCATGGAGCTCAGTCCCATGGCGTTGGTGGTCTGCTGCGTGTACGCCGGAGACATGCTGTACGTGGAAGCCGCGTTCATGTAGGTCTGCGCCGAGGACATCATCGGGTACTGAAGCCCTGCCATCTCGTATCGGTGCATCTGCTGAATCTGAGGGCTGTTCATGCTGTGATGCTGAGGGTAAGCCAACTGGTCCTGCATGAGAGAGTACGCACTGTTTGTCCACCCGTTCATGTGCGCATAACCGTCCATCCGCTGCCCCACCGACACCGAGTTGTTGACGGCATTGGCTCCTGGCGGCAACAGTCCCCCGGGCAAAGAATACTTGTCTTTCTTGAGCAAGGTCTTGGTCTTCCTGCGGGGACGGTATTTATAATCCGGATGCTCCTTCATGTGCATAGCGCGTAGACGCTTGGCCTCGTCGATGAATGGCCTCTTTTCAGCGTCGGTCAGAAGTTTCCAGTCAGCACCAAGCCGCTTGCTGATTTCAGAGTTGTGCATTTTGGGATTTTCTTGCGCCATCTTCCTCCGCTGTCCCCGGGACCAGACCATGAAGGCGTTCATGGGCCGCTTCACCCGCTCCTGGTCGCTGGCACTGTTGTTCTTTGTGCCCGGCGCCGAGCCCGAGTTGGACTGCGGGAGCGGGGTCTTGAGCTCGGTTTCCATCATGTTATACATTCAGGCGGCTTGTAGTGTTCACTCACAGGCACATAAAAAAAAGTTCACAAAACAGCGCCAAAAGTCAAAGAGGTAGAGGTACTGACCAGTCTCACAAGAAGATGGAGAAAAAAGTTCTGCCCAAAGAGGCAAATGTGTCTGCAGGTGCTTCTGGTTTCTCTCCGCTCAAAGCTGCTCCGTCCCCCACGGCTCTGAAACAGAAGTCTGTAAACTTGTTCGCCAAGCTCATCTGTTAATAGGCCTAGTGGCCGGACCATGTGATGTGGATTGACAGCATGACAATGAGGAGCAGGCGACCAATCAGTGCGCAGCACAGGAGTAACCAACCGGAGCACACAGCGCCGTGTTTTGGTTAGAGGAGGAGGGAGAGGCAAAGTTTTAAAACAGCAGCGCAGCTCAACAACCTGAGCGCAAAAATATTACAGATTTACAACCTTTATAATCCGAGAATGAAGACGAGAGCTTCACGGAAAATGCTGCCGATTTGTTTTTCTCACTGAATGGATGTTGCCTCATCGCATCGAAATCATTTCTGGAACAAATGAAATCCTCTTAGGAACTTTTTATTTTCTACATTTGAGGCTCAGCTGAATAAAACTGAATGTCATACATGCAAAAGTTTGAAAGATTTTCTAGAATCGTGAACTTTATATAAAACTACAGAGTACAGGCCTTATATAGCTTTACGTATGCTGCAGGGAAACAGTGCCAGTAAATGAACCACAGAGGCTGGTCCCTGCAGGCCAAAACCGAATTAAAATGACTCAAAATACTTAAAGCAGAAAGTGGAACATTAGAATAAAATGTGCCCTTGCCATACAAAAAAATCCTTTCATGTGTACCTGCTGTCAAACACGCTTTTGTTGCTTTTCTTTAATCACAATTTCAATTTTATTTGACCCACAAAAAATAAAAAATGCTTTTTTGTCTTATTTCTTGGGGGAGATGAATTTTTCTGTGCTGTCAAAACTTTCAGCAGACTGAGAAGCTATCCTTTTTTTTTTTTTTTTAATAGATGGCCTTAATTTTTTTCACGACAACCCTTTTGGACCAAAAGTTTTTCTCAGGAGTTGTACTGTCTCTTTCGGCGCTGTTAAAAAAAAAAAAAATCCACAGAATTTCTGAGAGGCTGAAAGAATTCACTTTCTAAAAACTTATAATAATAACAATGATAATAATTTAAGGCGTGCAGAATAATTTCCCATGAGAATAAACGTTTTTTGGAATGAAACAGGCTGATGACTACACAAACAAAAACACAAATAAAATGATATTGTGATTTTTGAAAGGAAAATAACGTGTCAGAAGCATAATACATAATGTCACACATACATACATCTGGAAAAATAAGAGGTCGCTTTTAATTCCAAAGTGAAATTGATGTCACGTTAATCTGGGTGTTTTTGCACCGTCGCAAAACTTTAATACATCAACGACCTCTTGTGGAGGGGACGGGCTATCTCTTTGGTCCCTGGGGAAAAGTTTAGTTTGAGACTCTGCGTCGCAAACAGCTCCGCTCCGTCATGTGAGTGACTGCTCATCCTAAAAAAAAAAAAAAAAAAAAAAGAAAGAAAAGAAAAGAAAAATCATCAGCAGGCTGTTTGCTGACTTGCTTTCTCTATGCGGTGTTAATGGTTATTAAAATGATTGCCGTGGAGAGGTCTTCATTTGCATGTGTCTCCTTACAAACGACCTGAAACGCTGCTGCTCCGCCGCTGAAACCAATCGCTCAACAGCGCGAACCTCACACCTGCTAATGATTGCGAGCGAATCGCCCATCGAAAACAACTATTAACACCTCAGTATTTAGATGAGCTCTGCAGGGATCATTGTGGTATGTGCATTTTTTTTTTTTTTTTTTTAAGCGCGCTTCACCTCCCGGAGCCTTAAAACTTAATATGCAGCCTCTGCAAGGCCCCTGTACTTATATTCCTATATTAGACACAGGGCGGTGAGTTCACCAGAAATTTATTTATTAATTTATTTTTAATTAATCATCTATCAGTGTTGTTGGAGAGCAAACATAAAAAAAAACAGTCTTGTTTTTGTTTTGTTTGTAAAATCAGTTATTTATCTGAAAACAATGAACGGAGACCAACGCTTAATCTCCCTTACTGGTTTAATGAGCTGCTGCCATTAAATTATCAATGAACCGACAACATCTGTCACTCATTGTTGCTCTTCTCTCTTCTTAAGAATGAATGAAAGTTTCCGTTTTTTTTAACTAAAAGCTCAAAAGCTAAAACCGAAAGCCTTGATGGTTTAAAGAAGAAAAGCATTTCGCATTCAGGATAATGCACCTTCAGGATGTATTTAGCAGCCATTATAAACACATATTTAGGCTATATAACTTACACTAAGGGTTCAACCACGGGCATAAAGAAAGATGGCAATAATAATTATGAGTTTTTAAATGGGGAGTCCATATGCATTGCATAGGCACAAGTAGCCTAAAGAATAAAGAATGAATGAGTGAATCTGTTATTTTAACGGGAGGGAAAGCCTATAGCTCAGCCATACAGCTGTGGTAAATCAGCTGAAAAGAGACATCACTTCATGAATTTAATTTCCACGTTCAATGGGGCGTTACAAACAGAGCAGGAGAAATAAAACTAACGTCCAATTAGCAGTCATCTAATTCTCAGGAACCAGTTATTTGTTTATCTGGGCAGATCTCAATACTGATCCGCTTGTAATCTTCTTATGGAAATTGACCGGTAGCACAGAGAGACAGAGAGGGAGAGAGAAAGAGAAAGGAGGGGAAAAAAACACCACCAGGAGTAGCCCGGAGTTTGGTAATGAGGGCCTCTGTGCAGCTAATTTCCTAATTAAGGAACGGAGGACCACCAGCACAGTCTGGTCTGATTCAGACTCAACAAGCCTGACAGCCCAGAGGGGCTCTCAGGGCGCGCGGCTGCAGGATCCCACTGTTGAATGTTGGGAAATATGCGGACGTCCTGATGGGAGGATATAACCTGCATGCAATCACATCGATCCTGCATAATTTAACGTTTAAAATAAATGGATGAATTGCGCATGTGCATGTATGGAGTGAAGATTTTTTTCCTCTCTCTCTGTCTCAAACCGACGATTTCTGAGGAGAAACTGATTTTACTTTGGCATTTTTCGTTACAACAAAGATGCAGCTGATTATCAAAAGCAAATGTTTTGTTTAAAATTGACACTCACGTCGTGCAGCTCAACAAATCTGGTGCCTGAGTTTGACAGCAATGACAGAAAATTAAGGTTTTGGTGTCATTGTGGCCTTTGGGCCTTAAAAAAACAAAATGTTAGTTATATTTACAGAGATTTAGGAGAATTAAAATCTATTTACATCGACTAATTGACACAAAACGACATTAATCCCACCTCTGAAAACAGTCCTCATGTCCGCATCCTTTTGCTCGGCTGTCAATAGAGCTTTATGGTCAGACACTTTCAATTCAGGACGCACAAAACGCGCTCAACTTTAATATTATACGACAAGACACAGGCGCTGCATGTCTGCCATTCAGCTGCAAATAACCAGCTGATAATGGCTTGTAATTTACTGCCTTTTATTGCCCTTTCTTATCGTTATAGCCTGCATCTACAAGTTTTATGTTTTTCTCTCATTTTTAATATCTGCCAATAAGGAGATCGGGGTTTTTTTTGCATATGTATATATAATCGAAAGTTGCATCTCAAACCCACAATAAACAACATTATTTTACGTGTCAATTTTAAACCCCGCGACCTCCAGAATCAATAACTTTTTTTGTTTCAGCTCAGTGACTGCGGACAAGGCCTTTGAGAAACAGTAATTAACAAAGAATGGGTTTTCAATTACAGCCACAATGGAGACTGTCTCATTAAGATTTGCATGATTTTTTTTTTTATTTTTTTTTTTTTGGACCAGGAATGCAAATGAAGATGCAATTTACGCACGGTCTGCTGTTCCTATTGTGTCGGCGTGAATGGTTGCGTCCTCCCAGTTCAACACAGGTAAAATAATATTCACGGGTCATTTAAAGGAATAAAAGTGCTGCCATTATCACCTCTTTATTTCACAAAGCAGGGCTAGTATTCCTGGTGGTAATTTGACTTATTTGATCCATAAGAGTTATAGTTGACAAAAAAAAGAAAGCTTAAGAAAAACAGATTAAAATGCTTAATGTCTGTGTGTAATGCATTTTAACTCACTTATTTTGTTTTTGTTGCAAAAAATAAATCAAAAGTTTTCCACAAAATGCTCTTTTCTTTCCTTGAAAAATTCAGACATTCATATTATGACCTAGCAACAGGTATCATAAAACCTAATTTCTATTACTTACTGATGGCATCTCCACATGGCAGATCTGTTAGGAACAAGAGATTGACCTACTGTGGATCTTTGGTTTATTTTAAGATATTATTGAGGTAATAGACTTTTCTCAAGGCATAAAATACAATATGAGAATATGAGAATTTTGCACTGTGCCACTGCTCAAAGTTCTCTTTGATTAAAAACTTTTCAACAAAACTCTCTTTGAGAAGCAAACGTCAAATTACTACGACTGGGAAAGACCAGAAAAACCTTTACTCTAAGTAAGTTTCCTTTTTAGTGTGTTGAAAAACTGAACTAAATGAAGTGCAAACTTGGTCCAACTAAAGGATGTCCAAAACCTTGAAATGAATAATCAGATTTGCACCGAAGACTCTGGAGGTTTTGAGTATGTTTGCTGCCTCCTGACAGAAAGGAGTCAGGAGAAGAATTACTGTGCGAGCATCGGGACAGAGAATAGAGGCCACGTATGGAGAAATGTGATTTTCTTAGGTACAGCTCTGTGTCATCACTTTTCCTCGACCGTTTCATCATAGACCAGCTGTGTGTGAAGCTTTAGTCACCGTGAGAGAGAATGGGAAAGGATGAAGCAGGCAGATTTGCAAACTCACCACATGTTGGGATGCAACCCGGAGGAACAGCTCCTAATGTGGGCCCATGTGAGGCAGTGAACGCGTCTAAGTTCGGTCTTTAGGTGAAGGGACTGTCACTCACACCTTAAAAAGAACCAAAACACACACTCAGAGGACAGATTTTTGATTCTCAGGAGAGCTTTAGTGGAGTGTCGCAAGTCTGTCAGGAGGACTCAGGGCTAATGGGGAACGCTGCATTCTTGCCTCCACTGTAGCAGAGTAATTTGTGTTTTCATTGTGGTGGCAGGGGAGTGAAGCCCAAGAGTGTTACGCCTGCACTCAACAGCCACCACGTCCGGCTCTGTGGAATTTATCCATCTTACTTATTGACCTCTGCTTGTAAAACAACATGTAAAAAACCTTTTTCGCCTCCTGTAGCTGTCTGCGAAGAATGCGTCAAAGTTTAGCCTCTTTTTCTCCTCGCCAGGCCAAGCATGTCCTTCCTCATTATGTTGTTGTGTGAGCAAGGCCAAGGCTGCTGACACAGACCCAGTGTAATCTCTTTAACCCGCCACTGTCATGAGCAGACAAGGCGTGACCACCCAACACTCTGCTCCATCTCACTTAGCCTAGGGAATAGTTTTTCACTTCATCACCTCACCCTCTGTGGTTGTAGCTGCTTATCACTTAGGGATGCACATTTCAAACACATTTGATCAAGTATGCTCAACACATAAGTGCGTGCAAAATTGCTTGGTTGCACACACACACACACACACAGGGTTAATCATTGTTACAAGACCACTTAATTTAATCACATGCAGCAGTCTGCAGTTAGAAATTCATATACTCACTGACCCTTGGAGTTCCCATAATTGACACAAGCTTTTTTTTTTTCCTGCGGTTATTGACTAATGAAGCTAAAAGCAAATTGAACTATGTCACAGTGGAGGACATCGGTGGAAGCATTTTTAGATGAAAACACAATGATTGTTAGCTCCTTGAAGTCATTTCTGAGACAAAGCCTCCTTACGTTTACTTCGCTGATTAGGAGAAACATTCATATTTAAAACATTTGGTATATGATGCGTTAAATGAAAAATAAAATACTAAATTACTTTGAATTATAAGCTCCTATCCACTGAAAGCTAATTTCAATTCGGATTAAATTAAGCAGAAAATTTCAATAAATATGGTTCTGCTTCTGAGCCACTGGGTGAGGCTGGATTTAGCCATCGAGCGCGCAACATGATCACTTCTGTGTTTGCTCAGGAATCAAGTCTGTTGCCTAAACTTGCTCAGCTGAAGCTCAGCTCACACTTGAGCCCCTAATCTGTGCAATCTTCATTTATCCACAGAGACGTCACATTACTTCTCATTTGCTGATTTCAAGGGTTTGCTGCACACTGGTTTTCAGAGCATTATTATGAGATGCTCTCTGAATAACACCAAATGCTGTATACGTCTAACAAAAGAGAACACAGTTTAAATTGGGCTTCCAGATGCTTTTTTTAATTTTTATTTATTTACTTATTTTTTGCATTATGATACTCTCTTAGCAATACAAGCAGATGCCTGCTGCTTGGAAGCTGCTGCCTGTGAATGGCATTATCAAGTACCTCAATATGATGATCATTTTAAATACCGTTATTGCCTGACTGGCTAATTGCAGCCCTCATTATTTTCCATGTATCTTTTGAATCATTGCCATGTTCAGTTTTTCCAAAAACAATGGAAACTTTCTCCGTTTTTTGTTTGGAGGAAAGTGCTGAATCGTCACTTTTTGCTTTGCGCCATGCCCAAGCAAGCAGCCCTCTTTTGTTTTAGCCATAATTGAGATCCCACTAATCTAGCCTCTTTTAAAAAATGAAACAGTCTCTTTGTCGGGCCTTCATTAGTTTAAGATAATATTGTGAGAATGCACAATTAATTTGCAGTGTAACTTTAATTAATTAAATACACCCAATTTTGTAACATGATTAATGCCACCAAGTTGTTATCTGTATTCTCCTCCAAAATGAATATGTAACAGCAATACAGCGTTGGGCATTAATTGCAGAAATTGGCTGCTTTTAGGAACCCAAAACTAGGTTAGGTAATTATAAGAGGTAATTTATTAAATCTTAAATAAAGAAACAAACAAGCATAAATTGATATATAAATCATGAGTACCATTATGTGTAATCTAGCTGTGATTTGGGGGGGGGAATGACAAATCTTTGCTGCGTGCCAAGCACTTGATAAAGCAGATAGTGGTCATAAATTTAGTCCCAGTCATGGTCTCATTAAAAGAGGCATAATTTAATTAAGAGTTAGCCATCGCCCTCTAAATATATTAATTACCTTGAGCATGGTGAGATGAGTGTGGTGATTATTGCGTATTTCATTAGAGTAAGTCTTCTGGGAGAAGAGCAAACTAAGGTGGGAAGCTGGCTGTGTTGACAAGATAATGGATGGGCTGGCCTGAGATGAATTTGGTCACCTTGCCTTGGGTTGAGCTGAGAGAGGTGAGACAGAGGACAACACAGGTCCTCAAGAAGGTTGGGTGTCTCAGCGCTGTTTACTAGAACTCTAATATTTCAGAAGACAGATTGTAAAAAAAATAAAATAAATCAAACTTTTGAACCAAATATCTTAAATACATATTAGAGTTGATCTTGTGATGATGCACAATGAAAAAGTAAATTAATTTGGTCTTTGTCCAAAACTAGAAACTGCACAACAATGCTTTAGTTGTGTTCTGTTATATTAAATGTTGGTGTCTTTCCTCTCTTATTAGTATATCCTGAGGACAAAAGACAAAAAATGCAAAAGAATAAAAACAAAAATAAGAGTAAAAACCATCATTGTTCTTAATTTTTAATATAACTGCAAAACTAAATGTCACTGCCTCTGTTCTGAGCGGCTCAATCCGCTGAGCTTATATCGACTTTCACTTTTCCCTAGCACTATAAATTCTTACCTTTGTGTGCCACCTATTTGTACACACACACACACAAACACATGCAGACCAGAAGTGTGCAGAGGAGTGCAGAGGCGACAACTCATTGCCCCATAGACTGATATGTCAATGAAACATACAAGATGTTGCCGCTGCACTGAAGCGATTTCCAGCTTCGCTCCTCTCCTGGCTGACAGCAGGACAAAGAGCCTAAGCTACTATTATCTGGAAGCAAGCTCTCATTCTTGCTTTCATCTTTCTCTTCACTTACACAAACATAGATGTATGTGCTTGTGCCAACACACAGACCTCAGCATAAAGTCACTGATGCATCCAGTGTGCATATCAGACAGGACAACCCTCTATTATTGTAGGGAGTTTGAACACTGTTAAAGAGTCAAAATGGTTGCAGACTGTGCAGAGTTGGCCAATAAAAGAAATGTAGCCAGAGTTACATTCTGATTTTCTGAGTCTGTGTCAGCTATTTTCTAAGAGGGCAGCAGGACTGTGATGCTTATACGTTGCATTTTGAGTTAATATTCCCAAACTTCTACCACACTGTTCTGCCTTGATATTTTTTATTCAGCCGTATCGGATCAGAATGACACCTAGACCAAGAGGTGACATTACGCGTCTGGAATAATGAAATAATTACCAACCAAAACACATTACACAGACATTGATATGTATGTATGGATGTATGTGAACAAACCGTGTAAACACAGAACACAAAGCTCTCTGCACCATCTTCCTGAATCCCTCCTCCCACTTCTCTCCTCTCTTTACTAACCTCCTCCCACTCTGGCCACAAAATTGAGGACACTCACCAAGCTCTGACTGGTCCCAAGGGTGCTGTTGCTTCGCAATCCCTCTGTTAGACACACCTTCAACAGCTGGCTGTCAGCTGGCCTAGGAGCAGGACCGTGGACTACAAGGTAGCAATGACATCCACAGCCCAGAGCCTCAGCCCAGACTCCAACCATGGCCATTCGGACGAGAGTACCACCACCGTGGCAGCTCCCGGTGCAGCAGAGAAATATAAAGAGCGAGAGACCCGGGCAGTCACTGGTGTGGTAGTGAACACTGCAGCTGAGCTCTCCCCTGCTCTGGGACCCATCTCATTCAGCCAAGATTGCTTCATACAAAAGTTGACAATGCACCAGTGAAAGCCATTGTTGATATTCAACATTTTTTAAATAGCTGAGCAGAATAGACAACATGGCAGGCTGCAAAACTTGGCAAGGGAAACTGACCTGGAGCTTCCCGTTTGAAAGGGTTGCCACACTGGGTGAGAGGAGAGAGAGCTTTTGTGTTAAAAAAAAGGGAGAGCTGGTGTGAAAGAGCTCAAAAAACAAAACATCTCCCATCCCAGGAGAGCAGAGTTCAATGTTTTCTGTGCAAAGGGAAGAGGACAATCACCTCGCACGGTCACAAGCATATACGTATCACCAAGAAAGAGCAGAACAATGAAATCAGTGCAATCAGATCCATTTTAAAACAGGATATTATGTTTCTGACATTTCAACCAAATAAGGAAGCAACCCACGCTCTGGGGTCGAGTGGTTTAAAAAAATAAACCAGAGGATGCATGTGTGTCAAACACAACATGCAGGTCCAACAGTTTAATATTCTGCCATTACAACCAATCAGAAAGTCAGAGCTATAAAATGCTCTGCTTGGCTAATGTCCAAAGGAATGTCTTCCAGAGCGCCATCTATTTCTCTAATGTTGCACAGACGAGGATCATACTGCCCGACACTGTTAATGGTGTTCTGTTTCCGTCATTGTCAAGCTGACAAGTGTGCAGATTGATATGGATATTTAAGAAGCCTTTAACCCTCCATATGTCACAGCATCACAGTGCAGCTCGTGCCTCAGAAGCTATCAAAACATCTAATGTAGTCTGTGTGTGTGTGAGAGATTGCGTGCCTGGTAGCCTTGAGGCAGGTCCCAGTGTTGTGTTTAGCACATCCTCATGTCTCAAAGTGGGGGGTGGGGGGCAGGGTCTGAGTGATTAATGTGGATTTTAAAAACCCTTGAAGGAAACAGCTGCAATACCTGGGGGTCCTTACCATCCAGCACAACGCAAATCCATCCACTTATCATATCTCAATACTGTAATCTCAAAGTAACTTTAAAGTGCACTTAGCTGCCTCATATTCTGAGGCTAAACATAAAAAAATCTCCTTCGCACTTCTACAAGTGCTTTTTTTGACTTGCAGATTAATATACTGTTGCAATAAACCTACCAGCACTGCAACAAATGCAACAAATGGCCATTACAGGTTCCAAGAGCCCTGGGTGTTGTCCTTCAATCGCTTATTTTGCCTAGAACACCCAAAGGGATAAAGTTTCTGTTGATATGCAATGGGAAAAAAATCAGCTTGCAATGCTGGAGCCTTTTTATTTAGTGAAACACTCAAATTATCTATTATTCAAACAGTTGTTGATTATTTATTTTGTCAGCTGACTAGTTAGTTAACCCTAGTGTTTTGTTGACATTGGCTTTACTTACTCAATGTTCCCTCGTTCTAAAATATTGCATATGTAAAAATAATAACAGCACATTTTTTCTGAGCTTTTTGAAACCTAGTGTGTAGAAAAGTACTGAAGTGCTAATTCATCCCTCTGTCACAAACTGAATTTGCTCACTAGATCAAAGTGAGAAAGTATGGATATGACCATAACCCACAGTTATTACACCAAATAAGGAAGCAGTTCATATTTTATGAGTCATAAGGGCTGTGCATGAATAATTTTATTTTAATTTTGTCTGCCAAAATGTCATTCACAGACAAGGACGTGTTCGGCATGTTATCCTACACTGTGACAGCACTGATGTTTTGGGTCATGCAGACCCCAGAGAGGTCAAACTCCCTGACAAAACTCAAATAACATAAATCCTAATCTACTTATTTTGGATTTGGGAGCGGTAGTGCTGTGTAAGAAGTACTGCCATCACCAATCACAGATGAAACTATTTAACCATATTTTACAGCGGGAAAACAGAAGCAATGTGTCACTTTCTGCAGCGGACTTCTGAAACGTGACATCGGCTCAAATTTAGGTTTATAAGCATTTGTCTGAAAATTAAGAAAAATCAATGTTAAGTATGTTTTTTGAACTGCTGAAGAGGGCTTGGCGTCTTCAGGAGTCTAAACAGAACATTAGGGTGAAGTGAGTAATCCTTTAAGCAGCACTACACTGTCATACACTGATGTAAAGTGGAGGACTTCCGTAACAAAATACTTTTGCCTGTTTGCATCTCACCTGGCCCCGGAATATGAGGGGAAATAGTTTGTTGTTAGTCTATCTCTGCAGTGTCTTCACTTGTTCGGAGGCTGATATGTGTATATGTATGTTTGTGTATAAGTGTGTATGAGAGGAAGGCGCACAGAGAAACAGGACCAGTCTAGCCTGGAGATGTGTAATTACATTTATCAGGGAAAAATTACAGCTCAGAGAAAGAAGGCAGGGCTCGCATAATCTCATAGGTGTGTCAGAGACAGAGAGAGAGAGAGAGAGGAAGGCAGAGAGACGGGGGAGAGAGAGAGAGAGAGAACCTGTGGCGTCTTTACTGGAAATCCACGTCAGTGCCACCCATCACACACTATTAGCTGCCATCAAAGCTCTAATTTTACTCTAGCATTACACCCCACTCCCTGTATCCCCCTCCCTCCCCTGCTGGTCTGGATGGCGTAGCCTGGTGGGAAAACGACATTCAATCCGCTGTCCGCCCCATTCAGGCCAAATTGGCAAATGACAGCTCTCCGCCTCTCAGATTTCGGGAAATGAAAGGTACCACCGCCACCATCCACCTGAAACTCCAAAAGCTGTTGGAGGGGAAGAAGGAGGGGTGAGTACAAGGAGAAAGTGAGGGCCAGAGGGGCCGAGGAGTGGACTGAGGTAGGTTAACAGCCTCCCTTGTCCTCCTCGGTGGTGACGGTGCTGGACAGAGAACACAGAGAAAAGAGAGAAGAATGCCTACTCAGCAGATCAAAGAAACTTCCCTCAGACCAATGGGAAAAGTTGACCTCAATCCCCTAATCACCCACTTTACCACCCCGGGCCGAGCAGTGCGCACAGATGAGAATACAGAGTTTGCCCACATGGAGGTCAACAGCAGCAACAGGGCAGCGCCACAGAGTTAAATCTTATCGAGAGAAGGACAGAGGCATGCTGACTGAGGAGCACAGGCCTTCATGCTGAGTTAAGACCAGCTGTTGCCGCTCTCCTATAGAGGTATTCAAAACAACAACAAGCCGTGACATCTTTGGTCTAATGAGCTACATGTAAAAAGGAAAAAGAAACCTAAAAAAAAAAAAACATATATGAAACATGTATAGGGAACCATCACTTTGCTCAATACACATGCACAAACAGCAAGGTCTTTCATCAGCATTTTACTATTACATACAGAGAAACGACACAGAGCATACTGTGTTAGACACTAACTGGCCGCCCGACTGAATGGTACTCTTACTGCTAATTAAGTGCTAATGGCAGTTCCCCCTGCAGAGAATACTAATTAATGTTCCATTCTTCCGCGGGCCGAGCGTGTACTCCACCGCGGCCTAATGAGGGGAGGCAGGTACATCTTCTCCCAGTCTGGGTTAATAAGCACAACACAGTGGGGTCTGAGTAGAGAGGGCCATACCAGGGGGCTGCTTCCTGTTCCCTAATCTTAACAGACCCCCCTCAGAACACTCACAATGAGCCAAGGAGGTAATGAAAGGATTTGTCCCATAACCTCAGAAAATAGGCCAGTATGTGTCCGCGTGGATACCATCTCAAAAGTTTTGGTGTCTGCACTAATGTAATATTTACATGGAGGGAATTCTGGATTTAAAAAGAAAATATAAGGTTAAAAAAAAAATTTGTGACAGGAGATTCATATTTCATAGTAATGTGGATGTAACTCAGTATATAACTTCTGGATGTGTGTACTATTTGCACCCAGCAACGCAAAAGTAGAAAAGTACCGGGAAAACTGTTCTTTTTAACAAAACATTCTTGACACCAAATACCATCTCATACGGGGTATGTTTTCCTGTGTGTCTTCGTACAGAATTACGACTTAGAAACTGCTGATGTCTCTTAGAAAACAACTTCTATTTTATATAGTTTCCAGCTTCCTGAGAATATGTGCCGCTGAAAAATAAATAAGTACATTACCTGTTTGGATGCAGAAATCCTGGGAATCAGATTCAAAGTGCTGGAGAATGAATAGATGTGCAAGTATGCGGGTACGTGCGTGAGCATAAACATAGATTGAGGATGGTATTGGAATTACCTGAGTGAGATAATGGTGGTGCATTAGATTAACTTTCAGTCCTTAAATGCAACACATTTAGGCAATCTTGTCCCCCAAAAACATGTCAATGTCTGAAAGGCCTCCCTCTCGCTATCAGGAGCCTCTGGTCCCCCACACTGATGCAGCTGGCAAGGCGCTACCGTCGACTGTCAAAACGCAGCGCCAGATCTAGTTATAAAATAATTGAATTTTCATATCAGAGGGGACCAGAGTCCCAGCAGACAATAGGACTGCTGAGTCCTCTCTGATATTGGCTCAGGCCCTTTGCCATGCGCATGAAATCAGTATGTTAATGTTCCAGGGTTTTCTTTTTTTAAGGGCACTTGTGCTCTCGCAATGTACTACCGATGCGGTTTCAAAAAATTGCAACTATTGATAAGTAGGCAGCCAGCAAACCCCTCGACCCCCTCCTCCCACCCAACATGCCCACCCCCCCAAACCACCGAGGCTCTAGACATTCTCGCACCCCCATCCTCCCCCATTATTAAAATTGTAATTTATTTTTCTAAATCAGAATGACAGCTTGCTTTCTTTTCTCTGCAGCAGGCAGTGAATCACCAAGCTTTAATTACTTTCGTAACTTCGCTGACCCTGTGAGCGTGCTGCTCTCCCGGAGAAAATGGGACCTCCAACAAAGGCCCTCCACAGCCACAGCCGCCTTCGGTTCATTCAAAATGCGAAAATTTATCAAACTAGGGATTTTATAAGATTTTGTTAACATTTCACCTCCTATCTTTTTCACACTCCCCCAAAACAACCCCGCTTGCAACAGTTCTGCACTCCAATCTCCTGGCCCACCTCCTGAAGAAACTCAGTGCCCTGGATAACTAAACAACCTTACTCCAACTCCCTCTTTCCTTCTCACCCTCTATCTGTGTGTGCGCTGTGTGTTGACTCAACGAGGTCTCTTGAGGTCAAAACATCCATAGGTCATACTATTATCAGTAACCCCCTCATATCCAGGCCGTGGCCTCGGCAGCAAGGAGACAGACAGCGCAGGGTCCTGAGGCCACAAAGCACAGATCAACAGGGATGAAAGCTACATTTGATCACTTCACAGATCTTTGGCCCGCAGGGATCGGGGTCAAGCTTTATTCAGCAGAGCCGTCAGAGTCTATCACACAGCTATCAACGGCCTTTTCAGACCACGGGTCATCGCCACAATGGAGTAGCTTCAGTTTTTAAAAGCACAAAACGTTTTCTGAAACCATCGCATGGATCGTGGCCATGACACTGATGTGTGCGAGAGCCATGACTGACTTTTAAGTTGAACAGGAAGAAGGTTTAAGATATTGCCCTCTTCTGCTTTGTTGCTACAAAGTTCAGGCATGTTTCTTGTTCACCAACAGATCCCGATTTGCTTCACATTATTGCCGCCGCCTGACTTATTAAAGTAGCTAATGTGTTGTAATCCCTCCTATCGCTCTCACCTTCTCGCTGGCACACCTCTGTTTTGGGCTGTGCCACTGTGTGAACCAGGGGTGTGCAGGCACGGTTGGTCTTTTGCTGACTGCCTGATAATTGAATGAGCGATTATCCCTCCCATTAATAGACAATGATACAGAAAGCACTGCCATATGTACGGAATATTAATGAGTGGCTGCAGCAGCCTAGATAAGACAAGCGCCATGCAGTTGCTGTAATAGGGGTTAAAACAATTTGCCCCCCACCACCCTATCCCTCCACACACACACACACACACACACACACACACACACACACACACACACACACACACACACACACACACACACA
>JBBMJY010000002.1:14818116-14904550 GCA_037833715.1 Toxotes lorentzi | reverse complement strand
CACACACACACACACACACACACACACACACACACACACACACACACACACACACACACACACACACACACAAGCTCCCATGCTTTCCACTATGCTAATCCTTCATCCTCTCACCAACTAAGCAGGCTACCACCAGCCAACCGCCCCCCGTGGCCTGGACTTGTGCTTGGTGCTGACCCCACTGCTGCCAAGGCCGACCCGCCTTTGTGTGAGAGTGCGAGCAGGGTCACTTGACAACAGAATGACATGCTAATGATGGGAAGCAGCGGGTGTTTAGTATTTATGTTATGAGACGCTTTGCAGCAACGGAGCTGGGGAAACTTACAGCCCTTCAGATTTTTCCTTGATAAAGTAGAATCAGCGCTATCTCTTATTTTTCACAATTTTTTGTGTTTTACAGCTGAATCTTTCTTCATCTGCTTGCTTTTTCAAGTAAAGTGGTTTTTTTTTTCTTATGTTCAGCTGAAGTAAAGATGCAAGTGCAGCTGAAGCCCACTGTGCCACAAAGGCCTATCAAGCATCACCTCCATCAAATTTCATTAAAGGTTGCAGAGAGTCAGGCAGGTGAAACAGTTGGGGCACACTTCTATATGAATCACCATGCCAATCAATATCTAACATCTATTAGCATCTGGAAAGCAATATTTCCCCTTTTACCTTGCAATAATTGTGCTTAATGCTGTGAAGTACCTTATCATAGGTCTGACGGCAAAAGAAAGGCCAGTTACCATGGCGACTGTGAAAGCCATTGGTTTCCTTTTCAGCAGAATAATGAACTTCTCTCCTCTGTGTGTCACTCTTCCACTCCACTCTCAGCCTCTTCGATTAAATTGAAGTCCACGCGTCCTTGAAATCCCTCATCTCTGCCTTATAATTTGCCAAACAAGAGAAAAACACAGAAAAAAAAATGTTCAAGGCTCAACAAATGCATCACTTTAGGCCAAGGTGTAGGTGTATCTCACAATCAATACACAAAGTATTTCTTTTTTTAATTTTCTAATAGCTCCTCTTAATTAGAAGTATTTACTGTATTGGCTGTGAAATTGTGTTGTTTTTTTTTTTATGGAATTGTTTAAGATTATAATTTCCTTAATTTTGTTATAGGCAGTAAGATATGACAAGTTGTGAGATGATAACCATTAAATTTTCTCTTAGAAAACCTGTATTAATCCTCTCAGATTAAAAAACAACTCAGAAACGAGGGTTTTAACTGTGCAAAATAGCTTTCAACTGCATTAAAATCAGATGCAATCACAGCTTTTTTCATTTTTTGTGTTATTTTTTAATTTAACAAAACGTCTTAGCCCTGCACTCAAAAACTGCAAATCCCCTGTCAGTCAACTTGAAGTCGTTTTTGTTGCAGGGACATGACTTAAAGCTGCCGGAGACCTTGTCAGAAGTATTTCAAAGTTAATTCTATAGCATAAGATAAGGCTGCCTTGTCATATCTAATAACAATGGATGTTTGGAGCTGAACAGACTAAAACATGCTCCACTGTCAGGTTATTTTTCTGTATTTCTGTAAGAAAAGAAAAATAAACTCTCCTCTAAATGTCGTGAGTCCGATCATTGATTGCACTCGCTATCCACAGCGTCCTTGAGCACAGACATCCTCACTGCCCGAGGACATTTTAAATGTTTATTCAGTGGTGTTGTCTGCGTCGATTACGGGTGGATAAAAAAAAAAAAAGCCCTGCAACTAATTCAAGTAAACCTGGAGAATCGAGGCGATCCAAATAAGCCCATCGAATAAAAAGGCCGATTGAAACAGCGGTGGTGGACATTTTGCCTGATCTTGTCTCTCAGTTTTAAACATTTTAAATATTTTTTTGTCAAGTCTTATAATGTACAAATATATAATTTACCACATGACGCAGGCATTGAATTCCTTTGGTAGATTTTTTTTTCCAACGCAGTTATCTGACGTGATTTTTTTAGACTGAAAATAGGTTAATTATAATTGAATTATATTGATTTTTTTTTCATATAACACGGCATGTTTTTAATTTTTTTTAAAAAGTCATTTTGTATAAGTTGTTGACTTGGGCATTATTTTTAAATTCTTTCTGCTTTGCGGTAGTTAAAGTAACAACCATGACATTTTCTAATTAAGTTACTGAGCAAATATCACCTTTCCAAAAAAAATAAAAATAAAAATAAAAAAAACAGGTGTATCTCCGTTAACGACTCTATAAGAGACACTTTCCTTGTTTACAGGATAAAAGCAAAGTTAGTAATTTCTTCGAGAGCGGTAAAGGCTCGTGTCAGCTGAAGTGACACTCAAACAATTTTCATTTAATGCTTCATATGTGTTTTTCCTCACTACCAACAAATATACATCCAATGCAAATCATTTCCTCCAGGGGGCGAAAATACCCGTGGTACTGTCTTACAGGAGTGGGGTGGGCCCTGGATAATATATAACTCCTAATGTTTTGACCAAGATCTTAAACCTCCCAAAAGGAAAATAGGAATTAATATGAATAATGTCGTTATCTTAAAACCCCTGGTGGACGACAGGGCAGCAAACCATAAGCACTTATCTCTCTCTTTAAAGTATAAAGTCATCTTATTCTGTATTTACAATTTTGACATAGTTTTATCAATTAGCATTATTGATAAATTGATACATAATTTGGTAAAATAAAATAAAAAATGTTTGGTAGTATTTTAATCATTATGTTAGGTATAATAACAGTTTGAAAAGAACTAGTTTCTTCAGATTTATAAAGCAATGTCTAAACAGACCATTCAATGCACAGGTGGAACATCTGAAATGATTGTTCACAACAATGTGTCTCTAGACACACACACAAAGAGGTGGCAAGTCACCAACAGGTCCTGTCAGCACGACCACATCATTTAATTCATCTGGATCAATATTTGATTTGATCTGAAACCTGCCTCCTAAAGGGCAACCAGACATAAAATAAGCATGACTGAGATAAAGATTTAAATAAAGAATTGTCTGATTGTCATGAGACAATCAGACTTGATGTTCATGCATTTGATCATGCAGTTCAAACTTTGTCATGGATCCAACAGAGGTAGACCTTTCTGAGCTCAGAGAGGAGCGAAACACCAAAGTCACACAAAGATCCCTCAGGGGGACTGAGGGAGCAAATCCACAATTCAAAGTGAAAGGATGCAGTTTGTTGGGAATGGTCGTTTCTCACCTCCTTTGCACAAGGCACACGGACTAACACTTATAATAAAATAAAAAATAAAAACTTTTGCTTTGCAATATTACGATTTCTCTGCTTCTCCATATAACCTGACCTAGGTTTGCCCTCCATTTTCTAATCTCATCAGCACTGTACCGACACCCGCTCTACAAGTGGCAACTTGCAAAGACACAGCCTACTTGGCATTACCAAGAAAACAGGACCCAGAACCTGCTTGAGATACGATGAAGACACACTTGACTTACCTACAATCTCTTTACCGGGGAACACTGGGGGCAAAGTCAGTGCGTTTGAACATGACGCTTCTCTTCCGGTGGAGTAGGGTGCAAAATGCGGCCTACGTGCTGCGTGTTTGTTTTCTCAGGTTGAGGTTTAAACTTGAACCTTTAAACACGTTAAACGCTTTACAGCCATGTTGAGGACAGAGCCCTCTTTCAGCTGGCTTGTTTGCCCTGGCCATCGCACCGTGTTCCTGGGGCGTATTTAGGCTACCTTCCTCTGGCCTCCCTTCGGTGTCTGTCAGACAGCGCCCAGGGCCAAAACACGCAATGAGGAGGAATGAGTTTTGCGAAACCAAACTGTCATTTATTTCAAAATAAAGTATAAGAGGTTTTGTGCAGCTTTCATACATAAAGTTATCTGACCTATTTCCTAAAGGCGCCCATCTGAGTGTGCACTCAGCCAGCAGGCTTCTTTTCGAAATGACACCACAGGGAGGCGCTACTAAGCTTATATGACAGGAGTAAAAGAGCAACATGAAAGACGATGTGATGTGCCATTCACAGTGAGGTAAACTGTTGAAAATGCAAAGGCTCATCTGTCTGATTTATTTTAATTATGATTAGATCATTTTCCAAATAAGCGTTTCTTTGTCAAGGTCATTTTTATTTGTTTTTGCATGACAGTAAGAGTTTGCAGAATATGAAGGAAGTGAAAGGAGCTCTTCAAAAGGCCTGCTGATACAACTTCATGTTAAGAGTTGATGTCATGAACTTCGGTTTTGAGACAAAGCAAAACACCTCATAGCGATTAACAGCGCTGTGGTTGTCTGTCTTTAATAATCCATTGTTTGTATATTACAGACAATATGGGACAATATTTCCAAACAGTATAAACTGTCATTTGGAATGCGACCCCTGCAGAAACCTCTTTGAGTATACATTAACTTTGTTCAGACCCTCAGAGAGTTCCTCTAAATTCCTGTGACAATCAAAAGTTTCCATAGATAGAAAATACATCAGGAACATTATGTACAGATTATGTGTATAAAATGAGGCTTTCTACATCAAAACTTTTCAGATGTAACAGTGCTGCCATAAAAATACAGGGTCTAAGGTTTGAGTAGCTCCATGTAGCTGCAAAGGAGCTGAGACAGAATGTACATTAGATGGTCTCACACAGTGTGGATATACTACAGGTACTTTCATTTTAAAGTCATTCAGGGAAAATTACTGTCAAGATAAATCAAGAATCAAGTAAGTCATCTTCTTTACAGAAAACCGTGTCATTGTTATCACAGTATTTATTTTGTCAGCACTCTTCAAAAAAAAAAAGGACACCACTTTCCCAGGACAGTCGCATACTCTGATTTCACTTCCCAAACATCACCTGTACTGTTTTTATTCAGGTCACAGCAGGTGGAGTTGGTTTCAGTTCGGCACTTCCTGTAAAAAATTTCCTGTAAATTCACAGGTATATTCATATGTCACTCATTTAATGAGGGTGGGTTGAGTAAGAAATTAGGCTTTGATTATATCTCAGCGGTTTTTGCACTTACCAGATTAGACAGATTCACTGTGTAATCAGTTCATGATATGTCACGTAGAACAACAACACAGTAACAGTGTGGTAACACTCAGTGATCGATGTCAAAACGTAGTTACAAAACATCTTCAAAGATTGTTTTCATACTTAATATCATGAGAACCCCGTGTGACACAGTTCTGTATGAATACATCTGCTCCAGCACAGAGTCATACACCAACATTAAAACCAAGAGTGGAGGGACAAATGCTCTGAAGCAAAGGTAAAACTTTCCAACACTGCGTTCACATCCTGCAAGACTATCAAGGATTTCAACTTAGATCACTGATAGAAAAAATGTTTCAATCCCAAAGGTAGAAGGAGGAAAAGGAAAATCCCTTATTCCTCTAATGAGGCGTGGGTGGTTTGAAAAGCTATGTCTTGTCCAGATCAGTCCCTCTGCTTTTCTTCACAGTGGAGCAACAGGCAGCTGTGAAAACTGAAGGACAAAAACAGCTGGGAAGGGGAGCTGCACTGGCAGTAACTGCAGTTTCTGGTTAACACGCAGACATTGTTGATAAAACAGGAAGGATTGCCTCATAATTTTCTAATTTCTGAGACAATAGCCAGACTTTATGTCACCATCAGATATAAACTTTAGTGTTTAGATCCATGTGTGTCCAATCAAACTTTACTTTAAGCCTCCCAAGACCACCTGTGTCCAAGTGCTCAAGTGTCTCACTTAATATTGTCAGAAATGATAGACACAATTTACCAGAAGGAAGAACGCTGTACAGCATTGTAAATACTATCTATTGCATACCACGTTTTGAGCAATAAGACCTAGGGGTAGAAGACTGTACATTAAAGAAAAGGTACAGACTTTTTGGTAAGACGAAGTACTTGAACTTCATCTCACAAACACAACAGAAGGTGAGTGGAACTGAAATATGGTCTTTAGACCCGTTAAACACAGGCAATAACGAAATGTAATGGAGTGCAAGCACATACTGTATGTAAATTTTACTGTAAACTAGTTCTCTTCCAAAAATCTCAGTGCAAGAAAGGAAAATGAAGCAGGTCCCTCTGTACATGATGTTAGAAATGTTAGCTCAGCCTGGAGCAGGAATCTTGAAGACACGTTGAATACTTTAGATTTCTGCCACCTTTTCCTTTTATCTCTGAGCCTCTCCACTGCCTTTAAGGGCTGAGTTCTTATAGTCCAGAGCAATGTCATGGTTATTCTTTGGCTGTGTTTGTGCCTGTTCAAGTGTTTGGCTGGTTGTCGTCCGTCTTTTTCCAGTCAGAACAGACATCATTTTGGAGCGGTAGTGATCCCCAGCCAGGAAATATAGAATTGGGTCGATGCAGCTGTTGACACTCGCCAGCGGCCTGGTGATCTTGTAAGTAAAGTTGACAATGTTCAGGAATTCACAGTTAAGATCTAACACTCGAGAGGTGTAGTAGAGGGTCCGCGTGATGTGAAATGGGACGAAGCTCACAGCAAACACCACCAACACCACGATGATGAGCTTGATGGACTTCTGTCGTGAGGCGGCGCTCTGCTGGGTGGTAGTTAATCCCTGTCTGGGCTGGCAGAGAGCCCGCGCCATCAGGCAGTAACACACCACTATGACCATGAACGGGATGCCAAATAAGAGCACCATGACAACAGAGCTGTAGTCCACATACTGCTCAAAGGCCTGCTGGCTGGTTGTGTCGTGGCACAGGGTGTCATTGTCCCTCCTGGAGGTGGTGACAAAAATGAGGTTTGGCACCAAGCACACGGTTACCACAGCCCACACCGTGCCACACACCAGGTGGGCATGACGAGACTTTACCAGAGTCATTGCCCTGATGGGGTGACAGATGCCCAGATAACGGTGCACGCTGATGCAGGTGAGGAAGAGGATGCTGCAGTAGAGGTTGGCGTAGAAGAGGAAGCGCACTACTTTGCAGGCAGCCACTCCAAAGGGCCAGTGACTGCGGTTGGCATAGTAGTAAATGAGGGTGGGCAGGGAGAGGACGTACAGGAAGTCAGACAGGGCGAGGTGGAACATGTACACTGTACTGGGGTTCCATGGACGCATTTTTAGGAACAGCCACAAAGCAGTAGCATTGAGCACGAACCCAACCACAAACACCAGACTGTAGGACACAGGCAGCAGGATGTATTTGAACTCCTCATTGAAGCGACAGCTAGAGTTGAAGATTGAGGTGAACACAGTGGACTGGTTGTGTGTGCCAGGGCTGCTGATGACTGTTTCCATAATGATGTGACTTCTCTGTGGAGCACTTTCGAGCCAGCAGATGACCAAACCTTCAAAGAAGAAGCATTGAGATGTGAAGACTTTTACACAATTCATTAAAAAAATACAGTTTATACCAGAACAACAAACGTCAGACAATTAACTGATTTATCTGTTTGACAATTACCCTTAGCTGCAGATAGTCCTTTTTTAAGAGTGGTGGAGGAAGTGTCCAGATCCTTAGTTTAGGACCTAAACTAAGGATCCGAACACTACTATTACTACTACTACTATTACTATTGTTACCTAAACTTTAGGTATCAATAGTAATCCCACAGTGTAAAACTCAAAGTTAAAGTCCTGTAGTTTACTTAAGTCATTCAGTTTTTGCTTTAGTACAGTGTTATCAGAAAAAAGTAAAGTATCAAAAAGTAAAGGTTTTCACTACAGAATGACCCTTTTAAGAATGTCATATTAATACTATATGTTTGGTCATTCAAGGTTGTTGGAGGTCAGGGGGGAGCTATTTAAACTGAAATGTGTATGTTCTTCAGGGCACTAAACCTCACCCCTGCACATGTTATTTTCCACCACCGCTGTTTAACAATTTAAAGCGTTTAGACCGGATTCACTTCTTATCCACATCTGTCCGCTTTTCTAAAGTTCTCAACATCTGGTTCTACACACGCTCAACGACACAGGTTATGATCCATACTCGATGTTTCTCGCTCACACAATTCCTTTAAGAACCGAGTTATCGTAACACTGCCGCAACTCACCGTAACAGGATCTTCAAAAAAAAACAAGCTGGTGGTCAGACTGGTCCTGATTCCGGTGCTACAGAGAGAAGTCGACTAATTTGACAAGTTGAACTTTTTTCAGCCGAGATCCGCAGCTGCTCCTCTCACTCCGTGGTCTCGTTCAGTCCCTCTTCAGACCAGCCGGGACACTTTAGACTCGCACTTTTTCGGTGAATGCCGTGTTGGAGTCCATGGCTGCGCCGCAAATCAAGCAAACACTTCGCGCAGGACACATGGAGAGAGGTTACACACACTATGTGGCTGAAATGGGAAGTAACATTGCTGAGCGAACCAAACTGCCGCCCCAAAGAAAAAGAGAGGAAAAGTCTTAGGAGTCACTTTCAGTTTAGTGACCCACGTGAAACTGCTACCAGAACTCATTTACACAATCCACACTTTAAACTTTACTTGAGGAGTTGGATTTTGTCCTTGGTACAGTCCCTCCAAGTGCAGTACAATGAGAGATATGAGGGCTTGTAAAACAACTATTCTTGGAGCGTTTCCATGTTGTGCCCTTATTTCCTTCTACAACAGAAGGAAATAAGGAAGAGGGAAATACAATACTATCTCCACCTACTATCCCACCTACTTATTGTCTAATGTAAAATGAGCCTCTTATTGTGCTGCAGTGCTAAACAATAAATGACCCTGAAGTGTACAAACTATAGTCACACTCAGCACACAGTCTGGAGCCACATCCTTAAAATCCTGCTTGCACAGTAACACCCTGCCTAACACATGAGGTATCAGCACTTTAACTCAAGCTAAATAGGAGCATTTCAAATTCAATGAGAAATATCACAGCTGATTATTCCTCCATTGTGATATTTCTACTTCTATCTTATGTGAAACATCTGTATCCTTCCTTTCCTTCCTTCCACTGGAGACATCATTCCTGTGTCTTAGAAATGAAATTCATTCCCATGACAACACCTAATGGCAGTCAATAGTGAAATTTTATAAGTTAATATTTGCACAGCTGTACACTAGCCTGTACAGCTGATTTAAAACGCAGTATTTACTCTCTGGAGCTGTGACGGACTAACTGGTTTGTCTCCTCCTCAGTAATCTTTGTCATCTCAGGCTTTTCTGCAAGATTGACTTGATAAGGTGTAGAATTATAAAGCGTGATCATAAAGAAATAAAAGTAGGCAGGATGAGCATTGCTGTTGTCTGACACAGACAATAAACCTGGGTGAGGTGAGGCTTTAGCTTATTAAGTTAACAAAAACGATTTGATTGATACGTTAACGCAGACATACACACAGATTGATGCCATTCCTGCCAAAAATGACTGGAAACAGAGGGAAAAAGCTAGCGTGGGTCTGTCCAAAGATAAATTCCACCTACCAGCACCTCTAAAGTTCACTAATAAGTTCTATCTTCTTTGTTTGGTCTGTACAAAAATTTCTGTGTAAAAATGGCATGTTGTCGTATTACAGTGGTTAAGTGAGACCTCGAGCTCGACAGGCAACCAGGGGAGAATCCTCTGTAATTGTCGTACAGACATGAATGTCTGATCTTCTCATCTAAGCATATTTCCCAAAATATCAAACCATTACTTTACTGCAGAATGTGGATTTTGTCTTTTTTTTTTTTTGTAAAATCCTATTTTTCAAGCAAATAACTCCACATTCATTTACTAAACAATTTTGCTGCATGATCAGCAGCCATCTACTTCATGTCAATTAATTTAAGTTTTTTTTTTTTTTTTTTTTTTTAATTAAACATGTAGGTTTCAAAAGACAAACATTTAGAAGTTTGCAACCTGCTGCTTTGCACGAATTAAAACTTGTGCTTTCAGGCGTTGACGTCGCTGCAGTCATGATACTATTTGGAGGTCAATGACACATGCCTGCTGTCAGTAGAGAGAGAGCGATGTGTTTGGTCATGTCTTAATAAGTAACTACGTTAACCGAGAGCAACAAGCAAAAACGCAGACACTCGCTCACTGACAGGAATATTTAACAGTCATTTTAGGACCAGATTCACACGTGTCTCATCTCTTCCTGCTGTGGTCTGTTATTTAAGTGAGCTGATAAATACGACTTTAACGTGTTTGTTCATGGACTTGTCTGTTATTTCAGGCATCATATATTCACAAATGAAACTGATGTAATTATTTTAATCTAAGTTGTTTGACCTTGGAAAAGCATTGGTATTTGGTCAGTCATCCAGACTAACGAAAGATTATGCACATTTCAAGAAGAGCCTCAGTACTTCTACAGTAACTTCAACACAAAATGTAAAATATGAATTGTATATAAACTATAAAACAGAGAAATAAACACTTTATAAGAATGAAGAGTAGTTCCTGGACGACTTCCACACAAAAGACAAGCCTCATCTGGCATTTGGCAGGAATGGATTTATATGGGATATCAGACCATCTACTACAAAGGACTGCCCTATGAATTCAGTATTTCCTTCTGAGGAAGGTCACTGTAAAATCATATCTAATTTTTAGAAACTCTCTACTCACAGCGGAGACTACCTGTTTCACAAAAATCACCCACTGCATTGCAGTATTAGCTCATTAAGCTGCATACACCTCCTCAGTTCTAGGTGACGTTAAACAACATACTAGCAGGATAGTGTGAAGATGTGATCTGAGCAGTGAAATGGAGGAGACACGAAGAGGGGATTTCTCTTTTTCCGCCTCTGCTCAACAGAATGAAATGACACTTGTGCCTGCTTGGTGACAGTCAAGAGTTGCTTTATGCACTTTACTTCATAAAGGTTGCATAAAACATGCACAGTGGGCATAGGTACTGATTAAGTAACATGATAGAAACAGTAGGAGACAGTAAACAAAATGAGATATGGCAGGTCCTTCTACACCAACTTTACAGACAATGTTCCAGTAGATAAGTGCAGCTATGGATTTTATGCTCCATAGGTTTAATAGAGGGCTTTTACAAGCTCAGGTCCAGGCTCAATAGTAGCAGAATAATGGAAAGCACACAGTAGAAGGGATGAAGGCGAATGGTAAACACTAACCTTGAAGCTGAAGACCTATATTTTTTATAGTAATTTAAAAATCATTTAAAACTAAACCAATGAGACCTTGATACCACGATAAACATTTGTGCATGTGTCAGAAACTCGAGATACATAAAGGCTTTTCATTCATGTCACCCACCTCTTTCATTATCTGTCAAGATGGACAGATGAATAAAGCAGACTGTGCAATGAGTACTTCCTGCATTGTGTTCCCTTTGTTGTGTTGACACGGACAAACTACTGTTGCAGTATTGACTGAGTAAATGAAAGGATGACAGGGCCGAGGTAAAGTCCAGCTGCTGTGATCGATATCCGATCAGTCTGCCCTCTCTTCATCTCTCAGTTCTAGCGGTTGTTCCAGTTCGAATTGAGCAGACTGCGAGGCTTCGCACCATCAGTGTCTATCATCTGTGTATGTCAGTTCCAGTTCCTGGGCAGGTTCTCGAGGATCCTGCGTCGGTGCGAGGGGTTCGTCACTCCTGCAGCACGTAGATCCTCCTCAGTGATGCCGCTGTGGAGAGGAGGAATGTTCACTGTCAGTTTTACTTTACATAACATTAAAAATTTTTTAGTCTGGTAAATTTTTGTAAATGTAGATGGCATCAGCATTTTCATATAGATGTACGAGGTATAAAGGAATGCACAGTATTTAACACTGGGGACTATACTGGATTTTTTTTTATTTGTATTTTAGCTTAAAGGCTTCACATTTTTAAGTCTTAAAACAATTCTCACATGCCAACTGAAACGGTTTTTGCTTGCACACAAGTTTGAAGTTACTCACATTAAATTCAGAAACCGTTATTTATGCTTGAAGTGCAAAAACAAGCGAACAGCAGGAATGATTACAGCAAGCAAAAACTGAATTTTAACTTAACTTAATTTTTTCATGTACACGTGCATATGACCACTGAAAAATAGTGAACCTATCCTCTAAGAACTTTTAACAATATTATGATTTTTTTTTTTTACATCAAATCATGACTGGATTTTTTTTTTATTTTATTTATTATACCAATTAACTACGTCCGAGTGAAGTTCTACCTGCTAACATGACAGAAATGTTAAGTCATCTCACTGAGAGGAGCATGACTGTCACATGCACACTAGTGATTTGATTTGCCCTTCAGCTGATTATTGCAAGTGTCTTGTGACCACCAAGGTTATCTCTACAAACAAGTGTATCTTTCTCACAGTACAAATCAAGTAAGATTGGTGTTAAATGATTCATCAGTGTTTCCAGTTTCTCACGTCATATGTCCTGTATTTTTATTCTGGTTTCTTTGGGTGTTTTAATTCTGTGCATTTACCACAGAGTGACACAGAAACCAAGAAATGTTTCTGTGTCACTCTGTGGAGTGAGTAGAAAATAACACTTGGTTTTTGTGGTGGCAACGTTCATTGTTTAGTTACTAATAGAGGGGTTAAATTGGAGGTAGTATTGTGTGTGTAGTAACAGCAATCATATTGTTTCTTTCCTGTCTATGAAATGCAGTAATGAGCCTATGTAGGTACGGCTTGTGGAACACACTATCCAAAATCATTTTACCTGAAGTAATCCAGATCATCCCAGCCATTGAGACTGAGTCCTAGGGTGTATTTCTGAAGACCTAGAGTACTGAGAAGTTCCTGCACTGTCTCTGGTGCACCCTGGAGGACGGACACCTGCATTGAGATAAATAAGATGGAATTTTTGCAGAGACCCAGGCATCACGTCTTTCAAAAAGTGTCTTTGAGAGCAGTGGCATACCTCCTTCTCCCAGCCATAGCCTCTATCTCCATGCATTGAAGGGCCATTTCTATAATTTGGCCTCTGGTTGTGTATGGCTGGACCTTTCTGCTCTGCGGGGAAGAAGTCAACTTCGCTGAGGGACTTGGCAATTTGCAAAGCAGTGAGGGAGTTGTCCCCTGTAGGCCCAGGTGGCTGCTGATCCACCATCCAGACAGCCGTAGCCTGACAGCGTGCTAAGTGTGTAGGCGTGTAGGGGAGAGCTGACGGCGCCTTGGCTGCCCGGATAGGATTGGTCCTCTCTGGAAGAAGCTGATGTTGATCCCTTCTGACTTTTTCCCTGATGATTGCAGAGTGATTCATATACAAGTTCCTCAGGTTCTTCTCAGGCAGTATGGAATCCTGAACAACATTCCTACCTTGGTATTTGTCTCTGGGTTGTGAAGTTTGTTCCTGGTACTGTGAGACAGCATTACTCGAGGGTGGAGATATGGGAGATGGGTCTTTGGCAGGAAAAAGCTGATAGGAGGAGTTGGTTTGGGGTTTATGAAGGTCATTGGTTGGAGTGTACTGGGGCAGGATGGCTGGAATTTCAATCTCTGTAAAGTCCGATCTGCGACAGGGTCCTCTGTCAAATCCCTGACGTCCTGAGATTTTTGGGAGCTGCAAGGCCTCCTTACCAGACCAGATCACCTGGGGGTCCTTTTGCTGGGGAAGAGCCTCCTCCACCCTGTGTGCCACTGACACACCTTCGAAGATGAAGTAGGCGGGATTGGTGTAGCTGCTTGGGGTTAGTTTCGGAGGAACTGCAGAGGACCTGCAATGAATGTACGAGTCATCTAAGTTTTGAAATTGTGGCTTTACACTCTTACTGTTTAACAAACCAAATAATTAAAAAAGAAAAAGTATTCTCTGTTTTCAATACACTTTAGATAACACTGTATCACATTTAACACTCTCATGACATTTATTTCTGAATAAATATTATTCCTCTCAAAGGTATGCAATACAAAGTGAATCTAACTTTGAGCTCAGTCATGTGGAAAACAAATTAAAAATGTTAAAAAAAAAAACTAAAAATGTTAAAATGTGCTCAAACCATAAAACAATTTGTAAACCTCCAAAACAAAACATTGTTCCTGGAAAGGTCGGTTTGTGATTTTTACATTGATGATGATGTGAGCAGGATCAGAGCTGTAGAGAACCTTTCCTTGGCAACTGAAGGTTTTACACTGATGCTCACTAACATTAAGAGCTCCTTGCCTGTTAATTGGGACCCGTGTGGATGCAGGAGACATGTGTGCCCTCACAGGACGTTTGTCATCTTTCTCAAAACAGAACCACTCTGAAAAAGTCAAACCACAGGAGATAAACAACACATTTTTAAAACGCAAAACATCTTGAAAGTCTGTGTGGTGTGTTTAGGACAAAGGCTATGCCAGTTTGCAATCACGCAGCATGGTGGTGTTTGTGTGTGTTTTCATGGTGCCTGACCTGGTGCCACAATACTCATCTGTCCTGTTTCAGTGTCTCAGGATGCATCTGGTCATGGGCAGTCAGTCAGGAGCCAAAAGAGGAAGCAGTCGATAGATACCAGCAAGTGAAAAGCCAAGCCAGGGATCATTGAGAAACCAAATAGAGGAAGCAATGTGAGACTCACAGGAGAGTCAAAGAATGCAGTGACAGTGGAGATGAAAGTTTAGTGGGAAGTGATAGTGCAAGCAAGACAGAGAAATTAAGGAAGTGCCAGCGTCCTTGACCTACCATAGATCTTTTGCCGCGTTCCTCGTCTGTCCTTGGGCACATGGACCCTCACCCGTCCTCTTATGGAGCCCATCTCCTCGCCTCGGTGACTCAGAAATGTCTCAAACTGCTCTGATGCACGGGTGAGCGAGCGCAGAGCTACACAGCATTCACCTATAAAAAAGAGTTTTAAAAGATTATTGACTCAATCAATAGGACATTTCATCTTGAAACACAGCAAAGCATAGAGAGCGATCGATTCATCCAGATAGTTTCAGCATGATTTCCTTAGACTCAGACATGATTTCTTTCAGTTTGCACATACTGACTGTAGCTCAACTACATCGAAGGTTGAAGGTCAGTTGCATTTGATTTGGAGCACTTAGAGGAAAATACTGTCAATATACAGTAATCCATACATTTTACTGTGAACATTCCTTTTCCTTTTGCACACAGATTTAAAAAATGTAAGCGCATCTCAGTGGAAAATAGTTAGTCATTGAAACTGTTCACAAACAGATGTGTCATTTCCAAAGAGATGCTGCAGCTAAACTTTTTAGGGCTCAAACTCAAGCTGAATCTGGATTAGTAGACAGAACTCCTAGTAAGAGTTAAAGTCTTCAGATAAACTGTCACTTTAGGAGCACTCATTAGCAGAGTAGCCAACCACTTATGAATGGAGTAGTTAATTAAGACAAAATAATTTTGCCGTGTGACCAACCGTATGACTCAAACCCATCACATGACTTGACAGACAACAGCAGATGCTGATCCTGAAGGTACTCCATGTCAGACATGATTGGAAGAAGCTATGGGAGAGATATATCAATCACAAATGAATAATTTTAATTTCAAAATCAAAGAATATTTTCAGTCATTTTTAAACTGGGCCTCTAACCTTGGGCAGCTGTTTGAAGGACCAGCCAAGTTTCAGAAATCCAGGGACATCACAGCTCTGTGAGTCATTCTCACTTGAGCGTCGTGTCTCTGCAAAGAAAGACATGAATGAATTTCTGCCGATGTGCTGCATAATGCTTTATAAAAAAAGTTATTTTTGATGTGACATCATACCTTCAAGGCAAGACGAATGAAATTCAATGAAGAACTTTGCTTTGCTTGCTGTCTTCACAATGGCCTCCATGCCTTCTAGCTCTATCCAGGCCCTCTCCATGCTTGGATTTTGATCTGTGCAAGAGAAATGGATAACAATGCTGTTCACTCCAAGAAGGCATTCAGTCATATTCCACCTGTTTGTGTCCAGAGGGCCACAACAATAACAGCACCTGTTTTGGAGCTTAACTGTGATGTCACTCCCACTTCAAACGTGGCAAAAACAGGTGAGTGATCGCTGGTGAAGATGTCATCTGTGCAACCTGGTAACAGACAAATCCACCGTAGTACTTTATTATTATAGTCGCAATAAAAACACTAAATACCTAATATTTACTGTGGCTGAAATGATGCAATAATGCTGTAAGGCAGATGACCTGTCAGTGATATTTCACATTGTGACAAAAGAATGATTTAGGACACAAGAAGTTGTTCTGCTACTACTCATTATTTGTAATGTTGTGAGAAGTGAGAAACAGAAGTGTGAGCTGAGTGAGAGGAAATTGCTCTGTTTCTCAATGGACCACAGACCAGGATGCAGGTGTGGACCGTTATTCGTTTTAAGGGTTCTTGTCATTTTACAGCAGTACAATGAAGAAAAAAAATCTAATATCTAATTTGGGAATGCAGCATAAAATCTTTTGTCTATGACAAGTCTGAAGCATTGCGCTTTCTTTGCTGCTCTTCAGCAATTTGTTTTTTTTAACTGTTTACTTTTCTAATTAAAGCCCTTTTAAAAAAAGAAAAAAAATCACCACTTCTTACCATATGCAGTGCATATTATGTGTGTCTCTGGGTAGGACTTCCACAGGATCCTATCACACCATGACGGAACATTGACTCGCACCTACAGAAACAGATTTAGATGGAAATCAACAACATATCGTATGTTTGTATGTCTACAAATGAAATTGGCTGATATGTGTGCAGTGAAGGGTCCCTTCATTCCTGTTGTGCCAGACATTCCTTTTTTAGACTGAGTTAATTCCAAGCCTCCTATTTTTAGTGAACATGGCAGCTGCTGTCAAAGTCACCTATCCCCACAGACCCTTTAAATAGAATGAAGTCAAACATAAAAATATCTTAAGAAGTGAGTCAACTGTATACTTAGAAGGCCTCTAGGGTATTTTCTTTGTAGTTGCACTTTGTACAGTACAATAAACTTACATGCTGAAAGTATGACAGTACCAGACCAGAAAATGTCTTTTAGAAAAACAATTAAGACACAAAATAAGACAAAGAGGAATCTTTATGTGAAGGATACTAGCACAACAAATAATGCAAAACTGAGTGGCTCCAAAAAGAAACATTTAATCACAGGAACCCGATAAAAAGAAGACTAAGAGTCTACAGCCATGCTAGCAGCTGTGTCAGGTCATAACTAGATCTTTAGGATATGTTGTCTGGGCACCATGAGTGTCTCAAAAAATCTTGTGCCAATCCATCCAATAGTTGTTGAGATACTTCAGTCTGGACCAAAGTGATGGACCATGCATATCAAAGTTGCTATCCCTGGAGCCCTGAAGTTAATGAAATATTGCTCTTACTGTATGTGTCCTAACATTTTTTGGCAGCTATTCAGAGGTTTAGATGTTATTTTTGTTTGTGGCCATGCATCCGCTGACCTGCTCCTGAAAGAATACTTTGATGCACACATCATCCTGTTTTTCCATGGTGCTTTTGTGTAACAAGAAATGACTCACCCCTGAAGTCTTGTACTTTTGCCATAGGTAGCAGTCTCTAGAGCCCCGTTCATACCGATAGGTCGGCGGAAATGTAATCTTTTCTTCCTCTTAACCATGATAAACACAGAAAAAGTGAAGAGTGGAGTAAGCAAAAGTAAAGCTGAGTCAAATTTAAATGGTACTGTACTTATTTATCATTTATTTTGTAACTGCAAAACAGTATTTAAGTGCTTATGCAATAACTGCCTGATATAGTATTTATAGCTCTCAGTACAGGACAAAGTTCCATAGAAAACTGAAACTTACTGAAATTGAGAAAGGCCTTCCTCTTGTGTCTCTCTCGGGTCAGCTGGTCTGCACACATGAGCTCATCAAACTCTCTTTTAGACACGTGTTTCAGGATGTCCTGGAGTCATTAAACATTAAGCATTATACCACATGTACTATCAAGCCAGTCTTCAAGGGTGCAACGCCAGAACACAATGTTTAAAAAAAGAGAAATGAGTGATAAAGAAATAATAATTGCCAGTCTGACCTGTGCATCCAAGTCGAGTCTATAGTTGAGGTCTCCACACCAGAAGAGGTGAGTGAAGCGCAGGCTGATGTCAAAGGCACCGAGCTGTTTGTCACCCAGAGACAGCAGTCTGAGGATGTCCACGAAGTTCTGGTTCCTCCTAGACAAGATAGAATTATAGTTTTAATACAACATAGATATGACACAGGAGCACACACACTTGGTCTTGCATCTCTGTATACGGGCAAAGACACAAAGTACCTCAGGACTTTCTCGCTTCCAGAGGTCAAGTGGCAGTTAACAAACCCAAAAGATGTTCCATTGAAGAGGAAGGAGACCCCAACAGCTCCCTTGTTTCCTAAAACAACGGAAAACCTCAACCTCAAACCTCCATGATAATAAAAACAAGTTTTGTTCTTGTTAATCACACACTGATATGTCTTGCTGTCAGCCACAATACTGTACATTTACTCTGTTTGCTCTGTGTGTATTTGTGATGGTGTGTACATGCAGGGCAGCCTACCCAATGTGTTCCCCAAGCCAGTCTTCACACTGGCTGTGTTCACATGGCTGATGAGACTGTCATGCTCCGGCTTCACAAACACAGCCAGCCTCATATTCCAGAGGGACTGTACTGCCACCTGCAGGACATTACCACATATTACGGTAGAACAACACTTTCCAACCAAAGAACAAGTAATTACAGAGTCAGTCTCTGATGTTACTAACATTATATTTTAAGATATATTACCACAGGAACGCTAATGACAAAATATTAGAAACTCTCACAATCCTTTCCTATAATCTAAGGTGGTGCTGAAACTTTTTGTCCTTCCAAATGAAACATGGGTGTTCCCTCACTTTTACAATACTAAAAAATGACGTTAAAATACAACATCTGTAAGACTAAAATGCAACCATTACAGAGATGACTGAAAACTGTTTGCCTCATGCTTCATGTTTGTCTGTTGAAATATCCTCAATTTATATTCAGCTAGCTCGTCCACTTCTGTGAGTTGCATGTGGGAAAGTGAGGTAAGCTTTGAATTAATGTAAATGGATAGTTATATATTCGAATGTATCACATAAGTAAACCATTTCTTTACTTGCTTTTATAAAAAGAGTACTCCCCCGGTTTAGCATTGCACTCCTATAAAACTGTAGTACTCATGATGGACAGTTAAAACTCAACGCAATTTATCATTGCACATGACCCTCTGGAGCTGTAAAAGGTTTTATACTACTTTTTTCCCCCACATATGCTGCAGTACTCCCCAAGATCTGTAAACAGAGTTCCCCTTTAATTATTCTGGCCATGTAAATCTGAGAATCTTTCTTCAGTGGCATATTATAGCTTGGTCGATAATGCAGCCTCTTTTGACACAAGAATGAACTGCTGAAGCTGAAAAAAGATGGAAAAAGGAAAATTACTTGTTTGAAGTCAATGTGAGTGTAGCTGCGAAGGGTTGCTTTGATGTGTTCTGTCCACTCTCTCTCCCCTTGAGGGTTTTCCTGAGTCCCCAAGGCGTAGATGTCATGCGGGAGCAAGGCGGTTGATTCGTCAGGGGTGTGTCCCAAACCACAGCAGGTCACCCATGTCTGCAGGCTGCGAGGAGGAGGGGAACCACCTGTTTACACAAAACAAGACAATAAATCATCAAATAACCCTCTGCCTCTACTTCCTCAGCAAATAAACAAGTCTTCTGTTAAAGAGACTGCCATAACATTTATGGTTACCCATATTCCAGGTGCCAACAAAGACAGAGACCATCTCAGGCTCACTCAGCTGAGAGTGCCTGGTTTTCATCATTTGGAGGAGTTGACAGAAGGAGTCACGTTTCTGAAAGAGATGACAGTCACTCAGAGAATTATGGGAGAGGAAACTGTGGATTGCAGTAAATATTAAAACCTGTTAACTTGTCTTACCCGTGCACTCTCAAACGTCATCTCCCGTGGTGTGTTGTGGTGGCTGTCAACCACCATGCGTACCTTGGCTGGACTGCTCTGGAACTTGACAATCTGAAGGACTGATACGTGAAAACCATGCCAAGAGACAATTATTCAGTATATTTGCAAGCAAGGGAAGTGTTACAGGGACTAAAGAGATTATATTTTCTTACTTCTGTCATGTGACACCCTCTCTATACCAAAAGAACCAGCCTTCCTGTCAAAAAGCAGTACTCCTGTGTCCACATCAACAGAAACAGTCTGTCTGCCATACCTCACCATCTTCACCTGGCAACACAACAACAACTGTTAATACAGTTACATAGTCTGAGATTAACTGTACAACTTTCCTCACGTTGTGTCATATATTTTCAAGATATAATGTAACTGAGTAACAACCAAAAGGCAATTTACAGAATGTTATTGGTTGTAAAATGGTGTGGCTTTTTTCTGCCCTTGTTTACCTGAAAGGAGTGGACCGGTGTGGGTCTGCCATGGTTCTTTACAGGTGGTATGTTGATGGGTGTCGGTTCAGGCGGGGGTGGATTAGGCTGGACTGCCAGATTGTGATTGGTCACCGCATCTTGTAGTGCTTTTAACACCTACAGAGGCAGAGGATTTTGAATGTTAGAATTTGACTATTTTTGTCTCTCACAAGTTTGGCTTTTTTTTTAAATCTGTCACTGGGAACAGAGTCAACTTTAAACACCCATCCAGCACAACTGACCACTGCAGTTGAAAGCTAAAGGGCCGTGACAAATGTTGATTGTATCGATGTCCTTAAAATAATGTGGATGCATAAAAGCTGGACAGATTAAAACACACCTGGTAATGACAGTCAGGAATAACAGCATTTGAAAAACACACAGTTTAACCCAACAGAAACAAACCTTTTTCTCCAGCGAAGAAAGGAGGCTGACCAACGCAGAAATCTTAGACAACAAGGTGTCTATCTCCATCTCTGGATCCTTATTCCAAAGACACAAAGACAGGCCTAAATTTTTGTTTTTATTGCAACATTTCACCTCCTACAGTTCTGGGTTCCCATTTGATTTACTGTTCTTATAAAATATTAATGTCTGGTTTGTACTGTACCTGTGCCTTGCTGTGTGTTAAAGAGCAGCTAGGATGGTCGAAGACCTTGGCAAGGGTTTCCAGACTTGAGAGAGTCAGGTCAATCTCACTGCAGAGCATATGACTTTCATTTAATTATCAATATATGTGCGTTTTCCAAAATAGTTTTTGGACATTAAAAATCCATTCCAATATTATGCAATCTTAGTGTCTAACATAGCAGTTCATGTATAGCAGTCTTCACACTTGGTTCATCTTTAACATTAAGAGCAGAATGATGCTAACTTGTTTAGGCCTTGGCAAGCAGTACCCAGAGTACGCTTGAGGTGGCAGAGAGTTGTTGCCCCTTTATGCACATTCTCAATGTCGAGAGGCAGCTCACTGAAGAGGTAGTCATTGAGCAGACCAATCACATCACCCGCAGTACTGCAAACAGGATGGAAAAGGCACAATTCACTTCCTAAACTGTGCAAGTCATTTCACAAGTTGCTTCCTCAGGCTTCTCTATGCTTGAATGCCATCAGGTGCATATTTAGATAAGAAAATGATGGCTAGCAATGTGACAAGATCAGTCACAAGCCAATAAACAGCCATGTTTATAAATTGATCTGATGTTGTCACTAAATAAAAGCACACATCAAACAGAACACACTGAGGAAAGCTACACATGCAACATAGAAAGGCATTACACAGGAGACATCTCTGAAAGAGTTTTGGTTCTCTGTAACTGTTTAACATTTAAGCTGGATAATCATACCTGGATGTGTTCAGCTCGTGTAATTTATCCAGGAATGGGGCAGGAGGGCCTGGTTTAGCTGCTGGTCCTGATAAAAGCCCTGTGTTGGCAGAGGCTGTTACTGGAGGCGGCCTCTCATCATCTGTGCATTTATGAAACATAAAATCAAACATCAACACTAAGCAATATTTTGTTATTTATGCACAATATAGTGTATTTAGGTATTTAACATTTTGGGGATTTTTCTTTGATAACAGCTTGTGGGCCCACCTGAGCTTTCATCCCCTGTTTCTGTGTCACGGGGAACAGCGTAGAGCAGTGGTGTGACAAGGCCTTTGTGGGGATGCTGGTATCCCAACACCAAGTCCTCCAGTGTCCGGAAACAGTTTACCTGCACCCCCTGTGTTGTCTGTGATATGCACACACGACAGAAGTCAGTGAGGATATTTACTGTATCAACTGTGCAGAACAGACTGCCACTGCTCTATTCACAAACTGGAAAGACCACAGAAACTGTAAACAAATTAGCTGTGGATAAAAAAAGACGCATACTGTACAAGCACACAACACACTGATGTTGAATTCAGAGACAATATCTGCATCAATGTTCTTTATTTGTTTTGACAAACTTACTTTGAGTAATATAATGATATAATAATATAATAATCTTATTCTTTCTAAAACTTGATTATGAATAAAAAAAAACTCTCTGACATGAGATGAGGTCTTTGAAAATACCACGGAAAGACATTTTATATATTTAATCTAATGTCTATATATTGTCTTATATGTATTAAATCGGACAATGGACAATTGTCCTATCTTAACTTGTAAATTTCAAGTGGTTGCTAGTGGATGTTTCTGCACAGGAACCCCCCACCCCCACCCCTTCCATGCTCTTACTTAGAAGAACAAAGCAGAAGTATTTACTTGACAGAAAAAGGCACACACGGATGATTTACTGTGATAAAAGGAGTCCCAGGGGGGTTTAAAAATCCATGCCCTGCACCCCACAGCGTGGGTGACATCACTGACAGCTACTTCCTGACTACAGCAGCAGTTAGCTGTCATGTTTAACTATGGTCCAACACTCTCAAAAGCCGCCCCATAAAAATGTAGCATGGAAGTTTTTACATGCATGCGTTCACACCTTCAAGCCACAAGCACAAGCAAGACCACTCTCAAACTTTCCACAAAAACCTGCACCTCTATACTTCACTGGCATTCAAAGTAGTACAAGCAAAAATTAAGATTAAATAAACACACATGTTGAGCACAGGTGCTGTGCATATATACAAATAGTCACATGAACAAAACCAAAATGGTACACATTAGACCACAATGCAGAGCACTCTTTTCCTGTGTCCTCTACTTGTTTTCATTTTGTAGTGAAGGACTCAAGCTACCTATCTGTTTCGCCAGGGCCTCTTCAAATAGTATTTTTTATACCGCAGGGATCTCTTGAAAAGCAATTAAAAAGAAATGAAAAGGAATAAGAGACAGTGAGAGACAAAATGGGCCCCAAAATATCTCCATGGCCCTCTTGGAAAAACAAGAAGGCAAGCATGCGACTTGTGAGTTAGTGGAGCAAATCCAGTGAGGGAAAATATGTACTGGAGGTTTATACTGATGGCAGTGGAAAAACAACTGAAATAGCAACAGAGTTTAAGGTCTTCATTTGAAAGCATTTTTCCAAGTCAAACACTTGAAAACAACTGCCAGACAATCGTTATTAAACTCGTTATTGGACTTCAATATGCAGACATAGTTAAAAAAAAAAAAAAAGCCACAGATGATTTGCGGTTTAGAGCCAGAAAATGTTTATTTCTCTCACCCACTGTGTGTTTGTGTGGTTGCAAACGTTGTGCTTGTGTGAGTTTCTATGGTCTAATAAATAGGTCATTTGCTGACTATATGACCTATTTTATAACCTCCAGTATCAAAAACAGACACATACCATCACTGGCTTAAACTCTGCCACATCCAGCAGACTCATTATGTCTAATACAAACACCCCCATACGTACACATAACAAATAAGCACACCCATTGGTCAATGACCTAGTGTGTGGGTTGAGTAGGAATCTCTGAGACATAAAAAACAATTTCTCCTCTGTGTTGCTGAGCTCATGCTGCAAGCATGCAGCCACATGGCAGAGATGCCATTCAAACAACAAGGCTACTGCAGTTGTAACAGAGCCTGTACAGAGAAGAAACACAAACACGTTCCTGTTCTTCTTAAAACAGGCAATAACAAACCATTGTTTGATCCCTCTGTGTTTCTCTCTGTGTATACAGTTTCTGCCAAGAAATCTATTGTGTTTCTCTTTCCTCTGATCTTTTTTGTCAGGCAGAGGATTCAGTGTCATGTGGCGATGAACACTCACCTGAACTGCCAGAAGGCCGTCTGCATCAGGAAGAATACGATAGGTGTGAACATGACGTTGGAACCTTTGGAAACCAAAAAAAAAGCTCTTATTAATGGCATTGCAAATTGCTGCAACACGGTTCTGAGCAGACATTCAAAGGGAAAAATATACTTAAATCTATTGTTTAAATAAGGACCAGATGTCTAACTGTAGTTTAAAACACTGTAACTTTCTTAACGAGGCGCCAGTTGTTTTACAGATCAGTAATGACGTGGCTTGTTTTACTTATTCAATATGAGAGATACTTAGATCTTCTCCATCAGTGACTTCAGAGGAATTTGTTTCAGGCAACACATAAAACTGAATGGCAGTTTTTAATCAGTCAGCTACCGTATATTACATGAACCGACCATGAAAGCACAATGACTGAATACAAATCAAAAGTGTGGAGAAATTTGAGACACTAAAAGAGGGAATGAGATATTGAGAAAAGAACGAAGGGAGAAAGGGAGCACTGCGAGCGGCCGGGCTCAGCTTTCAGGAATGTATCTGGCTGGGGCTGATGAGCAGTCAGCGTACTGCGGTCGCTGGAGCTCCCGCCCTCTTTCAGGGGCCCCAGGGAAGAAAGTGGGGTAAGAGGGGAAACAGGGAGTCCTGAGCCAGGGTTTGACTGGCTGAGATGGACTGTGTTCGGACAGGACAGTCTGACTAGTCTGGAGAGGGTGTATGGGTGAGGCTGGCCCAGAATTTACGCACAGTACTTTAAGCCATAAGAGTTCCTTTGCTTCCTGCTGGCAGGTGATGGTGAAAGTGATGGATATGACAGGGTGCGTGAAGCTGCTGAATCAATTTACAGATGGGGACATTCTGCAGAAATGTTGAGTTTATGAATAGTTTCCAAACCTATATGCCAAAATCTAAAGTTTCACAAGATTAGATAATTGGTGTGGTTTTACATTGGTGGTGGTTTCTTCTCACATAGGGACAGCATTTACTAATCCAGGAAATCCTGAGTGAATCATTCAATGGTTTCAAGGAGGTGGAACTCATAAAATTAGGTTTACACAGTAACATTTAACCAGGTATAAATGATTTCAGTTGAATGCAGAGTCACATTCCCCTACATTTTAGTTTTCCTTTAAGTTTGGGTCTACACATCACTACTAACAAAAGCTGCATACTTACAAAAACATTAAAGTATCATCTAAGGTATCATAATAGCTTAAAGTACCTGGTATAGGCAATTATGTTTGATTGTGGTAAGATAAACTGGCTGTAGGTGTATGTCTGTGTGTGTATACTCACAGCAGGCACAATGCATAGGCTCCTGGCACAGACTCACTGTCTCTCACTAGGTAGCTGCCATCCCTCCCTGCCCGTGCCAGCAAGTCCTCTGCGTGCACACGGCTGATGTCACGATGATACCATGCTGCCGTAGCCATGGCAATCAATGTTGAGAAATATGTTCATAAAAATCATCCACATGAGGTGATGAACTTGACATAACACAAGTATAGCGCAAGTTAACTGTCAGACGTGCTCAGATGGCATGATGCTGGCAGACTGTCACTCAAGTTGTCAGCGCCAGCCAGTGCTGAGTGGGTCTATTTAAGTGCTTAATAATTTCCCATGATCTGATTTCCCATGATTTTCTTCATGATCAAAGTGTCAAACAGACAACCCAGCACCTTGTCCTCATTAGCTAGCACTTCCTGGGTCCCTCTTGGTTCCTTTTGGGTCACACATCCTGTTGCACTGTAGGAAGAAAGAAGTGGCATCCAGCTGATTGTGAGGTTAGTCCACTCTAACAAGAGTCTGCTTCCCAACAGAAGCTCCAGTCCACCTTTCTGATAATACCCTCCTGTACCAAGACCCTGCTTCAAACACAGATCATAACAGCAGTGCACAGGAGGGAGAGAGGAGGTAGAGAAAAAAACAGCGATAGGTACTGTAGAGTCTGAATGAAGCAGCCAGCCCTGAGGCAATGACGGTGCCTCTAGCTTAACCACAAACACAAGCCCTCCTCTTGTCCCAAAACAAAAACCCCACATGCAAACAACAGGAAAAGAAGAACCAAGAAGGCAAAACAAACAAATCAAGCCGCACACACGAGACCCACACACACACACAGCAGAGAGAGAAACATACCAGATGGAACTCAGTCAGCACTAAAACCAGACAGGCATGCAACAGAAACCAGACTAATTCAAATGATTTCTCGGCTCTGTTTCCATATAAGGGAAAAGGAACACCCTCCAAAAAGTTCAGCTGATGACTGCAGTCGTCTTTGCTTCTTCTAGGCCCAGATTCCATTTAGAGTGTGTCTGGCTGGATGTGGGCTAATCCGGGGGTCTCACTTTCATGCTGGATGTTTGTGTGCTGGCTTGTGTGTCTTGTCAGAAGAGTCCCGTCCGCACTGGCGTGGTCTCCAGCGGTTCTTCAGAGTGCTGTCAGAGCAGAGGGAGGGAGCAGAGAGGCAGAGGACAACCCCGTTAGAGCACAGGGCAGACAGAGGAAGTGACTCGACATTCCAGATGGCGGACATAGCCAGGAGAATGCTTGCGAGGGGCTCAACTTCACCACCAGTGTGTGAAACAGCAGACTGCTTCCTTTTTCTTCTCTCTCTCTCTCTCTCTCTCTCTCTCTCCCCGTCTATTTTCTTCTTCTTCCCTCTGACCCTGCCCTGTCTCTTTCTGCAAATTCCAAACAGGAGACACAGCTTTCCACTCACAGGTGAGCTGCCTGACTAACCCTCAGTTTCTTACTTTTGTTTTATCATCTTTATCTTCAGATGTTTCAACCACCGTCAGGCATATTTACTTTCTTCCACCCTTTCTTTCTCCTGTCCCAACCTTTTTTCTTTTGTCACTCTCCCTAAACTTGCATTCCCTCTCTTGCTCACTCCTTCCCCTCTCAGCAAAACGCAGTCTCCATATGGTTATGATCATCCCTGACTTTCTTATTTTTGCTCTCCTAGAAACATCGCCCATTATTCAGCCCTCCTCCTTCCCTCCTTCTCCATTAGTTGGAGCATATAACTCTGTGGGAAGCTGTTTGGTCCCATATTTGTTCTGCCTCTCACTGCTCCGCAGAAATGTGCCGACCACCAACCACAGACCCCATAAAACAAAGAGACACAAGTCCAACCCCAACTGATGACGTATCTTCTTAACCCTAAATCTGTAATCAGTTCTTCTTGCTATGTGCTGTCTACAGCATATAATTGAAAAATATGCAGTATTTTGCCAGTGAGGCTGCACAGCGGTGCTTTGAGCTAAATGCTAACATCAGCATGCTAACATACTCACAGTGTGAACATGTTGATGTTTAGCAGTTGGTGTTCAGCAGCAATGTTTACCACAATGACCATCTCACTTGAGCGTGTTATCTTGCGAACGTTTGCAAATTAGCACTAAACAAATGTACAGGAAATCATTAGTCATTGGTCATAAACCAAACTTTTGTCCTGACGATAGTGCTAAATGAAAATTTATCGGATCACCAAAATGATTAAAGGTCAGTCATACTGAACCAAATTGTTGGACCTACCAGCCAAATCATTATTATTATTATAATTATTATTATAATTATTATTATAATTATTATTATAATTATAATAATTATTATTATTAAATGTGGCAACCGGAACCCTTAGCATGAACTCTCTAAAAAAACAAAAATATGAATTCTTCTGTGTTTTCACACTCCTGACTCCTGAAAAAAACAATTATCTAAGCTCTTTGTCAGAACACAAGCTGTGATGAAGATTCATCTCTGATAGGGGGCTGATAACATTTACCAAAACCACATAACTTCATCATCATAAGTAGCGAAATGCAATTGTCATTCTCAGAAACAGCAGTTGAATTGGTTCCTCTTATGTCTGTTACTCTGTCCAATTCTACCAAATGCTCCACTTATGCAAGCAGTGAGTTGGAAAGGATACTGAGACAGACACTGGAACAACAAGATGTACATTTCCTAGAGCCACCTGCTCACTTTCCATGCACGATGTCAGATCTGCTTTTGAATTTAAATAAATAACGTTCTCTTTAATTTCAGTTCTCCATTTTGAAGATGAAGCTAGATGAAGAGCTGTTGTTTTGCTGATACTGAACAGCACTTTGATGGGAAGACCTAACCTTTACTTGATCTTATATAATCAAGGCCACACAGCAAGAAAGGCCATTATTATATGAGAGTCAAAATATAGTAGATCTTTAAGTGAAAGAGAAAGTAATTAGTTAAATATGGAAATGATTTCTATTAAATGTTACACCTTCACAAAAGAATGAACCGGTGTTTATTCAAATCTCAGGAACAAACTGAACACTTAAAAATGAACAAAAATGCCTCCAAAGCTTATTATAGCTATAGAATTGTGTTTTTTTTAAATGAACAACATAGTCCCCATCTATGCTACATCATGAAAAAGAAATTGGTGGTGAATGAGTGCCCTGGCTGTGGATGGTTATATGTTCATGACAACTGTCCCTTCAGAGTTACAGCATCACTTGAGCTGAGTTAGCGAGTAGCAGCTGCTAAAAATAAACATGCCCAATGGTCACATGAGGGTTGCAGAACATAACAAACGCAAAGCTAACAGGTAACATCCTTGTAGTAGTTGGTGCATTGGTGTTGAGTTTATACACAAGGTTAAACTCAGAATAAATGTTAGACATGTACAGGTGTCCAGTTCCTTCATAATTCTGATTTCTAATAATAATTAAATGACTGCACATCAACACATCTTTGCTGAGGGTTACACTGGATGAAAACCTCACCTCACACAGCTCACCATCATTCAGAAGTAAGCACTAATAGAGTTTGTGGCTGCTGGCAACAAACATTGCATCACTGCCTCAATTTAGCAACACAGTGAAGATTTTGTTGTTAAGAAGTGGTAATACCATGGTGCTATAATGCACTGGGAGTAGTCAGCAGTCCCTTTCAAGGAACAATGTTGACTGGCCATATATAGTGCTGGCCTAAAATGGTCCCAGATTGACTTCTAAGGGGCTTAAGTGACTATATGTAACCTTGCACAGCCAAAACTGGAACAAGAAAACTCAAGAGAGACAGTTCATCATGAAGAGACTAGAAAATAAGATTACCTTAGATTTTTTTTTTAGTGGCTTCATCCTGGATATTATTACGTGGTATACAAAAATACAGCTCCATGTAAACAGAGTAGACAAAAAACTCAGACCTGTCTACAGTAGCTACACCATAACAAACACTACATCACAATGATGTATCTGAAAAGTAGACTAAATAAAACGCCTGAGCTGATTCCAATCCTAAAAATACAATGTACATAGGTCTGGGTCATACATTCAGATCCACTGCTCTGATTTATGACATTTTGTCCCAGAGATGAACAGTGACTTGGTAAGCTCATTAGAGGAATAACTATGAAGCAGTTGTAAGCTACATTACCTTTCATTCACCTCACAAAGTTCATAAATGGCTAACATTTAAACTAAGCTTAAACCTATCTTCACAGAGTATCACTTTAATTCTGCTGATTCATCAACAAGATAAACCAATTGTGATTAAATGCCCATTAGGTCGTGGCGTTTCCCTTCGTCTACTTGAACCCAGATGATGTTGTTGGTTTTTTTGTGAATCGGAGAGAGGCTGTATCAGAAGAATTTTAATGCATGCAATTTTAAATGCCTGGATTGTAAATGCCTGGCACCTCAGCTGAGAGCCAGACTTTTTTTTTTTTTTTTTTTTACTGCATTCCACAGTTCTTTCGCTGTCCTGAATTTCAGTTCACTGACATAAATATCACAGTTGTGCCTATACGTGTGAAGCTGCAGGTTATATGCAGAGCACTAATGTCGAATGATTGTGAAAGCAGCTTTAACGTATTAAACTGCTTAACTTTGTGTTTCCCCGTAAAGTCCCGGCTGATGATCCGGCGATGTACTGTATAGCAGTGCTGTCCTGTCTGGGCAGCTTTAAAGAGATCTCAACCTTGTCCCCGTAAGACAGTTGAATCGAGGCCAACACGAAAATCCACCAGTCAAATTCATTAACTTTGACTGCCAGGGTGTGGCTATCCACCCACAAAACCCATCATTCAGCCCACTCATTAATTAATCAATTACACCTGGCTAAGGAAGTGAGAAGATCCTCTACTGATCCATCAAACGGATTAACCTCTATAGCTGTAAGCCAATTAAGGGGCCAGATCCTCTACAGGCTGTAGAGGATCTGAATGTGGAAGACATGAAAGCCAGGCTAAGCCTGTACCTCCGCCTCAGAAAAGGTGGTTGAGCCTCAGTCAGATCAAAACTAAAGGATTCAGATAGTCCTGATAAAGTTAAATATTCCAAAGTTCTTGACTTTGGGAGGGACAGCCAACAACATGTAAATATCTAGGATGCTGGCCCAAATTCCTAGTGCCTGACAGTATAAGTTGCACTTTTCACTTAATTGGTACTTGATTTAATGGTAAAGCCACAACACAATTCATACACAATCCATTTTATTATAGCTCTGTCTCACCTTAAACTAAACATAAATCAGCCATCACAGTGTACTTGTCGGTATTAACTCGCTGAACCTTGGTCACAACCATAAACTGTAAAATTGTCCGGCATGATTATTTTGTAATCAAAGTGATACTAGCAGCAAAGCCTTGCTGCATGTACAACAGTAAGTCAGCAGGTCACTTAGATTTCTGTAGACCTGCCATGAGCACAGATTGTATGGAGCTTGGCAGAGGAGCCATCTGTCGCACTGGCTACCATAACAACCAAAATCCAGCTAATACCACTCTACTCCTCTCTAAGCTATAATAAAGGAAGTCCTTGCACATTCACACATAGTCTATTCATAAGACAATGCTTTAACCTCAGTGAGGCTCTAGTGGTATTTTAAAACTCACAGCTTAGAGCAAAGAAATGAAGTTAAGTTCTTTAGTATTGTATTTTATCTTTGAGCCACTGAAAACCGCATCTAAAACTATACGTTTTTTTTTTTTTTGTCATAGACACTGAGAAATCTTTCCTTCTTATGTTAGTGGACAGACTTCCATTTGCCCCACAGTGATTCATAAATTAGGCTTGCAGTACATAAATCTGATTTTTCATACAGTACTTTGGAGTATTATAAACAGCTACGTGTTGTTTAAAACAGTCTAAACAAAGGTCGAATGACATGACAAGAATTTGTAGTTGGATTTCATTCATGATTATCATAACCTTGCTCATGCACGAGCTACAGGGAAATATGGGAGACCGCATGTGCAAAATGTGGAGTACACAATTACTGTTCACATCCTGCAGCACATATACTGTGGAAAATTAGTGATTCAACTAAAAATTCAGACATGGCCTCTTTATTGCAGTCCATATGTGGCCCACCAACCAACACTCACACTGCCCATACGTCTGAGCTTATTCTTTTGAAGTCACATACACAATATTATTTTTACACACACCGTGGACCAAAACAGTAGTGTTCTAATGAATGAATCAGATCTTCTCTAAAACAGCCTGCTTTGAAAAGCTGTAAGCTGAAGGGAGGGCTCCAAGGTTGGGAGGTCATAGTATAAAAGCAAACAGGAGGCAGTGATTGGCACTCACACACACTACACACTGTCAACAGTGACGGATTACAGAAGACAGCAGAGGAGACTCATTGACAAAAGTGAAGGCACGGTAAGTGAGCAGTTTTTGTTGTTGACCAGCAGCATATTACAAATAGATGAAAGGTCAATAACTAAAGATTATTGGTATTACATTAATTGAACAGAGGAGTATCAAGATCTGTTGAAAATGTATCACTGCTGTCACGTCACAGGAACATGTGCTTCAACCACTCTATTTATCTGACAGTAACAACATGAGTTTGAGGAATATTTTGTTGATTGAAAAAATGAAATTTTCTACCGGAGGTTATTCAGAATTTAGGATTGTCCTGTACCAATTAACTTCAGCGGTCCTTACGACTGAAACTCCCTTGGACTGGTTAATCATGTAGAACATTATTAATGTATTCTTTTGTAATGTATAGGGTCTGTCTAAAAATGCTACAATAAACTAAGTCTGATATTAAACTAAAAAAATAACCAGTGCATCTAATAGTCATAGATTTACCAGTATCACATATTTTGATAACTGTTTTTTCATTTGCAGACTGGGTCTATCATTTTGCCATCAACATGTCGAAGTGAGTATACGGGGGTTTTGGTTTATTCATGATATTTACCAACTATCCTGACACGGTAGCTGCTTTACTTAAGAGGTGAAAATTAATCATTCCAGTTGTGTCAGGAATTAAAATACCATAAAAGGAAATGTAATATCACTTAATGCTATTTAACACCACTGTAACAGTGATGGCGTGTCAAAATGAAGAGTTGCCAATACCACATGTTAACGATTCTTGACTGATCTTGATCAGAACTGATCTTCCTGATCAGTATGTACATTTAAAGTTTAACACAGCTTGACTGTTGTTTAATGCTTGACTCAACTGATGAAAACAAGAGAGGCTCAAGATCTGTCCAGTGATCAAAGTAAAGCTCCTTCAAAAAGTAACAAAGCGTAGTTTACCTTTAACAATTTAACAATAACAATAACATCAATAACATCTTGGCAGAGGCATGTATAGTCTCTGAGGCTCCTCAAGCACTTGAGTCCTCCAGGATGCGGATAAATCCTGATTAAGATGGATTGTGTGTGGATCTGATCTTGGAAGAGAGGTTTACAAGACAAAAGAAAGGTTTTAACAGGATTACTTGGCACACACCCGAAAGAGGAACACACCACACGGATTACTTGTTTGTTTATGGCTGTATGCCCAGAGCAAAGGGATTGCATTTGCGAAGCTATATAATATTGGGATTATTGCAAAAAAACACTTAGTATTCTGGTATACTGATAAAAACTCTGACACATTTACCAAGACATAGACAACATGTACTAAAATGAATCTACTTTCTGCAGCAACATTCTGTAGGATGACCTGGGGAGTTTTGCCGCTACTATTTGTCTTATGGGTTAGGGTTAGGGTTGAAAAAAGAAACAAAATTATTGTAATATTGGGGGACATTTGAACCTTTGTGTTTTTATCTGATAGGCTTAGTAAGTGTACAGGTGTTAAAATGTGTGAAAGTATAGTCTGATTCACTGGGTTTTCCTTTTCTCTCCGTTTTCAGGGTATTTAAGAAGACCAGCGGCAATGGACATGTAAGTAGCCTCTATAATATAGTCATTACAGGGTACCCCTTGGGCCTAGGGAGGAGTGCAATTTGTATGTAGCTCTTCCAACTTCCAGAAATAACTTCCAAACTCTTGTAACCTTGGCGGAGGAGTAACTGTTTTCTTCTCTGCTTTTCTGTTTCTTTCAGATTGCCCTGTACTTGGGAAAGAGAGACTTTGTGGACAATGTGGATTCAGTGGAAGTAGTTGGTGTGTGGCACAATGTCACCTTTGCATCCTAACATATGTCCATATATGTGGCTCTCTGTGAAATCTAATGCTTTTTATTCTTCTTTCATTTGCAGATGGGGTAATTAAAGTGGACCCTTCTGGTCTTAATGGCAGAAAAGGTACTTTAATCACATTTGCTGTCAAAGATGAAATTAAGGCCTGAATTTACATAACACAGACTAATGGGAAAGACTATATCCTTTTCCATTGCAGTGTTTGTCTACCTTGCTTGTGCCTTCCGCTATGGAAGTGAAGACTTGGATGTCATTGGGCTGTCCTTCAGGAGAGACATCTGGATACAGCGTGTTCAGGTGTATCCACCTACAGGTGGGAGCACAACCAAATCACCCATTCAGGAATCCCTCATGAAGAAAGTTGGAGAGCAAGGATGTCCCTTTTCCTTCCAGGTGAGGAAATGTAAACTATTAATTTACATAAGATTTCTAATCAGTCCTGTCCTCCGGTCCGATCATGACTTCATGTATACTTTCCAGTCAATCTTAAATTTTATTCCTTAGCGTTGCCTTGTCTCTACTTGTTTCAGATGCCAACAAATCTCCCATGCTCAGTGGCTTTGCAGCCTGGGCCAAATGATGCTGGCAAGGTACTATTACAGTCCATCATTTCATTTACTTTTACTCCACACTTCATCAAATGCTTGACAAATCTTCTATTTCGGTCTTGTTCTGTTATAGGCCTGTGGCGTGGACTTTGAGGTTAAAGGATACATTGCCAACTCACCTGACAATGCAGAGGAAGTCATTGACAAGAAGTATGCATGCCCACAGTAAAACCACACACTCTGAGCCTAATCCTGGCAACCTTGTATCGCATCCTTCAGCTGTAGCAGCATAAAGGACATACAGAGGGCTATCCCTGAACCTATTTGCTTGTCTTTTTTTCTTAGGGACACTTGCCGTCTGATGATTCGTAAAATACAGTTTGCACCAGCTAACAATAAGGCCGGACCCAAGGCTGATATAGCCAAGCAGTTCATGATGGCTGACAAACCAATTCACTTGGAGGCCTCCCTTGAAAAAGAGGTACGTTTAGTAAGAGATAGATAGTTAGATAAATTATATAATGATTGCTAAATTATTCCAAATAAATCATTATAAATCTCTGATTTTCTTTTTAGATTTATTTCCATGGAGATCCAATCACCGTCAAAGTAAAAGTGAACAATGAAACCTCTAAGGTTGTGAAGAAAATCAAAGTCTCAGGTGAGTAGCAAGGACAGAATTAAAACTTCACTTAAATTTCAATGAATTGTGTTCAATTGTGTAGCTTAGAAAAGAGGAAAGAGAGAAAAAAAATATGGCAGAGGGCTCACATTTATGCATATATGCGTTCAAGACTCATACATTTTTAACTGATGCAGAGCTGTTCTTTTTCTCTTTAGTTGAGCAGCTAACAAATGTGGTCCTCTACTCATCTGACACTTACACCAAGGCAGTCTGCTCTGAGGAGTTTGGGTAAGGCTTTCTTTTTAGCAAATGAGGCTTCTTAGCAAGACTCAAGTTATTTCAGTTTCAGTTTATTTAATTTAGGAAAATCCTTTCCTGCAAAAATATTGTCGCATCCAATCGCTAATTTTTATCTATGACTATTACTGAGAAAAAGAATACCTGTCATTGTTACATTACATTTTAAATTTAAATAAAGTAAAATAAAGTATAGTTTAAGGAAAAGTATTATTTATTATTTATTAATTAATTAATTTATTTGTTTCACTGCTATGCACAGGGAGACAATAAATGGCAACTCTACATTGGAGAAGTCCTTCTCAATAACCCCCCTCCTGTCCAGCAACAAAGAGAAGCGGGGTATTGCAGTGGATGGACGGCTAAAAGATGAGGACACCCACCTAGCATCCACTACCCTGTAAGCCTCTCTAGGTCTCTCATCAAAGGGCTTACAGTGAGCCCTGGACAGGTTTTCATCCTCTTATTGGGTGGTGGTGATACAGCTCTACACTGTGTCATCCACTTACCTTGTCTTAGACCAAATCCTCAAGCTCTGAAAGGTACACTATTCTTGTCTCCTCACAGGAGTCAAGGAGAAAAGGAGATGCAGGGAATCATTGTCTCCTACAAAGTCAAGGTCAATCTAATGGTGTCCAGCGGAGGGTAAGATTTAACTGAATAAAAAATATTCATTCATAATACTTTCACATTTTGTGTAACATTTTGGAGACTAAGGGTTTCTCTTATTGTTTCTCTCCCACCAAAGCCTGCTGGGTGGCCTAACAGGAAGGTAAATATTGATTTGATTACTTCATTTGCAGTCACCTGTTATTTATGTGACAAATATACAAATCATTGTTCCATTTGTTTTTAATAATAAACCTGTTTTTATTTTCAGCGATGTCACTGTGGAGCTTCCTCTGACTTTGATGTCCCCAAAACCCGCAGGTGAGTGGAATATTTTGCAATTTAAATCCTTCCAGAGACAGTTCACTCAAATAAAAAAAGACAGTATTTTGTTACTGATCTGATCAACATCTTCTATGTCATGTCCTCCCCTTTTGTCCATTTATTGCATGTCATTACCGTCTAATGAGCAGAAGCGTAAGTATAAGACAGTCTCTATGAAAAGACATGCATTCGCTTGTGGCTGTGATGTTTGTGACATGCTGCTGATACTTTTTTCCTGTGTGTTTGTGTGTTTAATGAACCACAGCAAATTGGATTAAAAGCTTCTGTAGTTCAGGTGAGGGCACCTTAGATTGTGTATGTTGTACGTTGTTCCCTTCTTCAGGGGATACAACGTGTTGTTTTGCTTCTTTTGTAAGAATCTCCTGTAGCAACTAATATCTGCATGTATGGAGACTGTTAGCTACTTATGCATCAAATATATAGCCCTCATTATCCATGTGCAAAGGGGTCATCGCATTATGCTATAAAAACTCACAGACTCATGTTGCCCGTTCCACCCTTGGCTGTATATAAAATTAGATGCAATGCATTACATGAGTTACATTGGTCTAATGTTGGACTCACAGAATCAGTTGTTTCATGTCAACAGGGCAGACGTCACAATTGGGTCCATGGAAGGATGAGATGACCAGCGAAGGGAAAAATTACCTTTCCGACAGAGAACACAGAACACGAAGGAACTCAGCACCAATGAAGAAAAGCACTGCATAACACAGAGTTACTACAATGCTCTTATTTCCCTTGTGCATATGCATTTTGATTAGGCAGTACTGTGAGAGCTGTATCACAGAAAAAAGTCTAAACTCTGTGTGACATTTCTCTGAATGCCATCACAGCATTATATAGAAATAAACGTGTTGTACATTTTTCTTTGTCAGAGGAAATGTCACATGGTATAGAGGGTAGACTTTCCTTTCCAAGTATTATGAGCACTGAAGATGCAGTGCTTTATTTATTCTTAATCTTTATTGCTGTGTCATTAGAGCCATGAGATGTTATGACTGAATGTGCAGCTGTGGGATGAATATCTCCAAAATAGGAAATAAAAACATTGTTTCCCTCAAATGCCCTCTTACCTTTGTTCATTTAGCTCAGTCTTTTTATGTCAAGGATACATAGGAAACAAAAACAGCATTTGGAATAATGTTTTTCTTTTCCACACAGACCTAATTCATGTACTTATATTTATATGTTAGCAATTATTTTGTCAGGATGAGTCACATTTCACAGTTTGTACTGTGTTTTTCATTTGGGAGCTAAAATTCACACTCAGTGACACACAAGCATTGTTCTGAAAAGTTGCTATGAATGAATGTTACTTTAAAACACTGCTCTGAATCATACAACTAACGACAATGTAAAACTGGCTATTTTTTTCCTACACATTGATCCTGCGTTCATATGGCCCACTTGTTCCAAAACTGTGACTCACTTAGCAAACCAGTTTAGTTTGGAGAGCCTTCCTCTTCGCCTGCTCCTTGCTTTTCGTTTTGCCCTTATGTGTTTCCTAAACACCAAACACATTATCTTGCCAAAGTTTATTAAAGGGTTTGGAGCTGAATCTAAGCAACCTGACTGTGCTCGAGTATTATTTCAGTAGGCCTATGATGTGTTACTATTCACTTATTCTGTCTGGCTGAAATCTACAAAAATCACTTTTACACGAAAGGTAAATAGCAATAAACCCTCCTCAAGGTATCGACATAGAAAAAGGCTTTATGTACCCTTTGCAATTTCCTAGGTTTGCCTCTTGGTTGCGCTATTTCACTCCAGTTTGAATTAGAAAACAAAAGCGCTGGCTTGAGCAGGATAAAGATACGCTACTGTCCCCTCTCCGGTCTAGACACATCACATCATTAGCCAAGTCAGCTAACTAGCTGTTTATTTTTTTGACAAAATGTCAACCACGACCGGCGGCGGAGAGTTTGGTAACCCTCTACGAAAGTTCAAGCTCGTCTTTCTGGGCGAACAGAGTGGTAAGCTGGAGATGATATACATCAAATGTTCATTTGGTGGTATGTGAGGAACATGTTTGAAGAAGTGGCTACGATTAGCTAACTAGCTTGCTGCTAGCTTGGAGGTTATAGTTACCCCTCGGACATCAACGTCCGGTAACGATATAAAGCAAGATGTTAATATTTCAGTGTCAATGAGGTGTTTGACACAGAGTAAAATGACATAAAGATAATGGACATAACATTTTTTCTCACTCGTGATGATGTCATTGCAAAGCTAGCTAACAGTAGATCGCTAAGCTAGCCAAACATCTCGCTCTTCGTCTCAACGAGAAATGCTTATAACAAGTAATGATAACGTTTTACTCTATTGACGTTAGTGGTTTTTCTTCAGATTGCTCCGTTGTTGTGTTAAAGTAAAGGGCCCGGCACTTACTCTGGGCATTACTGTGTGATGCATCAGCATCATCTCTCCAGCGTAATTGTAGCGAAACGTAGCGGGCTAACTACTTTTAGCTACAGTTAGCTGTGCTACGTTGACACAGACTACCGTTAGCGGCAACGTTAGCTAATATTGGCGTTTACTACCTAACTAAAACCCTAATATGGTTGTCAGAAGTGTGTTGCTTCCAAACAGAGGACCCGTATAAGACAAGGGAATTAAGTTCATTCTCTTTGACAGTGTATCGTTGTTCAACTCACTAGCTGATAGCCTCCTACGGCAACACCTTGCAGAGCCACGTCGGCCAGTGGTCCAGACCAGTCGGCCTTTTCCCCGACCATTTAACGTCAGCTTACTTGGGACTGATACGGACATTAACTATATGTGACTGGATTTTAGGTGTGATTGTCTGACATGGCAGTGGTAGTTCTCTCATCACGAAACAAACTGAAGAAGTTACCCAATTTTCATTTTCCAAATGTTGTGGCTCCACCCATACTGCCAGCTCAGCGTGTGGGTTCAGCCGTTCACATTGCATCAGTGATAATAGCAAAATAACTCACCATGTCATGTCACTGAGTCATATTGATTTTTTTATTCTTATAATACAAAAATATAAATGAGTATTTAATCTTAATAAGGGAATTTGGGCCTTGTAGAATATGATCTTCCATTTCCATCAAATCTTAAAGTTGCTGTTATTGTGTTTGCATAGTTGGGAAGACCTCACTCATCACCAGGTTTATGTATGACAGCTTCGACAACACTTATCAGGTAAAAACAACACGACATGGAACTAGTGTGACATTATGTTCTGAGATGTGTTCCAGAAGTCCTTATTCATCATCAGACATAATGACTTGTTACACACAGGTGTAATTAATAGGGCTGGATATCAGTACTGCTCTCCCAGTTCAATTTCAAAGTACAGGCATCCACTTTAATGATCACTTTGAGCACAGACAGGGCAGAAATTTGAATTGACTGAATTAAGTAGAACCCACACACCGTTCAGTCAATTTCCGCAGTTTCACTTCTCATAGCCAATGATAAAGTAAATTTAAAAAAAAAAATCTCTTCAGCAAACGCAAACAGAGCTCAGATCAGTGTGCAGTCTTTATTCAGGTTATCTCTCTCATTGATGCCATCTCTGTTTTCATCAAGAGAGAGCCAGTGTCAGCTAACCATCCTGTATCACGTCAGTCCTGTAAACTGCAGCGGGTTCACTAAAACTGTAATTTTTCATGTTGCAGTTTACGCAACTATCATAATTCAGGGCGGCTCATATAGCCAGCTATCATCTGTGTTACTTTTTAGCTTAAAATAATCTTTTATTATGTGCACATTAACAAAATTTCCACAAAGTAGATATTTTACACATCATGTAGCATAAACTGAACCACTTGCAACAAGTAACCACTGCCTATCTTTAACATGTAGGGTTAGCAGATATGCATGTTTACTGAGTAAAGGGGCAAATACAAAGATTGACTTTGGGGTTTTAAAAATCAGTATATCCAGCCCTAGTAGTTAACATTATTTAATTATGACTTTTCCATGAATAGTCTAATAATTTTTCTTAGATATACATGTTATACTGAAGTATTGGACCTATAACAGTGTTTTAATGAATGATTGTTTTACAGGCAACAATTGGCATTGACTTTTTGTCAAAAACCATGTACCTAGAAGATCGCACGGTAAGCCCTGTACATTTTCTTGTAATTCTCATCATTCCTGTTGCTGTAGTTTTAAAACTACTAGAAGAGCTTAAAGCATGCATCTGCTTTATATGCAGTAGCCACCATTTATTTCCCTTTCATCATTTCACATTGTGTTTTTACATTATGTGAGATTTTACCATTCATTTTGTGAGACAGGTGATCATGTTTTTAGTTCCCATTGTTATTTCAAGTTTTTGTTTTCCTTCCATCCCCTGGCTGGGTCATGAAATGGCCACCCTCCGCCCCCACCCCTCACCCTCCGTCCCCATTCCCTCACCCTCCACCTCCACCTCCACCCCAATGCCCACATACATTTTGTGGCTGGCCACAGATTCGGCTGCAGCTCTGGGATACAGCCGGACAGGAACGCTTCCGCAGCCTCATCCCCAGTTACATCCGCGACTCAGCCGCTGCTGTGGTGGTTTATGACATAGCCAGTAGGTATCATGGCCTCGCCTCACCTCCTTGTCCTTCGCTTAATATGTGCAAGGGCGCAAAAGAGCATTTACTAGCCTGGCAAGCCCCACTGGACAGCATGATGAGGGTCTATTCCATTAGCCACAGTGATGCTAAAGCATTTCTCCAGCAGTGTCCAGGGGGGTCTGTGTCTCCTAAATGCTGTTACGTATGAGGCTGATGGAAGGAATAACGGAAAATGTTTTCAAATCTCACCTCATGGGCAGAGACCCACAGAAACAGCCTCAGTAATGATTCTGCACGACGCATGTCTTATTTGCATAACACTGGTCGACCTCTGACCCCCGCTGCATTCGAATGATTCTCCCCATTCCGCCACAAAAGGCCATTCTCATCTCTGCTGCTTGGCTTGCAACTCTTTTATGTCTGTCCTGTTTTCTCGTTCTGCCTTTCCTCTCTTTATCTCCACCTCCTTGTCCTTTTCTTCTCCTCCGTTCCAATCCTCAGGTCCGGCTCCAGCTTTGGGACACTGCTGGACAGGAGCGTTTTCGTAGCCTAATTCCCAGCTACATCCGTGACTCTACCATTGCTGTGGTTGTTTATGACATCACCAGTGAGTCAGGGCTGTACTCTAACCTTTCAGTAGGGGTCTTTGGCAATTGGAAGAAAACTACTTTGGCATAGTTGCTACTTTATGTATTGCTGCTAAAAACCCTTGCATCTCTTTTAAGTATTTTTTCCTTTTTCAAGCTTCTCTTAATACTATTGCTTATTAACATATGACAACTCTACGAGCTTTTCTTACATAAGATGCTCTACCGTTTTAACGAGGAGTAATACCTGCTTGTGCACACTAACTATCGCTAACATACCAAATGTTATTATGTTTTTTTGAGACCACAGATGGTTGATGTGTCTGGTAATTTTGTGTTTTTACATCCACAGATCTTAATTCATTCCAGCAAACCTCAAAGTGGATTGATGATGTTAGAACAGAGAGAGGAAGTGATGTCATTATCATGCTTGTTGGCAACAAAACAGACTTGGCGGATAAAAGGTATATGGTTGTGTGAGATGTGTGAATGATTACGATCTTCTTTTCATCTTCTGTAATGAGTTTTCAAAAATTGATAAATAGAATTTAATATTATAGTTCTACAAGTGATTATAAAATAGGTAGCGTTAAGTATTACAGTATATAAACTCTGCCAAAGCCTGGAATCCCACTTTTCTTCCCTTCAATGCATCTCATCCAATTTTGACTCTTATCATCCCTCAGTATTTTGCATACTTCAGCCTTTTTTATTAGTGATTTAATTTATATTTATTTATATATTTTTATTTCTTATGATTTGATCATATTTCTGTTCTGCGTTTTTTTTCCTTTGCTTTACTTTTTTGTTCCCTTTTTCTGGTCTGTTCTCTCCATGTCATTTTGAATTTTTTTGTGTTTCCCTCAACACCACACTGAACACCACTCCCTCCCCCTCCCTTCCCGGGTCCATGGCAGGCAAGTTTCTGTTGAGGCGGCAGAGAGGAAAGCTCGAGAGCTCAATGTGATGTACATAGAGACCAGTGCCAAGGCTGGCTATAACGTCAAACAGGTTGGTGTCTAGCAACAGCAGGTGTAATACTGACAAATGATCCTGACATTTCCAGCACAGGTCATAATGTCCTGTAGGTCAGGGAGGCCCACCTGTGAGGACAACTCCATGTATTCATTAAATGGATCAGAGTGTGGCTGTTGAATCAATGGATAAATAACCTCAGGAGTCGATTTCTTGCTGCCTCATCTTTACTCAGCACAACAGCATCTTTCCCTTTGTCTTCCTCTCTGTCTGTTTGTGTGATAACTGAACTAACCTCTTTCTCTTTTTCACCCAAAACAAGATTCTGTGCTGAGCTCTCTCTGTTTCTCTCTCCATCTCGTCCCTCTCCTTTTGGCCTGTCCTCTTTGCGATGTTTGTTTCCATATCTGTCTGTTCGTCCATCTCCCCCTCTTCTGCTTTTACCTGAGCAGACAGATCACCACGGAGGAGGGCGAGCAGAGAGCTAAGGAACTGAATGTCATGTTCATTGAAACCAGCGCAAAGACTGGCTACAATGTCAAACAGGTAGAGATCCTGCTCTCTCAGGGTAGTTGAGCTCATTCTGCCCTCAGAAGTCTACACTTAACTCCTTCCGCCTTCTTTTCCCCTTTCGTGGCTCATCATTGTCTTAGTACATATTGTATCAGTTGTGTTTTCCCTCCACAGGCTTATCGGTTCACTCGCTCTGCACAAGTTTACTGTTACTGTGTTCTTTTTTGATCAAGTACTTTTTGTATGTTTCATTAAAACTGCAACTTTCAAAATGTGAAAGTTGCAGCTCATTGGAGAACAGTTAGCACGGCAGCCGTTGCTTTCATGCTCTTATCTCAGCCAGCAATTCCAGTCACATTTACAGTGCACATCACTGCTTTAACTGCTTCCTGTGTTTGCCTGTTGTTCAATAAAATATATTATTTAGGAATGACACTTTCTGTTTGTACTGTATATAATTTAGCCGGTTTGACAGTAGGGCTGGGTGATATGATGATGTATACCATTAAACAAAATAAAATAGTCTATAGTTATAGATTATATTTAAATGTTATTATTTACACCAAACTCACTATCTTGTCAATGTCTCCTGGTGTATTTGACCATTGTGGATATTGCCACAAATTAGTTAGCAGGACTGACCACATTACCTCAGTATTTGATGATTACAGGATTTTTGCACCAGTGTGACCTTAATTTTTCAGACATTGAAAACAGGACAGGAATGTCCTGTTCTCAGGTTATTTTATGTACAAACAGTTGTAGTGTTGAATTTCCAAAAATAAATTATCAAGATATTTCAGCATCAAAATAATGACATTAATAGAAGATTTCATCCATATCATTCACCCCTATTTCAAAGCATTTTACTTTTTAACCCATTCATCTCAAGTCCTTTTTTTAAAAGTGTTAAATTTTCACTTTGTTCTGTAGCTGTTCCGTCGTGTTGCTGCTGCGTTGCCAGGGATGGATAGCACACCAGAGAAAAGCAAAGAGGACAGTATCCTTTTTAAAGTTGCTTTCAGCAGGTATTGTCATACCATTGTCAAGTGTTACAATTGCAGTTACTTTTATGGTAGGAAATGTGGCAACTTGGTAACAAGTGCCTCTTAAGTTTTCTAAGCAGAGAAGAATGAATGTTCTCTGTTGAGATTGCAGCCAGATAGCTCTGCAGAAAATAGTGAAGTGAAATTTGCAAAGTCATCTGTGATGTTGCTTAACCGTGTCCTCTCAGTGATCGACATCAAACTGGAGAAACAGCCAGAGATGACTGTCACCGAGAGCAGCTGCTCATGCTAGTACACCTCACCCCCACCCAGCCTGTCTCCTCCCCACCAACAGCTTGTCTCTCAGTTGCCACTCTCTCCACCTTTGGCGCACTGCCATTGGGATGGAGGACTTGTCCTCTTTTTTTTTTTTTCTTTTTTTTTCCCTTTTCAACTCAGTGACTTTTCAGAATATCCGTGTGGATGTGCATTACTGTATTGAAAAAGATTATCTGGGGAAAAAATGGTTCAAAAGTAAACATTTAAAACAAGGAATAAGTTAAATGATATGTTGAGATTTTCATCCAGTTGCATGGCATTATATAGGATTGCCGACTGACATAGCTAACCGCTCATGAGTTATTGCACAGTTCAGAATCTTAGTGCTGTTACTCTTGTCATTGTTGTAAAGTAAAACTGCTTGGGATTATTTAAATGACTCTGCAAGGTTGAGTTATCAGTCCATTGTATTCTACTTATATTTTTATTTCATTATTATCTGAGATACTGTTGTATTTCTCAGAGAATTGATCATGTTTGGACTTTGTCTTATTTTGAGGAAGAAGAGACAGGATCTTACCAGTAAAACTACGTCATTGCTAACGGTCATATTACCACATTCGGCTCAAAGGAACCCTTTTTATTGAAGAGGGTCAAGGGTCCATTCATTAGGTATAATTTATACCTATCACATCTGTAGGCTTCTACTGCCCAATACAACAGCATGTTAGTACACCAAATTTATATAATTTGAGACCTAATTTAAAACATTGCTGCAAAAGGGATGTGTAACCAAGTAATAGCATCTGTTTTCATTTCAAAGGGAAGCCATCCCAAATTCATTAGAATGGCTACTAACTTGAAACTATGTCTGCATTAAAACTATAGCAACTGTCTTTCCAATGTTAAATTAGCTGCACGCATACTAACACGTCTGAGGAGGAGTTTTCGGTTATTAGATGCCCCCGGTGTATGAAATAACTAGAGCCAGTGTTTCGTTTTTCCATGCCGATGGAAAATCGTCACTTTTGGTCGCTATGACCTACCCGCCATCTCATTGATAATTTGTGTTGTGTTGATTACACTATTGCAAGAACATGCAGCATGCTCACCATGCAGGATTTATATGGATAAGAACACAGATGCCTTGCTTGTTTGTTCACCAACGTTGTGCACTGAATCAAGCCACAATATTGTAAAATATAAAAGAAGCCTGCTGACTGGTTCATGGCTTCACTCGTTGTTTTGTAGAGCTGGTAGATAAGAGTTTGTCCTCAGATACAGCTAGCGCTTACTAACACCCTTGCTGTAAAAAGTGCAGAGAAGTTAGTTGCAGTATCCTTTTGCTGTATTGCTATTGCCTGTGTAGGACTGTTGGTTTTATGTGTTTATTTATTTTGTAACTTGGACATACAGATGACATTGTACGCTTGACCAAAAGTACAGATGCTGACACGCATGTTGAAATTAATTTTATTTATTGTTTGCGTGTCTGCTAGGGCTCCACCTAAAGGCGACATTGAGGCCTGGTAATGTTGTTTCCTGTCACACTGTAAGAAATTACTTTTTGCAGTGTGAATAGCCGGTAGTTTGGTTTACAGTCGCAGGTAAAGGCTGCACCATCTCTAGACACACACACACATACACAGTGTAACACAAACTAACTAACTAGCCATAGCACAACAAAAGACACTGGTCATTTGCTGTAGCTTGTTTTGAAATGTCAGCGTTTTAAAATGGATTTAAAAATTTAAGTATTTAATTACATCAAACAGCCATTTTAACATGAGCAGCTCTTCTATTGTCACTGACTAAATACTCAGCTTTGTGCTCTTCTGAATTGTGTCTGTCCATTTGAAATATGCTGTCTACTCGTGTTTAGCAACGTTCGTGTGAATAATGTACTATTACTATCTGATGTATAAAAAGGAGAGTTAATGAAACACAAGTGTAGGCCTATCACGTGGAATAAAATAAAAATATTTCACCAAAATATCAACATCTGTGATCCCTTTCTTTATAGAGTACTGCTGTATGAAAAGGTGCCATTACAGATCATTTGGTATCAGTCTTAATGGCACATTCAGAATTCTCTCATTTCAAATGCTATGGATTAACAAACGCTCATATGTTGTGTTTGTCAGTACAGCAAATAACAACATCCAGCACTTGAATTGAAGGTGTGAAACTTTTCATATGCAGGTGTGTGTCTTGTCATTGATGTGTTAAAACAAAAAGGTGTGGCTGAGTTTGTACATTTCTTTACATGCGCTTACGCTGCTACCTTGCTGCTACGTCTTTGGCCATTGAAAGCATGTGATGCAAAACTGAATGTATTAACTGGAGTTTCATCAGGCTTATATCTGACATTCTACTCATAGACCTGTTCATACAATAAAATGTTATGTAAAATCTAGATCACCTATTGTACTTGAGTAGTGAGAGAGAAGGGGCTTGTGTTGTTGAGTTTTCGATGACCAGTTTCAGTTTGAAACCATCAAAGGTTAAGGTTAAAATGAGGTTAGGCTAAGGGCTGGTTGTGATGCATAAGGTTAAGGGCCAACAGATACAATTTCAAGGAGGGTCCTCATGAGTATAGAAAGGCAGAACATCAGTGTGTGTCCGTGAGTTTTCTTGATATGAAGAGAAAAGTGTAAAATTAATTTATATTTCGAATATAGAAATTTACAATTTCATTTTTTATTTTTTTTTTTATTTTATTTTACTTTAGTTGACTTATTTATGGTTGTTTTGTCTTTTTAAATGTTTTGTCCTGACAATCTAAAATAGGATTTTGAACACACACACACACACACACACATATATATATATGCAAATACCAATGTGGGAATATTCACCTCCATCAGAGCCATGTTTTAAAGAAGCTATTAAATTCTAATTCAATTTTAATTAGAGCTTTAATTGGAACATTTTATGGAGAGTCGTTAAAACTGACTACCACAGGCCCAGTTTCAGAGGGTGCACTCAGGTTTACATTTTATTAATATTTCTCTCATGGTTTAGCCATAGTGTGCTTTTATTGTTTAACATTTAAAAGTCGTGATGATACTCTCGAGTCATCAACACTGAGCAATTCACACCTACCCACTCCCCTGTGCAGCCCACAGTGTTCAGCCCACTACTGTGTGTGTGTGTGTATCAGTTTCGACCTATGCGGCAGCTGTATGATACTATCTGTGGACAATGCTCTTTCTGGTCGTTACCGTGAGGGCGGGGCACACCTGCCCGACACACCTGCACTCAGGAAGTGCTGTGACGTCAGCGGGAGAGGCATTTGAAGGCATGGCTCAGGAATTCAACGCAAAAATCCTGCTGGACCTGATCGGCGATCAGCTCGGATATAATCGTGTCGCCAGAGGCACACAACAACAGAAGCCTTAAATCTCGTCAGTCGACTGGGTCAAACACACACTCCGGATTGAACAGGCTGCTTTGTCTTAGTTTGGCACTGATTTTTTTTTTTTTTTTTATTGATTTTTTTTTTGGTGGATTTTTTTTGTTTATTTTTAAAGAAGACACTAAAAAATGTCTCTTTCGAGTATTTTACCTGATGAAACGGCCTTTGCCGACTTCAAAAAGCAGTGTTTGTCAACGGACAATTGGTTGAACAAGTATGACAACAATGACATGCAAGTGTGGGTCGAACATCCTCCTGCAAATAAAGGAAACCACGTACCTAAAATCCATAAGATCAAGGTAAGTTCGGTTTCACACTAACCTCACACTGTCTGCACAGTCTGGACCTCGTACCTGACTGTGGGTGCTCCACTGTGAACTTGCTCTGTTTTCATTGTTTGCGTGCGTTTGTGTTTCAGTGCAAATTGACCATCCAAGATGTGTCAGCTGCCACTATGTTCGACGTCCTTCACGATGGCCAGTACCGCAAGAAGTGGGACCCCGCCATGTTGGAGAGCTTTGACATTGCCCGGCTCTCTGCTAATGCTGATGTGGGCTACTACTCATGTGAGGACTGCTATCTGTTGTGTCTTATCACATTCCTGTGTGTGTTTGTGGCTCTAAAAGTCTCAGTGTAGGCCTGACTCAGTTTCACCTGTTACACACAGGAAACACAGTGCTATTCATTAATCCGACCACAGTCCCAATACAATAACTACAAATTCTAATTGTTAAAGGGTGTTACACCCCAATAACTTCTTTAAGCATTGAGTTCTTTACAAAAGTAAGATGCATTGCTTGTAAATAACAGAGTAAAAGTGACCTTTATTTTGAGTCATAGTGAAACATAACAATGCCACCACTATTTTCCCATCGGCAAGCACTTATGCAAACCGTTTTTGCTTTTTTTTTTTTTTTTTTTTCCATAAATCCATCATCCATCTTTTTGTGTGGTTGCTTCTAGCTTCCATTTCTAATATACAAGAGCCTGTTGCTTCTGTTGCCCCTTTCCTAAGCTCCCGCGGCCCTCAGGGGTGAAAAGTGAGCAGCCTCTTTTTTCCACCGGTGTATTTATTGCCATAACAGGACTGCATTTGTTGAGATTGTTGAGGTAGTGACGGTAAAAACTGAACTAATGAAGTGGGTCTAACACAATATAACAAGATTTTTATGTCTGTTTTTTCCTCTGCAGGGCTTTGTCCAAAGCCTATAAAGAACAGAGATGTGGTGACGCTGCGTTCGTGGCAGGTGATGGATGACGAGTACATTATCATTAATTTCTCCGTCAAACACCCGGTACGCCACCTTCTCCTCACGCTCAACCAGGCACACAGCAACCACTGTCCTTAAACATGCCATTTCTACTACTCTCTCACCTCTAGTATCTTAGTGTTTTGTGTATGCTGATTGTCTTTTTTTCTGTGTTGAAGAGGTGTTTTTCCATCTACAAACACATCTTATTCATTATGAGAGTTTCACATTGCATAACTTGTCCAAAGATCTGAAAGAGGTTTTTTGTTCCTCATTATTGTGCAAACTGATCCAATTACAGAAATACCCTCCTCGCAGTGACCTGGTGAGGGCCATTTCCATCCTCACTGGCTATTTCATCAAGCGCACGGGACCAAATAGCTGTACGTTCATCTACCTTTCACAAGCCGACCCCAAAGGTAAGACCATGACCAACAAGACATCGTTCTATTGCTGAGTATTTTTAGGGCTGTTTTTAAACTTCACCCTGATCTCTTTGCACTAGGTTCTCTTCCAAAGTGGGTGGTGAACAAAGCATCCCAGGTTCTCGCTCCTCGGGTATGTAACATTACACAACTGTTCCAAACTCTTTGCAGCAAAAGTTTTATTTACTTCTTCTTAAAACTGAAAGCGATAAGGCTAAAATACCTGAACTGTTTATCAGTATGTCTTACACTGCAGCCATGTGTGTCCAGGAGGTGAAAGTGTGCAAGAGGTGTGTGCACGCGTAAGGTAGTGAGGGTTTCATGTGCCTTAAAAGGACAATGGTAACCATAGAAACCAAATTTAAGGGCCTGTCCCAGTAAGGTTGCTGACAAAGGAGTATCTCAGCTTGAGCTGTTGCTCTCTCTCCTGGCAGAACTCGTTCCCCAGGTTTCATATCCTTCGCAAATTGAAACTATTTAGACCAAGGTGTATCTCTGTGTGTGTGTGTGTGAGTGGGTGAGTGAGTGAGTGAGTGGGTGACTGATTGAGTGAGACTTCCATTGAGAAACTTTCAACCAAACGGAAACATTGACTTTCTGTACCTAGAAACCATGATTTCTGTAAATAAAATATTATAAGGTAAGAACACATAACTTTGACTGAGAAGTGAACATTTAAATCAAGAATGAAAATAAATTCTTGATTGTAGAGTGTTTTGAGTAAGTAAATAAAATCACACTATGAAATAAAACATTAGCAATGAAAAAAAAACTGAACAGAATAAAAATAATTACCATAAATACACGTCTGTAAGTAATTTAAGAGATAATAGTATTTCAACTGGGCTGTAGTCCTTGCAGAAGGAAAAGCAAAAAAAAAAAAAAAGAGGCTTGTTGTGATAAACAAGATCACCATCTTAGACTTCATGGAATGCAAAGGCCGACTCCTACTATTTACGCTTTTGAGTACACTGTCAGAGCTGTAAATAGCTTTTCACAATCACGTCAGCTTGTGTAACTTCTTGCCATATAATCAGTTACACGTGTTTTGTGACCGGCTTTATCTTCAGCTTTGTTGACTGAGAATGAAGGTGTGGTTTGATCCTCATTGTGTCCTCTCCTCGCCCGCTCCTTCCAGGTGATGAAGAGTGTACACAAGGCGGGACAGAACTACCCAGAGTGGAAACATCAGAATTCTCCCGACCAGAAGCCGTGGCTGTACCCAGAGCAGAACACCCTGCCCATGATGGACCCTGCTGAACTGTCGATACAGAGGGCAGACTCGCTTGAAAACGTGGATGAGAGTTCCAAGGTGGATGCTCAGGACAGTGAGGACAGTAGTTAAATCACACTGAAGTGATGAGAGGAAGGGTGTGTAAGACGGAGAGACTGGGGGATGGACTGTATATACTCACAAATACAATAAGACTTGACACCTCCGACTCTGTGAAATTGCCCTAATCCTCTAAATCAGTGCCTTCTGGGATGAGCAAGAGTATGAAGTGTTTACAGCTGTCTTATCAGATGGAAATGAGCACAGATCAAGTTGCCATTCACCTCAGTCTGTGCTGAACTAAGCTAAAAAAAAAATCTCTCCAGTGTTGGCCATATTGTAATTTCTTTACAATGTACAGGTTTGAGGTGTTGGGGTTTGAGTGTGGCATTGTTATAGCACTACATTTACAATGGCTCCTCTGTCAGGCCTTGTGTAGTTGCAGCAATGCGAAGTATACGTATACATGAACACATTTTTAAATGAGAGGAGATTAAGTGTCATTGTCCACTAGTGGCTCTTCATAAGTGACTGAATGGAAATGAGATTAGGTAATGTCAGTGATGAAAGCAATGATGTGGAATTTCCAACCCCAGAATTTCTCCTTTAAACATTATAGAAACTAGTTTAGCTTAACCTTTTTGTTGAATGTGTGATCAAAATGAACGCACAAAAAACAGTCACTTTCAATTTTTTAAATCACATTAATATGGTTAGTTACACTGTTACAACAGGTTTCATGTTAATAAGATAACAGGAAACATCTGTGCGCCAATCTTGACCCTCTCTCAGAAATCTAAAATATTTTTTAGACATAACACCTCACTGTCACTATGTTTGCAACTGATTTTGTTTTTAAATGTGAATTTTATGGCTAAACTAAATTTTATTTAGTCATGATTAATGAACAACTATGCTGTATTTCTGTCTTCTATGCGTAATACAGGAAGACTGTTTTGAAGGTTCATGGTATTTATTCAGAAGTTGTGCAATCAAAGCGTATGCGTTGTAATTCTTATATGTGTTATAGAGACTTGCATTGGCACTCAGAGAGAGGATTAGCCGTTGGTCTCTGAGAATGAAAATCTAGTTTGGTTGTATTAACATGTAAAATGTGCATAACAAAAATTTTGTCTGTCGACTCCCACTTTACCTGAAGGATCCGAATGACCATAGAGAATATGTTTTATTTTATTTATTTGAAGTTGCCGTAACGTCCAATGAAGTCATGACGAAGAAATGGCACTGGAATGAAGCCCCGCTGGCTGATATTGTCAGCTTTTTGATTTGTGATATGAACAATGTTACATGGTCTTTTAAAAAAAAAAAAAAAAAAAAATTGAAAACCTCACAAGGTTAACATGCTTTCTTAATCACTGTCATTGTCTGCATTCCTCTTAAGGTGACAGTTTCAAGAGAAACCAACATATGAAGTGGAACAAGTCTGGTTACTTTTCCAGAGCAAACCAGTCTGTGTCCAGTTCTGTTACAGGCTGTTCAAGTACACAAGAACAAAGATTAGAGTTCAAAATGTTTTATTTATTTTCCTTGTCAATGTTCTTTCATGAAACACAATAAAAAAAAAAAAAAAAAAAAAAAAGTTTCATAATGAGCTCTAGATCATTAAAAAGAAAGTGAATGGGATAGAATACCAAGTTATTCCTTTATGAAAATTGTTAGTGTACAAAAGAATAAGAGTGTTGAAATGCACCAGGCAGGTATATACACAGATCTTTTGCAAATGTATAAAATACATGAGCTTACTGTTTTGTAGCATATTGCAGTAACATCCAGAGGTACCCAGCTGTTTTCTATAAATGTTCAAATATGTGTAGACTTACTTCACACCCAGAGCTTGTATCTGCTCATTTTACTGATTAGCACACGCTGAACCAAAGAAGCGAAAATAAACAAAGTGCCTGGCAGAGTTTTCAGACGGCCTGAAAACCTGCAATCCTCTGGATCTCTGTCACACACATAACTGCCCGATTATTGGCTTTAACAGTATACTAAAATACAGAGCACAATATCATGCACTCTAACATCAAGAAGCTAAAAGTTATACCTGTCGACAGCTTGGCACCTCAAATGAACAGTTTATACATTAAATAACTGCAATATCATTCAGCCCAGGAGCATGTGTATGTAAAACGTTTCATGTATGAAACATGAACAAAATTAATACTTGACAGTATTAAATAAATGCTGGGTTCACAATAGCAGTCACTGACATAAATTTACACAACGTAATATTTCCTACACAATTACAAATATTAGTTAAAAGTGATATTTAAAACTCTATAAGATGTCGTGTACTCAACATCATTTTCTCTTAATATATGTGAGGCCATACTGTCTCTGTACCAGATGTGTCAGTGCGTACTGAAATCCAAGTCATATATACATTTGTCTTACATTATATACACTCACTTGCCAGCTTATTACGTGTACTTACAGATACTGATATATATGTCTCTACTTTAAGTGAGTGTCATTAATGCAAATGTGCAAGTGCTATTCCAAACTTGATTTAAGTTTAAATTCTTAGACTGTGGTAAAAACATCTAATCAGGGCTTGAGGAAGTGTTAAAAAAAGGCAATGCTGATTCATTGTCCTTTAGTGTTAAGCTTGACAAGAAAATATTTATCAGTTCTATAATTTATGATGTAAAATATCTGCAAAGCTTCTGCTTATAAATTTCTGAATTAAAAAAAAAAATAACTTCCTGTAAATACATCCTGATGGAGCAGAAAATCATCATATTTCTCAGTAGATTTCTCAACTATCTGGGTGAGAGAGGAAAATGAGCATTTAACAGAGCTGATGTTGTTCTTACATGGAGGGCTTTCAATGAGTCTGTAAGTCATACATCAGTCATCCTGAGGCTGAGACAGAATGGAGGCCAGAGTTTGTGGGAGGAGGGTAATGACGAGCCATGTCACGTCTGCCAACCTCTCCCTCTCTCTCTGCTGCCACCTAGTGTACAGTCCTCTCCTTCTGCCTTTGGTAGTCTTATAAAAGAACACAGAGTAGAACATTATGATACTGAAAGCGATGTCTTTATATAATCTCGTACCAGCATAATATAATTCAGTGACTCTGAAGACATTTTTTTCTGTTGACAGCAGGCAGTGATATGAGCCAGATAGTTATCATGTATGTGGGCACTGAAACAAACTGGCATCTGTACAAATTCATGTTTGCTCCTTAAGAAAAAGACATGTTCGTTATGGAAGCTTTCCTCACACATGAACTTTTATCTGTCATTTTGATAACACATGTAACATATACTGTAATATTAGCATACTATGATAAAAGGCACAATCTGAAACAGATTGGAATCTGCTATCACGCCCGTACTAAGCTTAACAATTTCCTTTGGGATGAAAAAAAGATCTGTTTTATCTTATCTCAACAGTAACTCTAGACAACAACTAACCTATTTATGTTTTCTGATGCTGTAAAAAAGGTTTGTTCGCAACAATAATGTTTGTAAACAAAGCAAGAAAACAGGCCTATATTTTTAATTATGATAGATGAAGATCCACACAAATGGTTAATTTGACAAATACATTGATTACTGAAAAACTAAAAGACTACATAAATAGCAGATGAAATCTGGAGTCCAGACTCTAGTTTAAATGACTTAATGAAGTAAGACTTACTGTAAGGAAAGAAGCGAACCCTCATCAGTATTTCTCGTGCAGTCTTCAGAATCTCTACAGCCTAAAGAGGAAGAAGAAATTTGCTGAAGGCAACACAATAAAAACAACGAATATGTTCAAAATACACGAAGAGCACCAAGCGTCCTATTTGTGAAGCTGTTTGACACTGTTATACACATGCAATGAAAATGATATCGACCAACCTGGTAATGTGATTGGAAATATAACCTGTATAATGTGTTGACTCAAACCTGTTTGGATCTACGCTTGAAATTACTGCTCTGACTTACTCTTGAGTGCTCTATGTCTTGGAAATCAACGTCATTCACAGAAAGAACCTGGTCTCCCTCTTGTAGCCCTGCTCTGTGGGCATCTGAGTCTGGGACCACCTGCCAACCCACCACACGAGCATACAGAAATTAGTAATCACAATGTGGACTTTTCTGAAAAGGAAACAATTTGTCATCAGCACAACAAGTATGAATGCCAGTAAAGGCCATAACAAACACCAGAGCTATGCACACACACTTTGGATATAAAGATTCCTAACTGTGACGCCTTGCCCCCACGGATGTTAAAGCCCAGCTGTGCTCCGGGAGGTTTCTTCAATATGATGGTGCGAGGTAGGAACTGGGTGAGCTCATTGTTGTAGTCAGGATGATGAACGCGCTACAAATGTACAAAAACGTTAATTTACTGAGAGCAATCAGATCAGATTTAACAGCCTGCAGAAAATTATGTTACAGGACATCACACACCAGAGACCCGAATATATAGTCAGTGTCACATCTACAGAAGGTTATATAACTGAGTGTGAAAGTTAATTCCTTCAAGATGGAAAGTCTGGAAACAGCAGACTGATTTAAACAAAAAATTAACTCGATGTCCAGTTATTGGCTTTTTGCAGAGCTTTTTCATATATAGCCTTCACCTTTTGTGAAATGGGATCAATTGATGTTGTGTGTTTCCTGTGTTGATAAAGTCTCTTGACCAGGAACAAGGACAGATGGGAAACAGACTACATCTGCTGTCTATGAACACCAAAACTAGAGAAGGGGTCAGAGCCATTGACCATGAGGCAGTGGGCAGCCGCTGAAGTCAAACACCCGAAGTCACCTTTAGACACTAATGGAGTGTACTAACTCTCCTTCATACACAGGGTTCATACAGCGTGTGGTTCTATATAAGCAGCATACCTCCTGTGGAGGTATCCATGCTGGTGGGTTCTCATAAGATGGCAGGAATACCACCGGGAGCTGGTAGTCATCATAAGGAATTTTCTGATCCATTATAAATGAAAACGCCTAAAAAATGAGAAGTACACTGTTATGAACACTCGTTTACTAACGTTTAGCACTCTGTTGAAATGTATTGTTGGCAAATGGGTCTACCGCACAGGTCTTACAGCATAAAAACCATCAAAACATAACACCAGATATATATGTCACTATCTCAGCTGCGTTGAGATCACAAACTCTCCACTAGTTACTGAGCTGTACGAAAACAACGTTTCTAAACACTGAGCCTGGTGACTGTGAATATAACCATGTGCATTTGTGTCACATGATACAAACTCAAATGAAATAAATCGTGCTTTAGCCGAAAGTGGATAACTTAAATCACAAACGAGATTCTAGCTAACGCTACAGTTAGCTTACTGGCTAACTTCGAAACGAGCTTACGTTGCTCCGTTTACAACACATTTTACTAGCTTTTACTATTACTGTCATCTGAACTCGATGAACGAGTCACATAACTTCTGAATGGAAAAAATGCAGAGTGAGTGCCATAGTGTGCATATGAGTGCAACAAATAATCTCACCGCAAGCTTGTCTGAAACCGCTAGCAACAAGCACTTCCTCTGTATCGAGCGATGACTCGCATCTCGAGCATTACCGCCTCCTGCTGTCGCGGAGGGTACTTCTGCTGCGTAGAGGTGTGGACCGTGGATATACTGTAAGGGATATTGCACCTACTATTACAACTCTCTTAATAATGAATCCATAGAGTGGACACAATTGCTGCTTTTGAGGTTTTGGTATCCTTGACATTGCTTTACTGTTTCCCTCTGGATTTAGTCTTCCTCAGTGTCAATTTCTCATAAAGCAATGTAATGTACCTTGTTGCTAAAAAAAAAAAATAACACCATTATCTGTTGGATGTTTCCCCATAAAGAAAAATCTATGTTTTACATTGCCGTATCTGTGTATTATTACTTGCTCTGTCTTCTTTGTTCCCTTACTCTTCCTGTGCCCGTTTTATTTCTGATTGAGTGTAGATTGATTGATTTGGATTTTTTCTTCATTTCAATTTATTCAATTTATTTTCCTCCACATTGTGCTTCTCCCTTGTGATTGTTAAAGTCTAATCATAATTTCAACAATTTCTTTGATCGGTTTTTAAAAACTTTTTTTTTTTTTTTGTTTCTGCATGTGCTGCCACATAAATGTGATAGTTCTTGAATGTGATGGAAATATGTGAAATGGTTAACTCATCATGGAAAACATTTCAAGAGACCCAGATGTCTTCAAGAGAAGCATTTATTAAAGCTGGATTGAGGAGAACAGAGATGAGCAGTACAACCTGATGCAGTATAATACCACCCAATTCTGAAGGTCATCTTCCCCACAGGGCATGTTTAAACCCATACAAAACATATAACATGCATGTCTAAATAAGGATATTCCTCATTGGACCACAGCAACTATCCATGCATGTGTGAAGATTGGGCACCATATCCTAATCATTAATCCATGTCATCCTAAGTCACGTTGTATATTCTGTGCAATACTTATGTCTTTTCCAAAGGGAAGACTGTGTGCCTTGTGACCCTGAGGGGCACCTATGTTAAGACTGTTCACTCTCATCCAGAGGCTCGGTTGTTTTCACAGCTATGTTCACAGTTCACAGTTCACAGTTTTCACTGCCTTTAGGTCCTACTTCTAACTGACCTGTGAAAAGTTTGCCTGATACAATCTAAAGACTGAAAGAAGGAAAAATTCCTTCAAATTCAATTGGTGAACAAAACTTCATGAAGCAGATACTGATGGTAACTGGCTGTACTTGTCTCTGTGCTTCTAAGTACTGACACTGAGACACTACATATGATTACTTTTTTGGTTAATCCCTCACCTGTTCAGCCAATTCTAACAACATTAGCATTGCAAATAGTTCAACATTATAGGCTACACATTCAATAGATGAATAATTAAATAAACCTAATCTAATTGTCTTCTGCACATTTCCATCTTGTAGCTGGGAATCACAGTTTTGGACCCATTTCACCTGTGAGCCATCTGTAAAATACTGTGAAGAAGTTATATATTTACAATCCCTACAACTACGGTATGCACTTATTAAATCACTGTTCGAAGCTCCATCATAACATCAGTGCTCTAATAGAGAGGTTCAATACACCATCCCATGGTTACAACAATATTTTTTTTTGCACTCCCACATTTCTTGCTATTTGATCCCCTGTCAAACCAAAAGTTGTTTTTTGGAATCTCGACCTTCTCACAGCAGGTTTGTAGTTCCGTTTTTGTTGGATGACTGTCTGCATGCCACCTCAGATTTATCCAGTAGTTGACGTGCAGTTGTTTTCCATGAAAACCCAGTGGCGTTTCTCTTGTCTCAACCTGAAGCGCACACACCGACAAAGTTCTCATTGCCCCTGGACACACAGAGCTGGCAGAGCCATTTTGACCTTTGCAAGAACAGATTTCATTGCTGATCTCATCCATTACTTCTTCCCATTTCAAGCCTGCCATATCCAAGTGATGCACAGCTGCTTCAACAAGACTCTGGATCATTTCAGTTTTAGATTTAATGTCTATCATCTATCTATCACTCCTGCTACAAAAGCTCACCAAGTTCCTCTTCTCCATCCACACCTGTCTCTGATCTTGCTGCAATTTGCAGAAAATGTTTGCAAGTCTTTTCCTCCATCTAGCCCACTGACCCTGTGCTCCCCTGTTATTACTTTTCCAACACACTAACAACACACTCATTTTCGCTCCATTGCTTCTCTAATTTACTTCTCTGCTGCCTTTGAGTCATTCTCCTCCACCTCCCTTTTTCTAAAGTAGGACTAGTCAGTGCTTTATTTTCTTTATCCAACTAGAAACTTGACTCTGATTCGAAATGACATGGGACATTCCTTATTTGTCAGCAAGGGCATCAACAAATTGTTTCCAAACACACAGCAAGCCTAAACCTGTTAGAACTCCACTTTAGTGCAACTAAGACGTTGCATTACACGCTCATGACTAAAAAGACAGAAATCAATAGTCTCACAGCTCATTTGAATATCAGATTTCTTCAGATTAGTTTGTACAGCTGATCCACTGGCTGTAGTCATGTAATACATTTTATATCTACTTAATGTAGCAAATGAAAAACTGAAACTTGACACAATTCATTACTGCACAATCCTCATATCCCAACATTTTGTCACAATTCTTTGAGGAAGAGAGTTAATCCAGAACTAAAATGAGGACCACTCAATTCCAAATATCTAACTCTCGTCTTAGTGTTGTGTCTGCTACAATCTCTCATTTACACATTTCTTTCCAACTTCAGCTGACAACTTTAAGACAGCTCCAGTTTTCACTGCTCATTTAAATAATGTGCATGGTCAAATGTACCCATCTAGTTATAGCTCATTTGAATTACTCTATGAAAATCATTTTACGTGACGTGATATGAGCTTAATCACATCAGTGCTTCACAGAGTATGTCTGCATTTATTATTCTCTAAGTTACATTGCAGTTGCATTTTATTCAGTTTTAGAAGATGTGTCACATGTGTCTGATGTGTCAGGTCCACAGTGCTTCACCACTCAGTAATCACTAAAGTAAACCAGACACAAGAGTGCCCAACATTAAAAACTCACCAACCTGGCAAATGACTGGGGAAAGAGTGCTGGTGTATATAGTGAATTATTTAGGGAATGGGAAACAGCTGAGCAGGTGTGTATGGAGGGGCAATTGGTGGACAGTTGCATAACAGGAGGTAGGAAAGGGCCCAGATAAATGCAGGGGTCTGAGGAAGAGAACACGGGTGAGGGGGACAAAGAGACAGACTGGGAAAACTTAGCAGGACCAGGGCAGAAACTGTGACAGAGCTCTATCAAGCAGGTTTCAAGTCTGTGCAAGTTTTATCCTGCAATAAACTGACATGAAAACACTGACTGACAGGTATGAAAAACAGACAACTGGCACATGAACAAATCTAAAATGGAGCAGTAATGGAATGGCATTTTGTACTAAATGAAATATGAATTTCCACTTTTCCCTCTTCCAAAACCACTTTCAGGAGTTCTATAGTCCAGATTATACAATACATTCATGTGCATTATGTATGAGTGGAAGTATAAGGCAGGACGGAGTGCCAGGATATAATATCAATAACAGAATGTTAGAATACATATGAGCAAACAACCGGACTGAATGAATGAATGGACGAATTAGCAGACTGAAACGTGACACCACGGAAGAAACTGTAGAGCGGCTACTTGTGTAAATTTACTTTGTCACCGTCAGCCACTGATTACTATCACTTAACAGTTTACTGTAGCGAAGGGATCACAATCAACTCACCTGTCAGAGGCGGGGGCCGCCACACTAAACCGGCTCACGCGCCACATAAAAGGCACGAGGCCTTACTGAGATCCATTTAAAAGCAAAACGCAAATTTACCTTGATCGATTCACGGCCTCTCTGTGACCATCCAACCGTGTTCACAGATAGACTTAGCCTCTGGCCGTTACAGTCAATTAGTGACGCAAACGTGAACCTGTTTTTTCTGTACACTCATCCAACAGCCACACAACAGCTGACAGGAATACTCATCACAGGTGCTTCCGGTTTTGAAAAACACCTGTGTCTGGGAAATTTTTTGAAACGTAAAAAAATAGACAAAATCAGAATACATAGAAAGCCATTTATAAATAGAACTTATTGGACAAAGTAATATTTGACAAAGTGTGTCAGTGGTTCATTTTAGCGTTACTGCGCCATCTTAAAATACATTTTGTTAGAATTTTTTTTCTGGGTTTTATGGCTTAAACGCGGCGCAGAGGAGCTGTCAGTGTAGCCGCAGGTTCACTTTTCTACTTGCATAAGATATGCTCGCAAATCCCCACCTGAGGTGAGCTCGTTGGGTCCTCCCTCTCACTGGGCTGCCCCTCGTGCGGGACCATTCACATTCAGATCACGGACACAGACAGTGAGAAGGATGTGCGCTCAGGAGAGAGGAGGCAGAGCCATGCGGTTTTCCACGCGAGTGTGTCCTTCCTCGGCGTGAGCGCGTGTAACCTCACGGGGAATTCAACGACACGGTGTGATTTATGGTGAGTCACTTTTGGTTTGTTTGGGAGATAAAAGTTTTCTTTACAAGAATGTTTTGAAAAACGATAAGCGCCTTGTTTCGTGCACCTCAGCCTCTAGGACACACTGTTAAGTGATAAAGTGCATAATGGGTTTTGTTCCCTAGATGCAAAGCGTTAAACGATTAACGAAGTGTGGACACGGACAGCTGCTTTCCTCCGCTGGGGAGTTTTGACTCAAAGCTGACAGGTTGAAGCGAAATGGTCATGATGTAATGACCATGTCATGACATGATACAAAGCAAGCAGTGGCGGTTCTACATTGAATTACTCCCTGCCTCCCGGTTAGCTCAGCTGGTAGAGCACGAGACTCAATCTCTCGGGAAGTCCTATAACAGGTGGTGGGTTACGGGAGGCGGTGTGCAGTCGTCCGAGTGACCTGGGAAAAACTGAAGACATGAGGGGAGAAATGCAGTGCATCCGGAAAGTATTCATAGCGCTTCACTTCCAAATTTCGTTTTGTAACAGCCTTATTCCAAAATGGATCAAACTCATTTTCCTCCCTCAAAATTCTACTCACAACTCTATCCTGACTAGTCTCCCAGTTCCTTTTGCTAAAATCTCCACAGCATGATGCTGCCACCTCCATGCTTCACTGTAGGGATGGCATGGGCCAGGTGATGAGCAGTGCCTGGTTTGACGCTTGGCATTCACGCCAAAGAGTTCAATCTTTGTTTCTCATTTTGTATCTCATGGTCTGAGAGTCCTGCAGGTGCTTTTGGCAAACTCCAGGCAGACTGCCATGTGCCTTTTACTAAGGAGTGGCTTCCATCTGGCCACTCTACCATACAGGCCTGATTGGTGGACTGCTGCAGAGATGGTTGTCCTTCTGGAAGGTTCTCCTCTCTCCAGAGGAACTCTGACAGAGTGACCATTAGGTTCTTGGCCACCTCCCAGACTAAGGCCCTTCTCCCCCGATTGCTCAGTTTAGATGGCCGGCCAGCTCTAGCAAGAGTCCTGGTGGTTCCAAACTTCTTCCATTTACAGATGATGGAGGCCACTGTGCTCATTGAGACCTTCAAAGCAGCAGAAATGTTTCTGTACCCTTCCCCAGGTTTGTGCCTCAAGACAATCCTGTCTCAGAGGTCTACAGACAATTCCTTTGACTTCATTCATGCTTGGTTTGTGCTCCAACATGCACTGTTAACTGTGGAACCTTATATAGACAGGTGTGTGCCATTCCAAATCATGTCCAATCAACTGAATTTACCACAGGTGGACTCCAGTTAAGCTGCAGCAACATCTCAAGGATGATCAGTGGAAACAGGATGCACCTGAGCTCAGTTTTGAGTTTCATGGCAAAGGCTGTGAATACTTATGTACATGTAATTTCTTGATTTTTGATTTTTAATAAATTTACAAACATTTCAAAAAAACTGTTTTCACATTGTCATGTAACATATCGAAATGTGGAAGAAGTGAAGCTGAATGGTTGGATGAGTATGAGAATGATGTGAATTAATTCCAAAGAGCAGTGAAGCTGTTCTGACACATTGTTGGCCCAGCACCTCACTGAGACACTTCGTGTTGGTTTTTCCTTGAATTTGTCTTTGCCCGTGTGTATCAGGAATTACCAGCACTGAAACAAAGCACATAATACACACTACATTTGGGTATGAAGAGAAGAAGGTGGCTGAAATGGATTTAGATGCTAATTATAGAGGGGTCCTAATCCCAAAGTTCTGTTCTGATTTTTGATCGCATAGCTGTTATTAAAAAACTGGTAAGAGTTTGAGAACTTGGCAAAACAGTTTCTGTTATTCAGGACAGTCACACCAGTGCAACATCATTTTTGTGCCAAGAGGAAATTCTGCTTGAAGTTATGCATCTGAGAGAGCGTGAGAGTGATAAATGACAGTATTTTGTTCGCACTCTTTCCTCCTTTTATTTATCGCTGCGTGAACATTAATCATTTCAGAAAATTTGATTGACTCTCATCGCTTTTTATTACAGCTGTACACCCACTACATTTTTGTGCCTAATTACAGTTTACACTGCCAACCAGCGTTAAGTGATATACAAATTAGAAAAGTCCATGTGTGTGTATCTTTTAATCTGCTGAACGTATTTTATGTAGGGTTATCCACTGTGGGAAATTAAATCCTTATACTTTGAAGCATACATTAAGTGTGCTAAGGTATGGGATGGGAATAGAAGGTGGAAATTAAAGCATCTTTAAATAAACAATGTTCATGTGTTAGACAAAAAAAGTCACAGTAATGTCCTCAACCATAAAGAAGTGTTTGATTGTTCTTTAATTGAAATTTCACTTTCTTTTGTCATCTTGTCACACTTTGACAATGTGGTTACGCACACAAATTACGGTTATTGCTCAACGTTCAGTTCAGGCATAAAGGTTCCTGGTTGATGTTTATTTTGTACCCTGAAACAAAGTGTCTTATGTTTCATTTCTGTGACACTTAGACCCGTTGATCTGTCCAAGCATGCCTTTATTAGATGACAATGTCCTAATTCTTATCGTAAAGAGTGTTACTTAACGGTAGGATGTCTTTTTGTTCTATGACTTAAAGTTAGAGTTTAATATTAGCTTAACCTTGCTTGATCTATTCAAAGCCTTTATGTCCTCACCTTCAACTTGCTTTTTACCCTGAAGGCTTCTACTATAGAAACTGAACAGTGCAGAAGAAAAGGGAGCTGGCAAAATCCCAATTCAGATCTAGTCAAACGAGAAACAGTTAAGTCTACAGCCTTTCACAATAGAAACTCATATTGCTCAATTTCTGTCATCAGTGGGTGACAAACAAAATGTATAATTTCCCATGTCCTTTCTGTTCGAGGGGACCGAAACTTGGCATAGCTTCAGAATGACTGGCCCCAACATGTACTGACATGGAAATGTCTAGATATTCTAAGCCCTTATAAACTCCAGTGATGATCCATGTCCTGAGAGCATTGCTCACTCTGTTAGTGTTTAAACTGTTTTGTCCATACTTATGCTCAGTTTATTTCCTCCACCCCCTCTCTGTGCATGGATGTGCCTGTCACTGCGGCTGTTTGTGCTGCAAAGGCTAGAACTGTGTGACTTCTCTCTCAGGCTGGTCTGTGCACCACTCTCAATACCCCATGGTGTTTGCCATTGTAAGTGCTTCCAGTGGCTATACCCCCTTTGCACACAGGCTCTACTGAGAAGGCCATTCAACAGGGATTGCCTTAATACCCAAAAGAACCGCCCCCCCTCATTTGCTTTCTGTCACAGCCTTCTTTTATGTTTTCTTTCCAACACCCCATAGGTTTAGAGAGGTGAATGAAATCGTGCCTCTCCTTTGAATCCAGAATAAGTGTTATCTGGGCTCTCTCCATCCTTCTTCAGGCTTTGTGTGTCAGGTGTCCAGGACTGCACAGAACAGGATCTGCGTTTTCCACACTGTGACTGAGGAGGAGAAGCGATGCCTCGAGAAAATAGCGGTTGCAGAGCTTGCAGCAGGGGCTTGTATGCTTGCCAGTGGAGGAGCTTGAGTGGAAATAAGAGCAAAGTGAGTTTTGGTTTTTTGTTTTGCAGTTGTTTGTATGATTAAGTTTACAATGTAAATATATTTTTAAATAACCATTAGTGTGTTCACATGAGTCTTTGATGTTCTGATTTTCTTCGGCACTGATCTATTGCCAATGAACAGTTCTGCTATACGTATCCTGTGCTGTGGATAACTTTGCTATTCACATACTTTTAGGAAATAAAAGCAGAGTAAATGAAGTGATGATTAAAATGCTGAATATGCATTTCTGTGCCAAGAAAAATAAGTAAACTCACAGGCCCTCACAGGCCTGTCATGGACTTATCTGGAACAGTATTATAAAGGGGGAGGAGGATGGTGGCGGTCTACAGTTTTGCACAAATAAGAGAATGGGGTGGAAACTGGAGGTGTGCTGTTTATGGTGAAAGAGCATGAAGGAGCTGATTGTGTTGAGTTGTCAGGGCATAGCGCAAGGTGCAAAACCACCTATGAAAAATGTTGGAATTGTTCCAGTTGTCTTCTCAGATCAAATTCCCTTTGGAAACCATACACACATACTTTCACTAACACTCACTGCATACAGAAGATTATTATCATTTTGCTCATAACCTAAATGCCCTGAAGTGTGAAATTCAAAGTCGAAAGAAATAATATTCCACCTGTTCTTTTTATTTTAGCATGCTTGCTGCTGGTACTCACTTGTGACTCTGGTCTCTCTGCTCTCTCTGTGCTGGATGTACATTTGTCTGGTTACTTATAATGACAGAGAGCGTGTCAACTGGTGAGTGACTGCAAACATTCGCACACATGCACGCTTGCTTCCCACATTGAATCCAGCACAAAAGCCCAGAATCCTCTCTTTTCTTTCCCTTTTTTTCCTTTGTTTATTGGTGACCTCTTTTCTGCTAACCCAGTGCTGCCTTTTTTTGTTCTATTATCAGGAAGGTCTTCACAATACTGAAACAGTGGGTGAACTGGTTCATGGTGGTGTTCATCACCTATGCAGTATTAACCAGCTACTGCGTTCTGCTACTGGTGAGGATATAGTGTTGATATTGTGGTGTTGTGTTGAGTTTGAGTGGTAATGATAGAGCGAATGTGAGATGTTAAACCTCATCTGCGAATGGATGTTTAGAATTGTTGCTAAATAAAAAAAAACAAAACAACTATTGCATAGCCATTGCTTAGCTTAGCATTGTTCCCTTTTACGGAAACGTCATTCTTAAGCCATAGAATAAAAGGCCATTGTTGTAATTTCATGTTCTATTACTGACACCATTCATTACAGCTCTTTGCACTGTTCCAAGCTGCCTTAGGAGAACAACTGAACTTACACTGGCTGCACAAGGTATTGTAATTTATCTGTCCAACTTTCATCATTTATTGTTGTTTAAATAGCTCAATGCCATATTTGCTTTTTTCTCTGCACAGATCTTCCTGTTTCTTGGGGGGATGCTCACTGCTACCGGGGTCGTAGGAATGAGCTATATGTGGAGAGAGGAATGGTCAGCTGTTCGCCTTTCACTTGAGGTACAGTAGGAGTCTCTTGTCAAGGACTGAGGACTGTGTGTGGGAATGGTGATGAGAGTGTAAATGTATTTTTATGTCCACGAAGTGTGTCCACAATGTGTTTTTGATGTGCCACGTGTCGCCCCGTTGGCAGGCCACAGCTCCTTTCCTTCAGTTTGGTGCCGTTGGAGCCTTGACGCTAATGAGCTTGTTTGTCTTCAACTGCTTCCACAGGATCAAACGTGGTACGTGTTAGACGTCATTTAAGAGTACACACAGGCATGACTCACAAGATTGCAACACTGTGTAGAAAACACATTTCCAGACATAAACATTATTACTGCTTTGTAAAAACATTTTACTTGTAAATTAGGAAAATTTGGTTAACTCACAGTTGCTGTGAGATTCAGTAAAGATGAGCTGATCCCAGACTGGAAATCAAGATACCATTATGTGTAAAGATAGAATAAATATAGAATAAAGATAGAGAGACATGTTCATAAAAATAACATTAAAAATAAATGACGTCACTTATCACCTAAAATCCCAGTTTGTGTTACGCATTAATATGTTGTTGATTACTAACATAACAGTATTAAGATGGTCTAGCGCTGGTTTTCAGTAATCACTGTCATTTATCACAACCTCAAGACCTGACTATTAAGGAATTGAGAGTTTGTGTTTTCTTTGCAAATGCTCGGTTACTAGAAGAATGAGCAATGCCCCTAAGTTATAATCATATTCACATATAACTGTGTGATTGTCTTATTGTTTCATTTTTGTTCTCAGCAGGGTCTAAAGTCCTGATTGCAGTGCTCTTTGTGGCGGTGTCAGCAGCCATCTTCCTGTGTCCCATATTCATCCGTTCTCCTTGTCTGATAGAGTTGAGTAAATTACCTGAAAAACCAAAGCTCATTGGCCACAGAGGCGCACCGATGGTGAGCGTCCTGTTTTACTTGACAACTCGCTAAAGACACACATGGTGCATCTCTCTGCGTGTAGCCAATAGTACACCATTGGAAGGAGCTGTCATAGTTGAGGCATAGCAGTCATTGCTAAGGCTTGCAGAGCATTTACTGAAAGGAGGGTCTTTTAATGATCATTTGAAGGGATGATTCATTTTCTTGCTCAGAGAAGTAAATTGTTAAGAAACGTGCCCTGGCTATAGCTTAATATTTTATAGATGGATAGGAAAGTGTCAGTCTTCTCATCTAACTCTTGGCAAGAAAGCAAGTAAATATATTTCCCAAAATGTTGAACTATTACTATGATTTGTAAGCCACCTAAGCAGAAAATATAGTTATACACTACAGATATTATATTACATTGTGTTCACTGATGTATTATGTTAAAATGTGTTGTATTTTCATACACATCCCAGTGAGTGCTCTACCCGTGGCTCAGGTGTGAACAAATGTCCAGCCATGTGAGGGCCACATATGTCGTGTCCTTGTTAATTCGCTTTGCTCCTGGGTCACCAATAAGCTCGATTTAACACTGTGCATGGGGCTGTGTGTGTTCACACTGCTTTAGGGTAATTTGAGAGTTTGAGCACATGAGTGTGTCTCACCCATCTGTCCTCACTGTGTTCAGCTGGCTCCAGAGAACACCATGATGTCATTCAAGAGGAGCATCGCGTGCGGCGTGACGGCCTTTGAGACCGACGTTCAGCTCAGGTACGATTAAAAATGGGCTCAGTTTAGATGCTTTTTGGTGGATGAGCATCACAGCGAATCATTTTTATAAAGTTTTATTGTTTTTTTTTTTTTTATTGGCTGAGCACCACTGACGTTCATAAATTACTTAATACATCTTGACATTTTGATTGTTTTCTCTTCACAGATGCTAATTTTTACTGTTTCTCCAATCTAGCAATGACAGCATTCCCTTCTTGATGCACGACAGCGGGTCAGACTTTTTGTTGAGAACGACAAACATTAAGGAGAAGTTTCCCAGGACAAGCTTCAACTACAGCGCCAGCCTGACATGGGAGGTGTTACAGAGTCTGAATGCAGGTGAATGGTTCCTAAAGGTGAGGACTGTGCTGTGATACATGCTTGTCCACGTACTTGCTCATGAAGGTTCTGCCACAGTTACAGAAATCATTATTGGACTTTCCAGACAGATCCTTTCAATTCAGTATCACAGCTCTCAGAGGAGGAGAAGGAAACAGCCAGGAATCAGACTATACCGTCCTTATATCAGCTCCTCATCCTCGCCAAGCAGCACAACATCTCAGTGATATTTGATCTATATAGTCCCTATCCAGAAAGGGACGCAAACGGCACAGTTAAAGCCATCTTGGATTCTAAGATTGACCTGAGCCTGGTAAGTCTAATGTTAATCACTCTGAAAGAACTTGATTGAGATATTTTCTGACAAGGCTGATTTTGTTAAGGTGTTGTATTTTCCTCTTTATAGATCCTCTGGCTTCCTCCAGTGAACATGCCTGCTCAAGGTTTCATCCAGGTCTATAACAATACAACTAAAATGCGTAAACATGGAGGAAACCACCTGAATGTGAAATACAGCAAATTATCTACAGATGAAATCAGGTAAAAACATAAACACGAAAGGAGAATACACCCATACGATATGTGGTGGTGCCAGGGGGCATGCACAGTAGTGTGCTAATTAAAAGTGTGTGCGTGGCATGTTGAGACACAGCGCTACCATTGAATATAGATGCACAGGATCGGCCTGCAGGTAATGTGATTCAAATAATGTCCCAACCCTGCAGTGTTGTTAAATGGATGAATAAACCAACCATGAAAGAACCTAATAAAGAATGAAAAGCAGTGTAGCAACATGTTTGTGCTGCATTCAGTGCTAAATAAACTCACTGTACATGGACTCCTGTCTTTGCTTTAGGCTACAGGCTTTCTATGTGTTTTCTACATAAAACTCATCACCAGGCAGCAACTAACTCTGTTTACATGTAAAGAAATGATAGATTTATTTATTGATTTATTGAATACAAAGAAGAAAAGACATAACATGAAGCATACATTGACATGCACATATGTGCATACATACCTTCATGCACCCAGCTGTACACACATAGCTACAAGCACACATTCACTTTCCACAGCTTCCCATTTTCCAATTTTTATACACTGCTTCTCTTCTTCATTTACTTACCGTATAATCTATACAGAGCTCTGTTTGTCTTACATACTTTTTCAAATGTCGTGTCTGTATCTGACAGAGAACTTCGGAGGGACAACGTCACAGTTAACCTGTGGGTGGTTAATGAGCGTTGGCTGTTTTCTCTGCTGTGGTGTGCAGGGGCCAGCTCTGTTACCACCAACTCCTGCCACCTCCTAAATGACCTGGACCGCCCTGACTGGACCTTGGTGAGCTATACATGCATGTTTCACTTCTCTTTCTGCTCATTTCACTAGCATGAAAGCATTAAATACCAAACAATCCCACAGCTTCAGAGCTGGCAAGTTTGCGCAAGTGTTTTCCAAAGTACATGACACGCCTTGACCATGCCGTGCCTGTGGGCATGTTTCTGTCTTTCAGTCACATTACCAATACAAAATAATATGGATTTCAGTGGACCTTGTATCTTTTCTGATAATGATTGGGCTCTACATCTTTCAGAGGTAAGCAGAGCAGATGTTTGCATTTGCGTTTGTCTCATTTGTTGCAGAAGTTGTATATAACTGACTGACCAACCTCACTGTTTTCTGCCAGGAAAACACACAGTTTGTGTCCCAGAAGAGGTATAGTAAGATTAGATTTTGATATTGTTAAGATTAGGGCTGCAACTAATGACTGTTTTCATTACTGATTAATCTGCGGATTATTTTCAAAATGTTTTCGATTAATCATTAAGTCTGTAAAATGTTTATCAAAATTTCCTAAAAGCCCTTGGTGACTTCTAAAGACCTGCAATCCAAAACCCAAATATTTTCAGTTCACTAGCATATAAAATGAAAGGAAAAAAACAAACGAACAAATATGGAACAAGGGCCCATTTAGTCGTTTGTGCTTGAAAAATTAAAATTATTTAAAATTATGAAAATAGCTGCAGATTAATTTCCTGTTGACCAACTAACCTATTAATGGACTAATTATTGACTAACTCTACTTAACACTGACAGTAATGACACTATAACAGACCAGCTGCTGGTATTTACATGATTAACATTTGTTTGTTGCATACAGTGTTCCTGGTAACAGCTCATATTTTGATTAGTCTTAAGTTAACACATTATTTACTAAATTGATCAGTTATCCCTTCAATAAAGCAACATTTTGGGTTGCCAGGTTGTTAAAAACAAAACAAACAAACAAACAAACAAACAAACAAACAAACAAACAACACTTCTGACCACTACCTTGGATTCATTCAATAACTTATAACTTATTCAATAACATTTAAAACTGCACACTTGTCGCATTAAAAATCCTTTATTAATAACCTATGATTTAGCATGGTTTTGTAGACGTTAAGAAACAAATAAAAACATATTAGTGGTTTAGTAACATTGAAACATCATTATTACAAAATACAAAGGACAAGTACCAGCTGAAGATTTCTTTCACAGCCTGACCACCCAAATGTTTTTCTTATTAATAATGTATTATTGATCTATAAAAATTGGAAAATGATTTATTAACTATTAACAAAACACTTAATTACAGCTTTTAAACCTTTTATAAAGGTGGTACCACATTTCCTTTTATTGAAGTGGGTTCCTTCATTTGTTTCCTGAACTTTTGTGGCTCCAAACAGGAACACAACAGCAAAGAAGATGAAAGAAGCTCCCCTCCTCTCTTCCATTGGTTAGTTTGACTGACTCCAGCCATGGATGTTTCGGCCCTTAAACAGATGTGCATCCCTGTTTGCACTGTCGGAATGATTTGGACCTGAATCAGGAAGATAGCATGCTATTGTTAATTTCCATACACTGCATTCTGAAGCCATGAAAGTTGTCTGAACAGACATTGTTACATGAGAATCAAATATGAGCACTCTACCACTAGATGGCAGCTGTAGTTTTTTGTTTCTGTGTAAGTCTAGCTGTTTAACTGGGTTTATCTTTCACAGGGGTTTGATCATTTGTCTTTTGGTACTGAAAATATGAAACTTCTCTCTGACTGTATCACTGTAGTGTACGATATAACTGTGCACTGAAATTTCTCTTGGCACTTTACGCCACTGTGTTTTTTTCTGTTGTTGATGTTTTGATTTCAAAACTAATTTTTTAAGGTGTCATTACTGCAGGAAAGATGTGATGTATGACATATGGTTCATTGTTTCTTTATGTATTAACTTGGTATTTTTGCACCCTGGTCTTCATATTCTGTTTTTCTTTTGTTGCTATTGTTTCTGTAATAAATACATTGTAATTTCTTATTCTTTGTCAATTCTTCAGACAAGAAATGTCTGAAGAAAGAAACACTTTGTTTTTTATTATTTTTTTGCATTCAACAAAACAAAAACTTACAAAGCAAAACAAAATACATACATAAAACAAGCAAAACAGACAGGGTCATCTACCGCACGGTGAAATGTCAAACATCACACGAGAAATAAAATAAGTAGAAAATGGGCTATTGCACTCAAAGGAAACATTCAGTGTCCCAGCTCAGAAAAATGCAAAGAAAACAAATATTCAGTAACAAGATTACATCAGGTCTAAGTAATATCTCCACTTCTCCCAATATCTGTTTCCCTTCTCAGTATTGTGTTTAAGGGAAACCGTTAATGTATGTTGTAGATTTCTTCAACTATTCCTATCCAGTCTAAGACTGCTGGACACTCACGACTCAGCCACTTCCTGGTTATTCCCTTTTGACTACTTGCTAATAATATTTGTAATGGAAAACAACACTTTTAAACGATAATAAATGCTTCTTTACAGAAGAATGCATATGCTTTTATTTTGAAGTGTTTTGTTTTAAAGATGTCACAGTTGTGATATCGGTGTATTAATCTACTGCTTTGTAGAGGCTGTAAAAAGGTTGTTAATAAAAAAAAAACGTTTTGGCAGTCTTTTTTAATAAAAAACTTAAATTAACAATGAATTATCAGACTTGTTGCCAGTTAATTTTCTGTCAGTTTAATAATCAAGAAATAATTTCAGCTAGACCCAAATGAACTAATGAACCAGAGATGTCCTGTTTTTTTATTCCACACATTCTTCTTTCTTGGAAAAACCTGAAGCCTACATTACCAACAATGCAACTCGACCGGCGACAATTGGGTTTAGACATTCAGGTGTGCTTTGAAGTGGCGGCTAAATGTGGACTCGAGCCAGTAGCCACAAGCAGAGATGAGGAGTGGACTACTGGAGCTTTGGTAAATTCACTTCTTTCTAACTCTACATTTCCTTCATTTACAAACTTGTAGCCCTCAACCCGAACTGACACCAACTTCTCCCCACATAAATACTCAGTCATGACCTTCCTCACACCTGCGGAACGACTGATGTGTAAAACTCCTCGGCGTATCATTTCCCAGCACCACCTGAACGCACCACTAGATGGCACACGACGCTCAACCATGAAGTACGTGAAGGCGACTTGAAGCTGATCAGAGAAAAAAAAATGTAACCATGGGCGAAATTCAGCTTCACTAACAGACTGGTCGCCGCTGATGATGCCAGGCAGCAGATAGTGTAAGATGACTGCAGGTGGCATAATTTAAACGCGTTAATGTTGGTATTACAGTGGGCCGATGAAGGCTGTGCCTTCAAGGGCCGTTTTTTCCACGAAGGCGAGGCATGTGCGTGAGGGGCGGAGGGGGAGGAACATGTCACGCTCCGGGGCCGTTTGGACCAAAAAGTTGGAAAGTTGACATGAAGTAAACAATCTCCTCTTGTCACAACTTAACCTCTGTCTGTGTGGGTGTGGACCACACTGCTGACTGCAGTAAGAGTTCAGACAGACTGGGAGTGTCCAGCGACTGGATTTAAAACTCAACATCTCACTTGTTTGTGGAGAAGGATCTCCAGTTCTGGTTGTGTAATTATCCGGAACCATTGCTGTAATTATTTTGCTTCTGTAAAAAAAAAAAAAAGAAAAGCCTAAAAAACTGTAATTTACATGACTTTTCGAGTTGGCCACAGCATGGTGCATAAATACGGTAAGTACCGTTAAATGTAACGTTACGTCTTCAGCTCCCTAACGTGTCAGAGTTTTAGAGGAAATCTCCGTTCAGGTTTTCAGGTTAATGCCAGCTCATTAACTTCATCAGACTTCCTGCGCGGCTTTTCACTTGCCCACTAACCTCAGTTATAATCCCTCGAGAAACACGCATTTTTTTTTTTTTTTTTTTTTGTCCTTGGGGAATGAAAAAGATAAAATGCTGTAACTGGAAATTGTGCAACTTCCGGGCAGCAGTGTACTGTTTTTGAGTTTTGTGGGGGGTTTTTTTTCCCTCGATTAAAAATTTTCAGGAACAGGTAGGAAACTGTGAAGTAGTAGACTTACCTCCGTTATGTGCATCATCTCTCTGCTGTGTTCCTCACCACCCACCGGGTTCAACAACCAGCTGTACAGTCGTGTTGCAAGAGAAAAACACCTTTAATGTGCTGTGCAGGGGAATATAACAGACAGCAGTGCTGCATTTCGCTATAAGACGAATACAAATCATTATTATTAGCCTATATATGTATGAAATCAGATATTTGTACCTCACAGTGTGTCCATGACGCTTACATATACTTATTTTTATATGCTGTATTAGATTATTCTTATCTACCTTCATAAATTTTAGAGATATATAATGAATTGATTAGTTGACTGACAGGGAAGTAGTTGGTTGGTTGGACAAGACCAGATATTTAAAGGGCTCTGGGTTATAGACCTGTCAGCATGTTCGGATTGTGTGCAGCTGTTGTCCTGAGACATGTATTTGTTGTGTGAGGCAGACACAGAGCGGGCAGTGGGGCTGCTCAGACAGTACCAGGCCAACCTGACCAGTCCGGAGGAGCAGGCCTTGAAGACCAGCTTGGGTAAAGTGTCTACCATCTTGGGAAGCCAGCTGTTCCAAGCCCTTCTTGGTAAGAAAAACACTGCAAAACTGTTTGTCCTGGAGGAGACTCTTTCAAAACTCTACCTTCTAGCTTAAATTACATCAGAGGTTTCTCAGGGTGAACTTTCTAAATAACTTTTCCTGTTTCTTTCTGAATGAGGAAGTCCCCCCCCCCCTCTTTTTTGCTACATTTTGTTGTTATTCCACTGTATATCTGTCTTTTGTTTAGTGTAGCTTATATACACTTTTATTTATGTGATTGCCTGCAGGCAGACACAGGATGTCAGGGTCAGGTTGTATTCATTTGTGTGGGATGTTAACTGAGTCTAAATGTTCCCCAATTAGGTCTTATGAAAGAGGGCTTTCAGTTTGCCTCACAAGGGTTTGCTGTATACCCCCCCCCCCCCCCTGTAACATACTCAGATTGTATTGAAATCCCAATAAAGCCACACACAACACAGTCTATCTATAGACTAGAGTTTTTTATAAGTTCAGACTTGTCCCACTGTAAAAGTACAATTCTTCCCTAGACTTTTACACAATGGCCTCTTTTGTACCATATATCATAAATAATGCTCATATAACGTGGAACAGTTGATTCACCACTACCAGAAAGCAATAGTAATCTGCTGAAGCTGCTGCTGACTAAACTGATGTCACTAATCCTGAAGTGTGCATAGTTTCGACTACAACTCATCTGAAGAGTCACCATTGGTCACTGGAACCAGCTACACCTTTTACAAGTTTGGTGTTTTGGAAAAGAGCTCAGGGAAGCAAGTGTGAAGCTTAACCTCAGTTCCTTTTAAAGCAGATAAAGCACATTACTTCAGTTTAATCAATGGTTGAGTGGTCCTTCTAATTACCACAGCCATGTTATAATGATGCTTGCCCTTGGGTCTGCTGTTACTACTGCTGACCTACTGCTGCTTCACTGCTGGGGATCTGAGGGGGAAGGGCTGCTCAGGCAGCAGTTAAAGACATACAGTATGGCTGTTTTTACTAGTGATGTGTAGTGAAGGGGGTTTGTTTCTTGTCAGAGGTCCACTTTAGAACAACAGAGCACAAGGTTGTTTGCTGTAACTGTCCATATTTAAGATTAAATGTGTCTTAACAGGGCAACAAATTAGGCCACCACTTCAAAAGCTTCTTCAGATATAGTCTTTTTCTTTTTTGCCTAATCTTGACATAACTGATGTATTCTTTCTTTAGTATGTTGTGATCCACGGTGGGCTCTCCAGTTGTTTACTGGTGCATTCAGACAATCCTCAACAACATGTTAAGTCAAGTACCTCTAACTGCATTTACTGATTATCAGTTAGCCATCATGAGTTAAAATTAAATGTAACTCTGGTGTTATTGAATTAGTTTACCACTTGTGTTAACCATCTATGTGACTTTAGGAAATGTATGATTTGCAACTGTCTGAATTCACCATTTCCTTGAGCCTTTTTATAGCCAAGAAGTATTTAATTTTGGCATGTGCATAATTATAGAAGGCAGGCCATGGTTTGGGACATACTGTAGCTATTGTGCAAATAAAGGACAGATTTTTGTGATCACAGAGTCTTTCAGGTTGAGGGATCTTCCTGCTCTTTGCTCTCCCATGCTGTTATACTGAATCAAGAACATTTGATGGTATCATTGTTATGTTGTAGTGGCTTGTTTCCCTCATATTACCTTATATCACATATCAACCACATCTTTATTGAACACTACACTTACACTATTACAAAGAGTAAGTGTGAATCTGTGTACAAATCGCCATTCTGAAATGAGGTTTTTCTGTAGAAAGGATGTTTTTAGCCATGCTAGCAGTGTTTGCGTGTACCACTGACTTTGGTGATCATCCGACTTTTCATGTCGCGTCATCATGAGTTCATGAGTTTTTCATTTGTCTAATACTTTGGTTTAATGGCTTTATACCTACGAAACTAAATCCATTCCCATCAGCCTTAGCTGTGCTGTCTTTAGTGCTAATTAGCAAATGTTAGCATCCTACCATAGCTCATTCATGTGCACTGCAGACGTATGTGAACATGTGGACCTGCTAAACATCATGTTAGCATTGTCATTGTGAGCATTTTAGCATGCTGATGTTGGCATTTAACTCATAGCACAGCTGTGCCTATGTACAACCTCACAGAGCTGCTAGCATGTCTGTAGACTCTGAGTCGCGTACTGCTGACTCACTGTATTAGTCAGCTAAAAGCAACAGTTTAACAAGGACAAAATATCTTTATATAACATCTCAATGCTCACCGTTTGTACTAGTTTTATCAGTATTTTCACCATGACCCAGGTTTCATTCTGACTGCAATCAAAAACTAGTCGTGCTAAAATGTCCTTGAGCAAGGCACTTGTTTCCTTCCATCTCTGAGGGGATTTGAATTTTGTTTGTCTCTGAAGGGGGAAAAGCCAGAAAAAACACTCTGAAGTACCATCCAATTGTCCCAGCATTAGCACTCTTGTGCATAATATGTTGAGGCAACCTTTTTATGAGACGTTTGCATTAAGTTATAGTTGTATACCTCTGCAGTGCACATGAATGGTTTCAAACAAATTATCCGTATATAGCTTGATGATATACACAATTTTATCTAATAACAATCACTAAAGTAATATACCTTGTTATTTGTTTAAGTGAGGGAGACTCAGAGAGGATTAGCTTTCTAAATCTGGATTCCAAACATTCCTCACAAAGAATGTTCAATCAGGGCCGAGCCTGAGGTGGACAGGAAAATAAAGTGCTCTTGGCTGCCATGCCAAGGCTATATCTCAGCTCCCCTAGCTTTCTGGATCATCTGTGCAGTGTGTGAGGGTAGTACCCGAAAAAGAGGCCTGTGGTCGATGCTTGTCAGGTGGAGGGCTGATGAGGTCCTGCCCTCTGTTCAACATGTGGTTCTCATCTGAAAAGGCAGAGTGGAGAAGCAGCCGGTTCACAGCGCTAATAGGAATACAGTGCAGTACAAACATTACTCATCCTCTTATCCTCTCCTGTTTTGTTTGCCTTGCATGCTTGGTGCCATGTGAACTGGTTCTGTTTTCACCGTTTTGTCGCTGTAGTGCTTAATCAGCAGAGCTTACAGTGTTTTAAACATTTCGTGATTAGATGAGAATTTACAAAACCATAAAGTTTTCTGACTGAAAAGCTGTTGCTTCCACAGTTTGAAGACGGTGATCTGGCAACATTACAGTACAGTGTTTGTCTTTAAGAGATACTTTCCAACTTTGATGCACTGTGGGAAGTAAAGAGGTGTTTGATGCAGTGTGGGAAGGTTCAGTACTGGCCACTTGATTGGATGTCTGCATGGTTGCACAGTCACGAACAAAGGTTGCCTTAACTGTGCATCCACCCTTTTGTTCCAAACATGCAGTGGGAGGCATGGGGGGCTGCTCACAGGGATTTGGGACACACATACAAACACACACATGTTAAATTACAGAGGACCCTAAATGTCTGGGGAGTATTTTATTCAGGCAGTGACAAGGGGGGTGAATTGTTTGCCCTGCCTTGAAATAACTGTGGCCTATTTTTCTGTAAATGTGTTGTCGAGTGAGCTGTAGCTTGCTCATCATCATGCAAAGAACCAGGGGTACATAGGTTTTCCTATATGATTCACCCAGGCAGGCAAGATGACTTCAGTCCAATTGAATAGGTAAATGACAAATAGAGGAGGCCTATAACACCCTCAGACACACTGATCCTGCATGCAGAGTCTTTGTAGAATGGGGAGAAGGTGTGGGAACCCCCCTATGACTGTGACAAAAAGGCTCAGCGCTTTGACCAGGCCATCCCAAAATAGTCCCGACATCAAAAAGAGATCTGGGAGTAAGTCTTGTGGAAGCGACTTCTGGCTTGGATTATGTATTTTGTTACATGGCCAGGAATTTATGTGGTCTGTGAGGGTTGGAACAGTTCAGAGATTTTTTTTTGGAAAGTCACAGATGTAAAAAAACAAAACAAAAAACAAAACTTACTTCTGCACTTTGTGTGATTGTGAATACTGATCTTAAAACACTTCGAGACCTGATAGAGCACTTTTCTGTCTTGTTACTTGTGCCAGGAATAGATGAACAATGTAATTAGAAGTGTTAGTTGTGTGAAAGCAAGCCAGGTGTCCGAGATGCAGCTGAAGAGCATATCCTGCATGACTTAACAGATGCAACAATTTCAAGATTTATTTAAAGCCGAACTAACCATTATTTTTAGATGAACACTGGGTCAAATGACAGAATGTAGAGAGACTCTACTTTTCTCCTCAGCACTACATTGCTTTTTAGTGTCTTTCAGCTCATCGTTTTGGTTTTTACAGCCTGTAGCATTCCTGTTTTGGTTCACTGTCAGTGCTCTCATAATACTTGTTTCCAGCTACGGCGGCTGGCTAGCCCTGATATACCCTCTAAACACAACCTGTCCAGAACCAAATGACAGACAGACATAGTTAGTGGCCAGCTGGTGACCTTGGCGTAGCATTTAGCAGCTTGAGAACCAGATATTTTCCCATACCAGAGCTAAAAGAAGAGGTAATAACATTTGTCAAGTGGGAAGAAACACAGCTTCAAATTAATGCTAATGTCTCTCCTGGTTTGCTTGATGTGTAAATTGGCAAACTGCTCACAAATATGTTTATAAGGTGTCGTGTTAATGTGTGTATAGCATGCTCTGCTGACCCTAAGAAGGCAAAAATCATCAGTTAATGCGGGTTTCAGAAAAAAAGATAGCAACCAGGTACTCAATACAATATTTAGGGCTTGAGGAAAGGCAGCACATTCTTGTGTGTTGAAATTTCAAATTTTATACTGAATCAAAACAATCTTCTGCTTTCCTACTTTTCATATTCTGTATGACAGCAATAATTTTAATTGAATACAAAAGGAAAATGACGCTTGTATCCACAGCCATTTCATTTCGGAGGATTTTGACATCAAACCTTGTTTATTTATGCATTTCTGGTTAAATGACTCATGAAGGTGCCTTTTTTCTGATGTGCACAGTGGTGATTTTATAAGCAGGATAGTTCACTGTTTATCTGACATAGTTAGGTATATTAGCAATAAGGAGGCTTACTAGTGTGGTGTATGTTTGTGCCTGTATGTAAATGTGTTTGCGCAGGTAAGGCAACGGTATGTGTGTGTGTGTCTGCATGTATATAAGAGTTTGTGTAAGTGAGGTTGCTCTTTAGTCAGCTGGACAGCAAACTCCTCTGCCCACACATGGCTTCACTCCTCCGTATTCAGACACAGTGATGAGTCACATGCTCCATTCTTACACTTTTGTTCTCACAGTGTCTTGTTGGGACATCTTATCTCTCTGTCTCTCACACACATACACATAGAGTGCAGGATTTTCTGTTTCAACCAAAGATACACATTGCCAGTCGAAAGAACATGGTTTAAATGTATCAGGTTTCCCTAGATGTCCTGTCCTGTGGCCTGTCTTGCCCTGACATTGAACTTTGGAAAGTTGATGAACTCTCCATCAACCTCTTTATGCCAGCAGTGCAGTAACCAGGCCAGTGTGTGAGATCAGCAAAATTGTCCTAGTGCATTCTCATCAAATGGCTGCCACTCAGTAGGTGACCACAGGACATGGGCTTGTAATGAGTCAGGAGGTGATGAGTGGAGACGAGTATAGAAGGGAGGAGAGCAGAAAAGAAGAGGAAAACGTTAAAAGACGGGAAGAGGAGTTGAAGAACATGCTGAGGTGTCAATACTGATAAAGTTCCTCTCATGGTATCTTGGGGTACTTGAGAAAGAGTGACATGGTTGAATACCCCTGCACTTTAAGCACTTCACAACACGTACGAACTACAGGGACAGCATGCTGTTTTCTCTGCCATCTGCCTCTTTGAAAAACCTTCAAAGGAGTCCTCAGGAGTGGATACTGTTTATGGAGTCGTTTGCCATGTCATCAGTTAGTGGGCCACTTTGGTCAAGTCTGAAATATTTTAACAATTAATGGATGGGTTGTCATGAAGTTTTGTACAGACATTGCTGATTCACTCATACTGATTTGTATGAACTTTGGCGATTCCTTAACTTTTCATCCAGCACTGTGATCAGTTTGAAACTGTCCTTTATCCAGTATGTTGGTTTATGAACAAACTAATGACCTTCCCATTACTCTCAGCTTTGTGTTTACTGCTCATCAGCAATTGTAAGCTTAATAACAGCCGAAGCGAAGATGGTGACCTTGGTAAACATTACACCTGCCAAATAAATGTCAAGCATGTTAGCTTTGTCTTTGTGAGCATGTTTGAATTACAGCCTCACAGAGCTGCTTAACATGCTTATAGAGTCTTTAGTCGTGTTTTTTTTATTTTATTTATTTATTTATTTTATTATATATTTTTTTTAAATATATATTTTCCCTTAGATTCTTGTTCGCCTTGTAGCTTGTTATTTAACATGTACATGAAAGTCACATTCCTTTCTACTGCTTCCACAGTCACATTAAAATTGAAGCATCATACTTTGTCCTTCTTCTGAACGTTCAAGGAATGCTCTCATAAAACCAGCTTCCATTTCTACAGCACTCAAATCAAAGCAATCAAAGCATGTAACAGAGTATGAATTTCCCACTATTCAACTAGGGGGCAGTGTCTACATTTATTCAACATGTGTAGGAGCTTGTGTACCCTCTCACCCTAAAATGGAGCTTCAATGGAAGGAGAAAGAAAATGACCTACAGTGTAACAGATCTATGATGATGTTGAACTAAAAGAATCAAAAAGTAGAGACATGTTTTGTTTTGTTTTTTTGTTTGCGATCCACGCTGTTCAGGTAGTATGAAATATTGTAATGTGGACCTCTAAGACACTGACTAGATGAGTTGCTCAGTCAGTACCTGAGTCATATAGTTCAGCAACAAGAGATGAAGAGCACTTGCAAATGTCGAGACATAACTTCCATGTAAACAGACGACTCCCGCCCCCACGTTTTCACCCGCCGCACCACTGAGGAAAACAGACATCTCCCAATGTGCCCATAATTGATTAGTGGTTTCTGGAACACAGCTAAAGCAGTACATTGTAGAGGACTGAGAAGTTATGAACAAGAAATAAAGATAACACAGTAAACAAAAAAAACCCTAACAACTTATGTTTGTGACGATCCAAGTAAAGGAAAAAAAAAAGCTAATTATTGTTCTTTTTTTTCTCACAGATATTCAAGAGTGTTACGAGGTGACTTTGCAACAGCACACAGAGCAAACGGTTGTGAAAGAAGATAGTAGGCAGGATGCGTGGGAGGTAATTTTCCTGCTTTACATTATAGATTATAGAGAAAATATATATGTGTTTATAATGTGTCTGGTCTCACGCGCTGTTGTGTGCCGTGCTTCACCTCCGGGCTGCACAAAAGGTTACACCGCAGCCAACACATGGTGTCACTACCTGTGTCCCTCACACTCCCACATGGATAAAATGTTATCATGAGTCATGGCAGCTATGACTTCAACCTGGTAAGTGAGTGTCAGGCAGAGGGAAAAAGTTGGAGGCAGGGACACATGGGTAGAAGGAGAAGAGGAAATTAGACAGAGTCAAAAGAGCGCTGATTACCATTTGCTCATCAGTGGGCTGCTCTCGTGAAGTCAGCCAGTCTTTTCATTATAACAAGTGTTTGCAGTCACATGGTTATTTAGAATATTTTTAGTGTAGGGGACAGAAAACAACAACTGGGGGGAGGAAAGCTGCTTTTTGTGTGGATTTAAACCTTATTCAGATGTTTACTGAGGAGCATCACAGACCTCTCTAACCACATGTTACAGTAAGTGAAACATCAATAAACCCATACACTGCGATTAAACAGGGACATTTTTCCATAGGTTTATGTCACTCATCTCCTAATAGTCTTGGGATGGGTAGGAATCCCTCACTGCCTATTGCCTGTGCGATTTAATGTTGCCTCATGACTTTCTTTCAGCTGTGTGAAATGTTAATGAAATTGATCTTTGGTTGACTCCTATAGCCCATTAACTGAATGATCTTTGGCCTGTTTTCTAGCTGAGATTAGGAAAAAACACTGTAGCTTGTGCTTATGTGTGTGTGTGTTTCTGGTTATTTGTCTGCACTCACAGTAATTCAACCATAGTCTACATGTGGTGCATGGGACACAAATTCACTGACTCCGCAAACAAAAGCATGATTTCAATTTTAGCACAAAATTTGAAAATGTAATTTTTACAATTGGAGTGACGCAGGCCTGATATAATATTTGCAGTTCCCTTGAAATAGAGTGACAGAAGTGGGATTGAGAATTTAAAGCCTTTCTCAGTTTTAATGTGTCACAAAAGCTCTGCAGTGAACCAAAATGTATGCAGAGACATCCTGAATGCTGATAAAGGCTGTAAAATGGACTACAGAAGAAGGTAACGGTACCTGGCAGGGCGGATCTCCCATATCACAATGGGAGATCTGCACACAGGAAACGTGGGGAGAAAGAAAGATGTGAAGATGTTATAAAGGTCCCTGGCCCCAGTCCCCCATGGATATAAAGTACATGTCTGAGACCCAGGGGGCCACCAAGACACCCCAGGTGGTTCTCTTTGTGGTGGAGCCAGAACAACCCAAATATGAGACAGTCCATTGGATGTTATGAATGTTTTCTTCTACTTAGCTGTGGGTTAGAGAATGAACTGCCACTACTCCCTTGTTTTGATGGAGATCAAAGATAAACCATGACTTTTACCCACTGGTTTAATCCATCTTCAGCCAATATGAGTACAGTATTCATGATGATCTGCTGAATTGTCTCACTGTGACATTGATTCCCTGTTTTGTTTGCCCTGAATCTCAGTGCTCTGCTGCAGCTTTTTGCTGGGATCAGTTCACATTTTTCAAGTGCATGTAAATACTCACATGACCTATACATGTGTTCAGAGTTATTAGTATTTATTAGTTGCTGTAACTGTTTACCGTGTCCATACTGGCTACAAAGAGATCCCTTCATTAAAACCTCTCCAGGGGTTGTCCATTTTCTTTTTGGTCATTTGAGACCTTATGATTGGTCTTTAATTGGCGCAATGAATGTGATGTCAAACATTGGGTTACTAGCGGCCAGGGCCTCTGATCCAACTTTTCTGGCAGTCGTCAGTGAACAGAGATAAAATATGGAACAGGTGTGGATATGACTGAGCCACCCTGTATGTTTGGTTGATGAGATCTAGACCTGATTTTATGCACACCCAACAAATTAATTCTTGTATATGTGCACTTGTGCATGCATAGTCTGTATAACGCATGTACACAAGTCATGTACAGTGCTGTGTTCCAGTGGTTTTAAGTCTTGTAATATAAAGGTGATACTGAAATGACACAATTCAATCCTCACAAGATAAAAAAACTTTAATCCAACATTATTCCTTCATGCTTAACAGGCCCTCCGTCCAGTCAATCACTTAATAGCAATACATTTTTGAATTTCATGTGCTAGGTCTGAACTGGATTATGTGCGGTCAGCTGAACAGGGGAACCGCAATAAACTTGTCATTTACTAGACTGTATTAAATGGATGCTTTAGTACAGAAGACCGTGTTGTCCAGTTTATGACTGCTTGTCCACACGTAGAAAACCTGAGCGTAAAAGCTGACATTATTTTAAACAAAAAGGAGCCTCATGCATTTGTAACATTGTTAAAAGGACATACGGAGGAATGTATTTATTTTTAATCTAATCATTATTTAGCTGAGCTGCTCCACAATCTTTCATCGTACCCCCGGGCAACCACAAAAGTCACCTCAGAGGGAGGCGATCAACGACTGCATGAATCGGGTGTGTTCATAATCTGTCACTCCCGCAGTAGAGGCACTAAACCACAAACTATAACTGTAGTTTGAACTTTATTCTGCCAGCCAAAGCTCCTCTCAGTGCATTCTGTGATCCACCCTGTCTGGCTTCTAATTCGGTGCAGCATGGCTCCTGATCCTTCTGTGGATCCCAGCTGCCTGTGGGGCTCAGGCACAGTCCTAGAGAGTGAGAGAAGGTGATGGAAGGATGCAGCAGTCATAGTGGGAAGTTTGAGAGAGAGAGGGAGAGAGAGAGAGAGAGAGCTGCTTAATGGACACCCAGCGAGGTGCTCATCAGTATTCTAGCCGCGCTGTCACCTGAGTGGAGGATGGGAGGGAAACTAAATGAGTCTGCAAATTCCCAGATTTGGTGCAGAGTAGCAGGTGAGAGTGGAGAATGGCTTCTTCGGAGAAGAAATAAAAGAAGACGGGAAGCTTTTAGTTGATTTAATGAATGTATAATTAGAAAAAAGTAACTTGTGTTTTGAATGCAAGAACATTGGGTGTCGTACGCTTGATTCTGTTGTGTAATAACTCTGACTAATGGCCAGCAAGGAACTGAGACACTTCATACATTTTAAATTTTGTGTGAGTTGAAATGATTAATAGATGGACTCATTTCAAATGTGTCTGCACAGTTTTGTTTGTGTGAGATTAAGTGTGTATGTGCATAGTGCAAAGGGCACACTCTCAGTATTAGACAGAGCCAGCGAGGGCGGTGGGGTGGTGGTGGGGTGCAGCTCTGTAGCTCAGACAGTGCCAGTTGACCTGCCTGTCAGTGCTGCCATGTGGGAATGGAGGCGTCAAAGAGAAGCTCACTTAGCATCTCTGAAATAACGCAGTATATCTGATGTACACCAGTGCAAAACTAAAGAAAGTTGTTGTGAGAATATTGCAAGCTTGACATTAATGTAATGTTAAAGTTTGATTTTTATTTATTTATTTAGCCTTCCAACTCATCCCGTTTGTTGCCAGGTACAGCAGCCTTCACTTTTGGGTGTGTGTGCGAATTCTATAGAAACAATTGTCTCTTCAGCTTGAGCACAAGGGGCAGCTTTCATTTTAATTTGAAAGTGTCAGCTGAGGGAGAAGGCACCGCTTGTTTGGAAAATCACTGGGCCTGTTTTGCAGTTACACTTTTGGCAACTTTGCACCAGTGACAGCCTGCTCTAAAGGCTGCCCTCTGCTGTCAGTTAAGGCTCTGTGTGGTCTAATCTGTGGGAATGATCTTACTCAATTTCAGGCACTGTAGACTCTGCGTGTTCACGTTCAGAGTCAGTAACAGGCTTCAGTCACTACTCTCTTGGTGTGAAACTCAATACGTCTGACTTTAGTAATTTTGATTTCAGTTACATGTGTAAAATATGAGAAGGAGCAAAGTATTCAGTCCGGTTCTCTGCTGCTCTGTCATCACAGGTAACTGTTTCCACAATAAACACCACCGTGTTGTGATTAAAGGCAAATCCAACTGTCACTGAAATATTTTTGATTTCGCAAAGGTCTTCTTTTTTTCAGCATAGTCCAATTTCTGTAGCCGTGCTCTTTTATTTTTTATTTTTTGATCCATCTGCTATGTATTCTGTGTTAACAACCCTTTATAGCAGTAGTTTGACATTTTGGGATACACGTTTTTTCACTTTCTTGCATACAGATGAGAAGATTGATTCTGCTCTTGCTTCTGTGCTCTAAATATGAAGCTAGACATAGCAGTGGGTTAGCTTAGCATAAAGGCAGCTAGCCTGACTCTCTTCAGCCTGTACATTTTAAACAAACAAGATACAACATGCTAATCACTGAGCTTGAGAGGCGCTGGTTGGTGGCTTTTTATTCCTTTAGACAGAGCCAGGCTAGCTGTTTCCTTCTGATTCCAGTCTTTATGCTAAGCTAAAGCAGTGCCATTACATTTGAGTTTCAGAGCTAAGCAGCTGATTTTACACTTATTGCTTAGCACTTCCCAGAATTCTTAAAGATTCTTATAACCACCTGGGAGAAAAAATATTCTGTTTGCTAACCACGTAAAAAATAGAAAGCTAGAAAGTGAATGAACATATTTCCCAAAAACTATTTCTTCAGATTTTGGGCGAGGGTTGTCATCTTTCTTTTCCACAAGTGTGTCCTGATGCTGGACGAAGGTGTTTTTTCTTTTCTTTTATTTAATCTGATTTTATTCATCTCCGTCTGAAAATTGATCTGTCTGTGTCCTGCAGGACCAAGAGGAGGAGGGTGTGTCTCGGGTGCGAGTGACCAGCAGGAGGAGCCCTCACAAAGTGGAGCGAGTTTCTGGCCTGGTGAGTCGCTCCCATGTCGACACGCCAAAGGTGAGTAAAGCAAAGTAAAGAGGAGTTTACACAACCGTCTCTCCAGTGACTCTGTTGAAGCATCAGAAAGAGAAGAAGATACTAATAATCTTGACGATGTGGTGATTATTAGGCACTCTCCGTGGATAGTGCTCTGGCATCATGAAATCATTTGTTACTGTCCATTGAAGGTTGATGACCTTTACAACATTATGTTAACGTTGAGATATGACTGCTAAATCACAAAACGGTGCAAGAAGTCCAGGAATTATTTTCCAGGGTTTTGTTTGATCAGTTTTGCCTCAACCAGGACTTCTAAAAGTCTGTGTTGATTGTTGTGGTGCTAATACTTCACACTAAAAATCAAATAAAATAAACCAATTTTCTCTTTGGTGTTTCAGCTCCTGCTATGATAATTTATGTCCATTATGCTCATACGGAATCAAAGTAATTAATAGTATTTAGGCTTTTAATCATACTTTGACTGTAAGTATGTGACATAGCCAATTTATAAATATGTTGTTATCACTCTCTTCACCTACAGCTGTAGAACTAGAGAATTAGTTTATGCTTTTTGCCACGTCAAGGAAACTCAGGTGCTGGTAGTCTGATTTTGTCACCTGCGGCTATCTGTGTTCCCCTGTTTCCAGTCTTTATTCTAAGCTAAGCTATCTGCCTGCCTGTTCTAGCTTTACATTAGAGACATGAGAGTGGTATTGATCCTCTCATCTAACTGTTGGCAAGAAACCAGAGAAGCGTAATTCCCAAAATGTCAAACAATTTCTTTAAGGGTTGTGGTCAACCTGCTGCCTACATGAGCAACGAGCACAGTCCTCATACTTTCATGATAGAAACATGTCTCATAGCCATGATCCTCAGTGTTGTTAAAGGCCCTTGTGTTCACATGCCTTCCCCATTGCAACACGGCCAGTGGCACATGGCAGCACAGTGGCCGCAGGCGTTGGCTTTTCAGCTGAGCCCAGAACTAGTGCAGTGGGTGGAGGGGGTGGAGGCGTGAGGATCTGGGGCCTTGGACAGGGTAAAAGAGTAAAAGAGAGGGAGATGCAGGCTGTAAGCTTATAGATTCAGTGTGTTTGTATGATAATGTTTCATAGGAATATGGTAACAGTACAGGTTGACTCTGGTGTGGATAATATGGAGCTGGCTGTGTGTGTGTGTGTGTGTGTGTGTGTGTGTGTGTGTGTGTGTGTGTGTGTGTGTGTATATATGTACCTCCCTCTCCCCCACAAAAGAAAAAGGCGAGAGAGATAAAGAAGCACAGATATCTATAGAGTGAGCG
>JBBMJY010000002.1:14804965-14818016 GCA_037833715.1 Toxotes lorentzi | reverse complement strand
ATAGATTCAGTGTGTTTGTATGATAATGTTTCATAGGAATATGGTAGCAGGACAGGTTGACTCTGGTGTGGATAATATGGAGCTGGTTGTGTGTGTGTGTGTGTGTGTGTGTGTGTGTGTGTGTGTGTGTGTGTGTGTGTGTGTGTATATATGTGACTCCTTCTATCACATGAAGGAGGAAGGTGAGGGAGCTGAGGAGGCGCAGGGATCTGGAGGGTGGGAGTGAAAGGGAGAGAGGGAGGGGGTGTAGAAGGAAAGATATAGTGGGGGAGGCTGGAGAGAGAGAGAGAGAGCAAGGCGGCTGAGAGGCGAGGGCCGGTGCAGTGCAGAGCTGGAACGGACACCCAGAGCTCAGCCTTCCTCGGGTTGCCATGGAAACCACATTCCTCCCCCGCCTGCATCCCCACAGACTGCTCTGACTCTCTTTCTATCTATCTCTCTCCTCGCTTCTCTGTTTTTCATCCTGTCTTTTTCATTCCTCTTTTAATTTGCATCTTTGTTTTTTCCTTCTCTCTCTCTCTTCTGTTTCTCGCTTCTGTTTTTACACCATACACACACTGAGCACATTCGTGGTGATGCACACTCAGCAAGCACAGTGATTTTACATGCATTGCTCTCTGTGGCAAGGTGAATGGGTAATTACACAGTTTATTTTGCATTCCCATGCACTCATGGGCACATAAGCACTTTGTTGTTTTCTCCGCATCTCTCTATTTTCTTCTCTCTATTTTTACTCCCCCTTCTGTTCAGCACCATGCTTCAGTAATGCCCCCTCTAGTCATCGCATTTCTGCCCACACACGCCCTGTGTGTGGGCTTCGTTTCTCCTCAGTTATGGTGTCCGTCGTGGACCCACAGCACCTCCATCATATTTTACCAACTGCTGTCACCTTCCTGTCAGTTTCCAGCTCATCTTTCAACCTCCTAGTTGCACCCCTTTTCATAGCTCTCTTTCTTTCTGCTCCTGTCTTCATATGCATGTGCAAAATCTATGTCAAACAGTGTTCCTTAGCCATGCAGCTCTGATACAGTCTCCCACTCTCTCCTCTTTTCCCGTCTCCCTCATTTCCCTCCATTTTCCTCCATGTGCACGCTTGTCTCTCACATTATTCCATCAGTTGGAGGTGCTGTATTTGGTGTGTGTGGTGGAGCAGCTGGTCTCTGCCACTGAGGCCTCTTAGCCATGTAGCCTTTGTTTTCTGCGTTTGCATCGTTTGAAGAGCTTCGTGGTGGCTCCTCGACAGGTTGCTTTGTCTTTCAGTACAAAACTGATGAGTATCTCTCCTTTCTCTCGGTCTGACTGGCTTTCTGTCTTGTAGTCTCTCTTCCTTTCCCATGCAACCCCCCCACCCCCACCCCCCACCCCCCGCACACTTCACAAAGCTATGATTCATTGAGCAGTGGCAGCATTAAGTGAAACGATTCTTGTAGATTCTGCGATTTACTCCTTTCAATATCTGATATTTGTTGAAGTGCATTCTGCTGTGATGTTAATGCTGCCTGAGAGAGACTTGTAAGACTCGCTTCTTCACCCCCTCTTACAGTTAGTTAAGGTTACAGTAGAGAAGCCTAGCACGTGTTGAAATGGAGCTGCCTCTTTAAGACTGTCTCACTGCCGACTGTCCTTTTATGGTGATGCATCCGGTCAGGTGACGAAGGAGTAGTCACATAGCTTCTCTGAGAAATGCCTAGAAATGACTGAAAAGCTCAATACATGGTCTGTGCAGTGGTTGTAATGCTCATTACGAGAGCGTGTGTGTGTTACTGAGTGTCCAGGTGGGTTTATGTAATAACGGCTGTGCAGGCTGATGCTGAGGCTGATAGTGCTGGGGGAGCTGCAAGGTGGGATGCGGAGAAGCATTTCTGTCCAAAAGCACAGGATAATGTCCTCATTTATGCCATAAATCACGGGGCCTTCTCTTTCATTTGTCAACTGAAGGTCAGAGGTCACCGCTTTCATTTCACAAGATAAATCACCCTATGCTGTTGATCCACATCTTTCCAGTCCAAGCTCTTTAATTGGGTACGGTATTTATCAAGGATTGCACGCGCACACACAAACACCACTCACTCGTGCATGAACAGTATATGTATAACACACATATGGATGTGTGTTTTTTTTTTCCCAACAAGATTGATAATCTTCTGGGTCTACTAAAACCAAGTTGTTGTTATTGTATTTTCTCCAGGACAGGAACAGCTATTAAATTTGGTAGGAGTCAGAGTGTAATTACAAGCTAACACTTCAATCACACCCTGCTGCGGACTATTGTTTCAGTGTTTGTGACAATATGTCAGTATTTATGATGAAAAGGTTGTTGTTTTTTTTTTTTTACTTTTCATTGAGAGTGGCTCGGTCTTGAAGGCAAACTAAGAGACTGCTAGACTTTTTTTTTTTTCTCTTTTTTTGAATGGTATTACGTTTTTTCCTTCTCTGGTATTTACGTCTAGCCACTAAAGAAATGCCAGTAACAGAATATTGCTTTTTCCGCTTGGCACTGCATCACAAATGGAAAAATAATCTTATAGAGGTGACAGTTTTATTGTGTTACAAACTGCAGATTAAATTGACAATATCATGTGATCTAATACAAGGACACTGCAAACGACAAGCTCAAAAATGATTGTGTAATTGAGTCCACCCAAAGCTACACAGTCTGAACAAAGATTTAACATAATCTTCACAAAGGTTGTATTTATTGCCGAGGTTTTGGTGTTTAATTACACTATATTGTACTAATATCGGCTTTATGCCCCCCGTATGAGCTTGCTGTGAAATGTTAACTCTTAACGAAGGATATGTCCTGTCATAGCTCTACTGTAATTTGATTATATTAACTTCCTGTATTGTTCTTCCTGCTTTTCTTCTGATACCAGCAATTGATTGGCTCTAAAAAGACAGACTGATTTTTTAATATATTTTATATTATGTAATATTTAAAGGGAGAGGTTTCTTTCCCCTAGATGTTCTAAGTGTATGCCTATGAATTTGTGTATGTACGTGCATGTGTCTTCCCACCCACACAGATAATATGGGTGACATATCTGCCTTTATTATGTGTTACTGGCCATTCCTTCATTTTGTATGTCACACATTATGATTTCTTTTGTGCGTGTGTGTGTGTGTGTGTGTGTTTTTTCCACTGCAAGCCTTCTGACTGCACTGAGTGGTAAATGCGATGTGGACAGTTTATAAGAGAGACAGAGTGAGGCAAGGAAGGGATGGTTGCAACATGTGCTCAGTCATGTGTGCTGTGATCGATATGCTTACATCGTCCTTTCAAGCCGCTGCCTCGAAGCCCCGCCTCATCGCTCTGATTGGCTTCAGAAGGGTTTGTCGCTGCATCCTACAATGTAACTTGAGGCATTCAGTGGTTTCTAGTCTCCGTTTGAAGATGGCCAAGTTTCTCCCCTTTTTTTTTGCCATTTGCTTTGCTTGGCAAATCTCTGTAGGTTGGAGTGAAAGAATATCGTTGTAATGAAGTGAGTTACTGTTGCATGTAATTAAGTGTGGCTGAGCCTGCTGTGTGTGCCTCCTGGTAGGCCTGCAACACAGTGCAGTGTGCCCTCGCCCGAAAATCCTGCTCAGTTTAACAGGATGGTTGCACAGATTCACATTAATATGCATATAATTTAAAAACTGTCTTATATGTTAATCTAAGCACCAAAACGGCATTGGAATTCATGTATGAGCACCATATCATGCAGACTATGTACAAATATGCTCTCTCCACCCATGCAGACACACCCAGCTCTGTTCCCCGTCACATTTCATTAATAATGCATATATGCAGGGCCTTAATGGCGACACTATAACATTCTCAGTTCTCAAAAAAAAAAGGAAAAAGAAAAAGATAGGCCTCAGCGTCAGGATGTTTTATATGTAGCTGTTATCAACCTACAAATTCATAAGCATGCAAAATGGTTCACAGGCAGTCCTATCACATTACTGAAAATATAACTGCCACAGATACATGAAAGCCATATATATAGTCTCTCCTTCCTTCTTTTTTCCCCCCTCACACATTCTCACTCTCAATCTCTTCCTCCACCCACTCAAAAGCCCAAGCGTGTAATCTTGTTGGTTTCGTACACATGTGTTGATGTCATCATTGTGAACATAAAATATTTCCCCTTTGTTTTTAAACGTGGCTTCAGCAGTTCGGTTTTCTCTCGCTGCGCTTATTTTGACCCCATCCTGCACATGGGCAGGACTTAACAATAAAATAATTCAGCAGCAGTGCTGCTTTGCCGGTACTAAAAAAAGGAAGAGGGGTAGAGAGCGATGTAAAGTAATGCAGCGTGATTCAAAGGCATCCTCTGTTGAGAGGCAGGTTTATTGATACCCAGGAGAAAAAGGATTTTCATGTGCTGCACCTGCTTCCATTGTGAGATTATTTACAGATGTGTGCTGTGACACAGAGCCTGAGGTTGCCAATCACTAGCAGAAGAAAGCTGTGAAGTCTGCAGCTGAACTAGAGATGACCGTGGAGGTGAGCAGTGACCAGTTGGAGGGACAGGGGTGATCGCTGTCCTCCCTGTAAGTTGGATTTTGGCTGCACTGGTCTGATGGAAAACGTGGATTAGATTCGCAATTAGTGGAGCAGGGTCAAAGTTCAGCATTAACAGATCGTGGACTGTGACTTCTTGACCTGTTCTTCTTACAATAATGAGAAAATAGACAAATACAATGTTTTTATTGTGGCTTGATGTGTGAGGCAGAACCTTTTCACCCAAGGCAGGCAGCAGTGAGGTTTAGGTGTCGTGGCCCCTTTAAGAGCAGCTAGTGAAGCGCTCAGTCCTGTTGGTGCTGCTGCTGCTGATGGCAGCGCTGCCAGTTGATTGGCTGTGGCTGTCAGGGCTGAGGTGCTAGAGGGATGCTGCTACGGATCTCTCTGCCCCCTCCCTCCCTGCTTCTCTCTCTCTCTCTCTCTCACTCTCCATCTCCCTCTTGCTTGCTCGCATCCCTCTGAATAATCCACATCTAGGGCAAGCTGGCTGAGAGGCGATCCAGTGCTCAGCTCCTCTCTGCAGGCTGAGAAAAGAGACAGGGAGAGAAAGACAACGATTTTCAACGCAGGAGGAAAAAAACGTGATATTTTGACTGAACGGGAAGATACCAAGAATTAACAGAGGAAGATTTTCATCTGCGGATATCATTTATTTATATATATTGTTTATATATCTATATATATATTTGTACACACACATATAGATATTTATATATATATACATTTATCCCTGTACATATCTGTATTTGTGCTTGTCTGTTTATATTAATATTTTTATATGTATTTGTGTGTGTAAATATATATAATATATAAACAAAAGAATATATATATATATGAATTTATATGCGTATCACTGTGAACCAAGAGAAACGAGAGGAAATTTCTATCATTGGGGCTGGTCTCTGATTGTGTGGTCATATACAATATTTTGAATATTTCCTTTGATCTTCTACGTCAAGAGGACAAAGACTACGTGCCCATTTTGTATTTTGTTTTCCCGTTGCTGCTTCCCATCCCTCTCGATCTTTTTTTTTTCTACGTCCGAGAGGAATAAAGCGGCGAGTGACAGGATTTGACGAAAAAGGGAAAATCTGTAGAAATTCCTGTGATTAGTGTTATTTCCGTCGGCATTAGCGCTCTGTGAGCTGATCACAGCGTGCTGTGAGAGATCTGAGGAGGCAGCAGAGACAGAGTGCCACGCCGCTCAGCTCAGCGTCAGCCTAGCCAGCACAGCCAGCATGCACAAACACCACCACTGCTGCAAGTGCCCAGAATGTTATGAGGTGACCCGTATGGCTGCCCTGCGTAGGATGGACGCCCCGTCATATGGAGGAGACTGGCAGGCCGAACCCTATGGATACCCACCTGGGTACGGGGGAGGCCAGACCTTACCTCCTCCAGCCTCAGGGGGAGGTGGAAGCATGGGAGGAGGAGGGGGCACTTTGGGGAGAAGTAAGGGCAAGATTATGTCTAGTGGGGGTCCTGGAGGCCCCAATCCAAAGGGCCAATCCAAGGGAGGCCCCAAAGTAAACGGCAACAACTCTAGTGGACAAGGAGGATGGTGGCCCGAGTGCACCTGTACCAACCGGGAGTGGTATGACCAGGTAAGTCATCTTCCTCACTCTGTTAGGTATCTCAGGACTGTGGGGCCTAGCAGGGGAGATCTGGCATCAGGCGAGCTGTAGCTGTGGTAAAGCAGAGACGATCGTGTATCAGCTGAGGCTGTCGGTTTATGGAAGAGAATTCATATTTAGTATTCATCTCAAGCCCTCCGTTTCCCGTTTGTTGACTGTGGTTCTTCTGTTGGGAGCGGAGTAGGGAGAACAGAACGGGAATGATCCAGTTCCACTGCACACACATGGAGATGATCTTCATGTTTGGATTTGATGCAGATGACTAATGCTTATAGATTTAACACACCTAGCGTATGTCGTCAAAGGCTTACGCTGATGCAGTTACCAGAGGCCAAAAAATGGTGCATTTTCATTCATTGAAGCAGCATTGAGAGGCAGTTTGCAGTTATTTTATGTTATCTCTCAAGGCAGTTACTCCATCATTACAGCCTGACGTAGTATAGAAATTAGGTGTAAGACATATATTTCTCAACAAACTGTAGGATTGTGTCTCATAGGATCAGAGTAGAGGCAGAGATGATGAAATCAATACCAGTTCCGTTCTTATTTATGGCCTCTGTGTTTTAGCAAGCTATTTCAGTCAAAAGAATCACCATATAATGACAATGTGGTCCGAAAAATAGAGAATCAGCAATAATCTGTGCCTAAACACTGCCTGTCATACATGCTGCACAGTGTGAATGAAACCGCCTCTTTATATGCGCTCCATTTTGTTTCTATTATCTCCATTTATTTACATGTATTTATAAATTACAGTTGATATAAGGTCAGAACAGCTTCAGAAGCGCAGTCTTTAATTAAGCAAGGTGCATGTATGTGAGCATGAGAGTGAGCCTGGGTGGGGGAAGGGTAGCTTGGAGAGCATGAGATTCAAGGAATGGTTCTTGCTGTGCATGAGTATGTGTCCATGGAGTCTCGTATTTGCAGCAAGTGAAGCCGCTGCATTGTTTGTACTTTCCTCTGTTCGTGTCTGATCGCGTTTTGAGTAAGAAATACAAGGCAGCACGAAGAAGGAAGGTGAGGAGAAGCACAGGGGTAAAATGGAGGCTGGAATTTCAGTGGCAGAGTGGAAGAGATCCCCCTGAGCTGAGCCCACATATGAGCCGCAACCTGGCTGATATTAGCAGATTACTACAGCCATGGACAGGTTTTAGCTTTGAGGAGGCAAACAGATAAAGACACTTTCTCCTGGTTCGTGTTGTGCTAAAATCTATTGTAAGCGTTTTTCTTTTGCATCCAGACCAATCAAGTATATTTCATGTTTCACACATTTGAAAGCAGCAGATGTGATTATGTAAGCGTTTATTGCTTACATGGAGATTTCATTCTCCATCAGTATTACCACCTAACTTTTGTACTTCTCATTTCAGGCACATTTATACAACATTCAACTTACAATGAAAGAAATTAGTGTCTGCTCGATGAGATATGTTCTTGGAATGCATCGTGATTCATGTGGGGATCTTATGTTGTCGAAACAGCACTGTTAATGGATAAACCATTCTGGTTTCTGCAGAATCCTGTTTGATCCAAATCCTTTCGAAGAATACTTGCTCCTTTGCTGTATCATGCGAATGTATACCACACAGAAACTCTTTAGAGAAAATATCCAACCTGGCATTCACAACATGGAATAAAAAGATCTGGAATAACAGACAACGAATCAGCAATGAATGATTCGGGTGTGGAGGGGTGGAGGGGTGGGGGGTGGGGGTGGGGTTGTTGGGGGGTTGGGGGCAGCAGTCAGTGGGGTGAAAATGCTAAGGTTGAAAAACAGAGAAATAAGCCAATAAAGGCAGGGAGCGGGCCTGGAGAGGGGGAGGGGGTTATGTAAGAGGAGGCAGTTGGTGGTGCTGTCAGGGAGAGAAAGCAGGAGAGGCCCTGACACAGTGGACAAGCATCTGGCCCTCCATGTCTTAAAACAGCCCTGTGAACAGCCAGTATGTGCTCCTCTTTCTATATGAACGGGCTATGGATGGAGATGCACACCCACCACCGCTACCCCCACCCTCCCAGCTCCCTCCTCAGTCACCGTTGCTCATCCTTGGGTGGGAAATGTGAACGCTACCCCTCCCCCCACTACCTATGCACTGCCGGAGAGCAGGGCAGTAATCACACACACCCAAACACACGCGTCTGTTATCTTATAGCTTTCATAACAACTCGTGTTTTTGGATGCTAGCACGATGAAAGGCAATATTCTTGCACAGTCATTCAGAATTATCTGAGCTGGCTTTTTCTAGCTGGATCATTGACATTTTTAAATGGCTCCTGTAGCCATGAACACTTCATGTATGTGTGAGGAAATCATTAGACACTCCAGGACATAATGATGCCATATTAATTTTTTTCCTCTGTCATCTATTTACTAAACGATCGTGCTGCTTTTGTCAGGCGCTTGTTAAGTTAATTATGGATGATTCCAGTTGGGATTATAAGAACATTCTTTAAAACAAGAGCTTTTGAATTTAAATCTGAGAAAAGTAGAGACCTCAGTCTACTGGGAGCTTCAGTCAGAAAGCTCCCTCTTTCCCCCGTGGGCTCCAATCTGTCTTTGTGTGTTCTCCAGCTCTGTCGCTATGATTAGTTTTAAATATTAATTGGATTTTACTTTATTTATTAGCATCAAGATTTGGTCCAAAATCCTGTGCCAGACCTATTGTTTATAACAGGTCTCTGTGGTGGTAGTGGTGTTTTAAATTAATGTGCAGGCACGGTGGGCGTTCCATGTTGAACACTCCCATAGGTGATTACACCTTGACAGCCTTAAGGCCTTGATCAGAAATGTTTCTGTGTGTGTGTGTGTGTGTGTGTGTGTGTGTGTGTGTGTGTGTGTGTGTGTGTGTGTGTGTGTACCCTTTATAGTCACATTGATTTATCGGTGTCATTGGTTTGTACATCTGTCTGATGAGATTTTGTTCGGTCGGATGTGATTTGCCATTCCAGTAACAGCAACCCAGAGAGTATCATCGGAGGGGATTTAAATGTGCTCCATGTCCAAATGTCTTGAGCTGGATCCCCTACTGTGATCTTGAAAGGCTCCATCTAAAACCTGGAATATTCTCATCAGATCAAGAGAGATTTGTCTATGAGCTTGTCTTAGTAAGAGAAAAAAAAAAAGGCAAGATGTATGTGATCTGAATGAAAGCACACCGCAAATTCTGTGTATTTTCTTTTAAAATGTGGCATGAATGAGGACACCAAGATGGATGACATTTTCATTACACCTGCAGCTACAGTTCCTGTCAATACATTCAGTTCAGTGTGACACGTAATTATTGCAAAATTGTTTTTTAAGTGCCAAGTAAGAGAAGCAACAGGATAAATGCTTATAAACTTAAATTTTCCTGCATTCAAAGGAAAATTAAGAACAAGGAAAAAGCCATAGGACGTAGTGGATGTTATAGAGGGGGTGGGTTACAGCCGTGATGATGGCCAGACCCACAATATGATCCAATAAGATTTTTCGCAGAAGTACCAAGCGTTCCTCCATCTTCCCTGACTCTTAGTACTCACAGTGCTCCTCGTAGGGTTAGAATACCTTGACCTCAAGAAATAAGGACCTCATGACCGCAACACTTTGTTGTGAGTTGTGTGTTTACCTTCACATTTTTGGCTGGAGATCACCTTCACATCACGGGTAGTCGTGAGACGTGCCATTTGGTCATATATCTGTGTGTCAAGCTGGCAGATTAGGACAACATCCCAAGTATGGGGTAGTTGGTAGGCCTCTTCATCCCAGATCACTGGGAAATTTTTGCCTCTTTAAAGCAGCAGTGGTACTCATTGCTGTTAGATGTGACAGGTCTGGTCCTGTGCGAGTCTATGATGTGGTTCTGTTTCTTGTAGTAAATAGTAAGACTCCAGGTTTCATGTTTTCTTCACTGTTTTTATTTTTCCTTCTTTCTTTCTTTTTTTGCAGTATTTAGGACTCTTTGCACCAGCTGTGTGTTTATTAAATGAAATGGAAATAAGGAGGAGGTGACTTTCCGACAAACACTTAACTCAGAATAAGGCTCAAAGTCATTTTAGCCATTTGTGTAATTAAACATGATGTTTTCTGCGAATAATTTTAACAATTCAGAAAAATATCATACATGCCAAGAAACTATAAGAAAAGGCCTAATTATTTAATTGTCTTGTTCCACCCCATCAGCGATGTGACAGCATGTCTGTTCTCAGAGCTCCACTGATATCACTCTTTAGCTTCAGCATCACTCTGGCATCAGATTGACATTTTATCTGAGGACCCTGCTCCTCCATGCTGTCCCTCCCTCTCTCCCACACACACCCCAACACGCATTTTCAGAATTCAGTAGGAGGCAAAAACAGGCTGAAGCAGTGTAATTACTTTCTGAAATCTGTCTATACTCTGGCTCAAACCGTGTATTCAGCTAAACGTGAAATATTTTGAAACCCGTTTCACGCAAGCTCTGCAAATTTCTCATGGTTTTACATTATTACGTCTGCCTCACCCATTTGGAAACTTACATGATGCTCGCTTTAACCTCGGGCGCGGTGTTGATGTTGGAAGGATGTGGATTTCTGAACCGAGAAACCGCGTGATGTGATGTCAGCGATCTCCACGCGGCATACGCAGCCAAAAGACCCTAGGATACCAAACCAACAGGAGATAAACTTTCTCTGTAGTGTCACTGCTGTTCAGGAGAACATTTGTACTGTACTGAACTCTGCACATACTCCCCCTGTAAGACCATATGAGCAACAACCCCAGCAGCTCTGCAGTAGTTTTATGAGCTGAAGTCATTCCAGACCGAATGTAGAGCAGCTATAGTCGTCAGAGAAAGTGGATTTTATGCAAAATGAGGTTCACAACCTTTGTTCTTATGTGACCTGTGTTTCCTGCAAAGAACAGATTCAGGCTAAAAGATCCAGTTCAGTGTAGTTTCTCCATAATGTTAATGAGCTTCAACAATTTTAAGGCATGTTTAAGAGCTATCCTACCACAACTTGTTGCACCAGACCTTTACTTTGTTGCATTTGTTGCACATTTTAGTACAAGAAACAATGTGCCGTTATACCAAACAGAGAAAAAATATATTTAGTTGGAAAATTCACTTAATGGGTAACTCAGTATGTTTTGCTGTGAAAGAGAAGGATATTCGTTTACAACATAGATGTTTGGTTCAGCCAAGAAAATCTTTTTATCTCTTTGCACTCATGGCTTGGATAGTTTAGATTCAGTATAAAAAAAAAGCATAAAAATATATTTTAACCATTTTTCAATTACGCTGAAACACATTTCTGAAAAACTGTACTTCAGCTTTTCAAACTGCAACAGAAATTATGATTCAGATGCCAACACTCCATTTTATTGATCTCATACAAATTCAGAGCACATAATTTAATTTCACTTGTCTTCTAGCAAATCTCCTACATCATATCTTCCTTTTTGCGCCTGCCTGTCTCTCCCACACAACACACACACACACACACACACACACGTAGTATAAGCACACACACCCATGCCTTACACAAACCTTTACCCAAAAACAGTGTTCCTTACCCATGAGATTTTGGGGGTAAAGAAAGGATGGTGAATCATGGGCTGCGAAACAAGAGAGACAAGGTGCGCTGCAATATTTATGTGCACTTTTACAAAAGTTAGCTTTTTATACGATGTTATAGACGGGGAAGGGACGGAGCGTCTGAGAAAAAGAACGGTCAGACTTTGACGTCAGCGTGCGGGCGAGAGTTTGACAATCGAGCCACCATTATGAGAGCTGAGGAGCTTGATCTGCGATGGGGAGCTGCTGTAACTGTGACCCAGGACCTGAGCTGTGTTGAATCCCACCACCCACACTTCCTTTAAAAGCCTCCACTCAATAGCTCTGTTGTTCTTTACCTTTGCATTGTGTTCACGGACGGAATCTGCTCTTATTGTTTCAACATGGAGGTGCTTTGTTAAATACTGGATTGGCAGGAATGTGTTGTGTCCTCTGCCAAAGCGGATTTAATTGTAATCAAACAGTTTACTCATCACTCATATATACATATATACAGATACATGTATAAAAAAAAATAGGCTTTTGTACAGTGTTACAGGTGCAGTAGCCTGAAGCTGCAGGTCCTGTGTGTGGAGTTGTGTGTCCTGCTGGAAGCCGAGGCTGCCATGCCCCTGTGATCCATATGGTCATTGTCAGAGGCCCTGCCAGGGCTCAGCCCCATATCAGCTCGCCTGTTCCCCTCTCTGGCTCGTGCTGCCAGCCAGGGGAGGAGAGGAAAGGAGAAGGGAGGGGAACGCTGTTTGTTTGTTTGCTTGCCTGCTTTGTTTTATTTAGGGGTTTTTGCTGATCACAGTAGCGACTGGCCTAGAAATGGGACTGTGCTGCGCAGGGCAGAGTGGACTCCTGATTCAGCGATGGAAGCGTCAGATTTTCTGATAGAGAGAGAGAAGCGAGGGACACCGGGCCTTTGACGGAGTGAGATGGCAGCGTTAAATGCTGTACCACTGTTGGTGCTAATTAAAAGAATCAGACGTGAGTGTGTGATGGCTTGTACGTACACATATGAAAGCTTTTTTTTTTCTGCTGTGCTAGACTCATTTTAGCAAGAATGTGCCAGCATCCTCGGCAAGGTACACCAGCTCCATCACCCACATGTTGCCGTGGAATATGTGTATATCCAATCAATATCAGTGAAGAGCTAGTCCCTAAGTCTTCTGACTCCTCTTCATTTTTGTGGGGGTGTGTGGGTGCTTTCAACAGTGCTTGTGCTTTTATTGCTTTTATTCAACCACCATGTCAGCTGCTATTTTAGTAACACTTTACAATACGGTACACAAAACCCTAAGTAGTGAGCACCAAAGAAACAGGATTTAACAAGTGAATTATGAATACTAATAACTAGGTTCAAAATAATGTTAAATCAATGATTTTATATATAT
>JBBMJY010000002.1:14735486-14799252 GCA_037833715.1 Toxotes lorentzi | reverse complement strand
TGTGTGTGTGTGTGTGTGTGTGTGTGTGTGTGTGTGTGTGTGTGTGTGTGTGTGTGTGTGTGTGTGTGTGTGCGGGCGCGTGTGTGTGCGGGCGCGTGCATGCTTAAGGGTTACATAGGGAGGATGTTGGGGAGGAACATTGCATGTCCAAAGCACAGGACCTGGAAACCAGGGTTCATGTCCTGCATCCCATTTGTCGTTAGGTTCATAGTGCTAAAACACTTAGCTCAGTTTTGAAAGAAATTGTCATTTTGGTTTGATATCTTTCCCTGACTTTAACAGAGTGCTTTGATTTGCTTAAATACGGCCATAAAAATATTAAAGGAATAGTCTGACATTTTAGTGAAATACGCACATTTGCTGTCATGCTGTGAGTCAAATGAGGAAGATTTACTCCAGTCATATCTCTATGCTAAATGTGAAGCTACTGCCTGCAGATGGTTAACTTGGCATTGCATAATGACCAGAAGAAGGAGGGAATAGCTACACAGACTCTGTCCACAAGTAAAAGAAAAACCAGTGGTAGACGGTTTTAGGTATATATGAATGTAAATTTTAGGAGACAGGGTTGCATACATGGTGCCGTCTGATGGGCATCATACCGATCGTTATATGTCAAAAAACACTCAGTCCTGTGTTCCAAATGTTGAGGAAAGCAGCGACACCGAGCCCTCACTGAATGTACCGAATGTGAACCAGCGAGTGTCTTTTCAGTTGTGTCAGTTTGGGCTGTGATGATGCAAGACAGGAGGGGACGCAAGGGAGGGAGATTAAGAGAGGAGAAGGGCAGAGAGGGAGAGATGGGGAAGGGGGAGACAGAGGTGAAAAAAATGAGAGGTGTGGCATGAAGAAAGGCATGAAAGGGGTAGAAGCCAGTAGGGAAGAGAATTGGGAAGGAGGGGAAAGAAGCGGGGAGGAAAGGAAAGCAGAGAGGAGCCTGTGCTCAGACACAGCCCTGTGTGTTGCCATGGTGCAGGCTCAGTCAGAGCTGCACAGTAGCTTTGCTGCTCAGCTAGCTAATTACCCTCAGACTGCAATGTTGATACGCAGGCGGCCGAAAGCCTTCTGGATTTCCAAGAGCCTTTTTGATTGCCGCACTGACACACAAGTACAAATCAAGGGGCGATTTATGTATCTAAATCTGGAAAAATGTGTCTAAAATTATGCAGAAGGAACACCAACTAAAGATTCAATGCAAAAATGTGCTGTAGGTTTGTGGTGAATGGCATTATTGAACATTGTAGTGGTGCACTGCTGTGTCAGCCATGCCACTTGTGTAATATAAAGAGCTCTTCCAGCGCAGAGCTTCATTGTCCATAGACTGCTGCTGCTTATTGGGAGCCTGCAGATCCTGATCAGCCTGCTTATAAAACCCAATATGGGCCATTATGGATTAATATTCACCATTAAAATTTCCAATTATGTAATCAGCCAAATCCAAGCCCTGCATATGCTCACTAGAATATCTCAGCGGGCAGGAATGAGGGAGCGGAGGGAGGGGGCTGAATGAGAGGAATGATGCAACATCAGTCAGTGCACCTAAAATCCAAGAAAATGAGTGTTTTTGTTTGAACAAAGATCTGAGTGTGCTGCATAATATAGACCTTTTATTAACAACGCAGGGTTGTTACTGTAACCAGGTCCAAATGGAAATCTAGAGGTTGTTGTTTGGTCATTTTGAAGCTTCTGAAGCATAGAAGTGAGGTGTGTCTTTCAGTAAATGCAAACTTGTCAAGGTGCTACTGAAATCAAATGTTCTTTTTCCTCTCTGAAATACTGAATCAAGTACGTATGTTCCCTTTTATCCCGTGGAACAGTTTGACAAAGTGCAGACAAATCCTCAGTGAAATCACTGTTTTGATCTCATGACATTGTTTAAAACAGATCTTAAGACAGTACTTCCGAGTTTGTTGATTAAATTGTAAGACAGCTGCTTTAAATTCTAGTCCGTCAAGTTAAAGGCGCTCTGAGAGGGAAGAGCAGTTTGAAGTGTTATGCTACACATTCACAAAAATGACCTCTTAGTTTATGTTAAAGACCTATTCAGTTGCAAAGACTGATTGAATCTCTCCTGCTGCTTTCTTTAAATTAACGCATTAATTGTTTTGTCTAAAATGTCAGAAAAATTGGGAAAAATGCCTGTTACAGTTTTCAAATTGCTTCTTTTGTCCAACCGACGGCTCAAAGAGATAAACATTTTCAGTGATTAAAAACAGGGAAAAGCAGCAAATCCTTAGAGAAGTTGGAGCCAACCAGTTTTTGCCAATTTTTGTTAATTATGCTCATTGGATAAGATCTATATTACTTTTATGTCTGTAAGCTAATTATGAAGTTACAGCTGGAAAATAGTTATCTTAGCTTAGCTTAGCATTACAAAAAAAACTGGAAGCAAGTGAGAGCAGCTTCCCTGGATCATGAGAGTGCTATCAACCGTCTCCTTTAACCTTTAGCCAGAAAGCAAATAAGCCTATTTCCCAAAATGTCAAACTATTTCTTTATGCTCCACTTCAGATTTAGGGAGGATTTTAATTTCAAGCACTCATTAATTTCATATGAGTACATTCTGAAACAGAAAGCTATTGTTTATCTTGCTGAACTGGTTTTGTATTCCGATGGCTGCAGTCCACGTTTTCTGTTCCACAGAACAGGTTTTGTTGTGTTTTGACAGCCAGCTGGTGAGCAGCGTTTCATCGCAGGTACCCCTGTTAAATGTGTTACAGCCTTAAAGGTTTGTGTGTTTTCAGATCAGTGTTTGTGTCATCCGCGCAGTCCAATAAGATGGCTACTCTGATCTCAGCCGAGACGCGTTCTTCAGGGGACAGTGTGCCTGAACACAACCCGAGGTGGGCAGAGAAGAAGGGCAAATCTGGACCCTCGACAGGAGGCAGATTGATTTGGCAATCCCCGAAGTGCTACAAACGTCTAAAACAATGCCCTGTTTTTCCCTCTGCTGTTTGGCGCTAAATACATCAGCATATGGATAAATGTGCTCATGTATTCATAACTATCACAGGGAAATTAGAGGCTCTTGTTTTTGTTGCCTCACCCTTCGTCCTACTTACTGTAATTCTTCATCACTTTAAACACCTACTCTTATTGTGAGCCAAAACTCAAGCAAGGGTAGTGAATGGAGATATGTGAATGTGTGGGCGTTCCCGAGTGGAGCTTATAGAACAGCATGAAACCTCAACCATGACAAGAGGATCTGTACTGCTGTATGTAGAGACAGGCTGAGTCCCCTGGGAGGGCGAATGGTTTCATTGGGCTTTGGGTCAAAGTTAGCCTTTTTATTTTCACTGTATTATTTTTATAGTGGCTCTCTAAGTACTCTGTATTTGCTCTCTGTAGTTTTATCACTGTCTCGTGATTTTGATATGTGAACCAGCACCGGCTGGTTTACCACGAGTTGTAGTTTCCATTTGTGGTTTTCCAGAACATTACTGCCACGTTTAAGGAAAAAGAAAACATATGAATGTGTGAGTGACGTCTTGTGGTTTAAAGGGAAGGTAAAAAGAAAATTTTTCCTCCAGCCAGATTGGCTTAAGCATCAGCATAATCCTGGGGGACTGTTTTAGTGTTTGTTGGGTTCGTGAAGCAGAATCACTGTCCAACGTTCGCAATTAAAAGAAAAGAGAAAGACTAAAATTCAAAAGGTCTAATTGCACCTTAGAACATTGGGTTCTGGTGGGTTCAGAGCAGAGATCTCTTATTAAAGAAAGAACGGATCATTGTGGACTATCAGGTATGTTTTGTGGCAGTAAATAGCTTCAGACAGTTAACACTCTGCTGGCTGTGTTTATCAGTCCTCTCATCTAGCTCTTAGGCTGATGTCAAACTGTTGGTTTATAGGTTGGAAATGTGATATTTTATAGAATTTCAAGATGTGAAGAGGTATACAGTTGTGACAGTGGTTTTGGAAAGTGTTTTAAAGCAGTTTCTCCATTTCTCCAGTACTGATGTATTCAAGTCAAGTCAATACAAATCGCACTCCAACACTTAACCAGCTTTTGTATGTGCCCCGTGCTATCTAAAGAACAGATACTAGTGATCTCATAAAAGACGCAGATATACTGAACACATTTGTTTTAATTGCTGGATGTTTTCACCTGTTAGTGGCTGTTAGTATAGTGAAATGTCTCCTATTGTCATGTCAAAATAAGACGGTGTTACCACAGCAACACCGTCAGCATCTTCACAGTGTCACACAGAGAAAACGGCACACACATTCCAAACACAAACAAACCCCCCCCCCAAAAAAATAAAGATGAATTCAAATAAGTAAGTATAAAGTATTCGCTTTCTCCATAATAACGCCACCGCAGCTGAATAATACACCCTTGTAGACTGAGGAGGCGACGTGACAGTGGTGAAAGCATCAAAATGGCAGCACTCAGCTGTGTGTGTGTGTGTGTGTGTGTGTGCGCGCGTGCGCGCGCGCGTGTGTGTGTGTGTGTGGTTGTGCACTGTCACCGGTACTCAGCGCCGGATCCAAAACACCAGAGAGGAACAAGCTTAGCAGCTCTCTCAGCTTAGCAACAAGGGGTAGCAACTAGTCAAGAGCTGTGAGGTAACATGCTGCAGTGACCTCTGATGTAGAGGAAGTAGTGGGGGTGGGATTATGTGAAGAATACTGATGACACTCACACTTGACAGGCTTTCTTGATTATGGAGCCTCGCCACGGCACATGTGGCAACTTTCACCATGAGACCATGAGAGGAGAGCTGTAATGGTGCAGGGATGAGTCGGTCAGAGAAATAATCACTCATCAATGTACAGGACAAAGCAAAGAATAGTGCTTCTTAGGAACTTTTTGATATTTTGATTGAGTCAATCAGTGCAAGTCATTCATCAAGTTAAAACGCCATCTATTCTCTAGCTTCTTCACATACTGAATATACATCAGAGTTAGAGCATGAAGACACACAGACAGACACAGTCATGTTCAAACCTGATCAGCTGTCAGCAGACATGTAGACGGCCTTCTCGAGCAACACTGTTATGAATATTCGTTACACTAAGTACTTTTCTCTCTATGGCTGCACTTGTGAAGGTCAAACTAGCCAGCTCTCATTTGGAGCTGCTCAGCATGACAGAGAGGTAAGCCAGAGCATGCTTTTGTAATATTACATAAAGATGAGGAGGGAGCTCTGCTGACAGCTGTGACGGGCTATTAATTATGGTTTCATGAATGTTCGTCGGTGGTGTGTGTGTTGGGAGGATTTGTGGAAGGGGGGCAACATAGTCACAATGCTCAATCATAGCCATCAAATCAGAAAACTTTGAGCTTTAATGGGCCCGTTTTATGGGTGAACAAATTAATTTCCTTGTGGCGGCCTCATTTAAATGAATGCCTGAATTCAGCTGGTGTTGTAGCAGGAGAGAAAGGAGCAGTTGACCTTTACCGCTATGGGATTTTCTTTATTACATCTTGTTATTCCGCCTTTGTCCCGGACAAAGAATGCAACATTGAGTTTCGATAGCGTCTGCGAGTAAAACGTCTCTCGCTGTCGTGTGTTCATCCTTCTCAGCTCCATCCGTCTGTCACTTCTTCTCTCACCTTGCTTCTCTCCTTCCTTCTTCCCTCCGGCACAGGGGCCACAGCGTGAATGAGATGTTGGGTGCATGGTCATTGAGTAGTTATTGATTGGACTGCAGCGTGGCCTACGAGAGGCCAATGAGAGCCAGAGGATCAGAGCAGCACCGCTGACTGCGTCTCTCATCCCCCATTCTGCAGGAAAACATACACATAGTACCACTAGAGGCATCAGAAAATGAAGGAACGTTACATTTTTAGATAACATAAGGACGTCGTAGCATGTCTTGTTCTCTTATCTGCTATTAGCTCTGACTTTCGGCCCAGAAAGAGCTTCCTTCAGCATTGGCTGTATCATTTGACTGACTGGGTGCATCATCTGAGCGGGGCTGACTGTCATATTTCACTGCGATGTCACCATTGGAGAATGAGCTGCCATGTCGTGTGTGCCTTAGCGGGAGAGGAACTGATGTGGAAATCTTTGCTAAGGAGGAAGGGGTTATTGCCCTGTCAGCATGCCGTCACTGTGCACATGCTGAACCCTTTTATTCTTCCCCTCCACTCTACCTGCGAGGAAGATGAGGGTTTGAAAACACAAACAAAAATGTAATGCTGACTGCTGAAGAAGAGCAGCCAGGGTTTAACTTTAACTTCCTTGTTGTCTTTTCCTTGTTTCCTAGTTGTGGCATTATTGTCATCAGCAGGGATGGGTGATAGGTGTCGACATCACACAGGAAATACCGACATTTTGTAAAATTGCATCCACATTTTTAAATTAATTTTGTTTTCTCATCATGGTCATTATTTGTTTTTGTTTGCAACATTTTTCCATTTGATTACTGCATTACATAAACAAACATTATAGAGATGGATCCTGCCTCTAGTTATTTGCAAATTTGTGTTTCCCAAAATGTCAAACCTTTTCATTTAACCTAGACACTGTCCAGTATATCTGCTTGACAATAACTGTGAGCTGATGCAGCTGTAATGTCTTTTTTTAAAAATACATCTTCTTACCAGACTTATAGATTTGAGGAGTGTGTGTGTGTATATGTGAGAGTGTGTGTGATATAGACAGGCAGCACTGAAGGCAGTCAGCCACATCCAGTCCATGGCCAGGCATGTGCGAGTACAGAGCTGCATAAACTGCAGCGAGAGCCCTGAGAGGTGAAGCAGGGGGAGGTGACTAAGCGGGATAGCCGGCCAATGCCGTACGAGCACTGGTTACCATGGGAACACATTGATTATTTAACAGTTTGGATGGAGCTTGTGCGCTGCACTTGCCAAGGTTCGGTGGGAGTCTTTGTAGCTTTACTGTCCCTGGGGGTCTGCAGCCAAGCGAGTGTTGTGTGGTGCAATGCCAAAGGGACATGATACACATCCACCGTGATGCTGAGAGACAAGAGACAGAGACACAATCTTAGCTGACAGAAGCGCAAGATGATAGATTGATGAATAAGAAGCTATTATGAACAGATGGGTGAATGAGACGAGGGAGTGAGAGAACGAAGGGACTGAAGCGAGTGAATTTTCATCACTCCTGGTGGTCAGTGGGGACTTGTTGTAATGATCTCATGCTGGGGACGCAGTCTGGACTCATTATCATTGTGTGTACAGGAGGTCTTTGTGTCCAGTATGCTCACTTGCTTCCATATCTCAGCCTGTGGTCCATGTAGTACTAAAGCTACTGTACCCCTGCACTCTGCATTGCAGGTGGGCAGAAGTATAGAACAACTGTCTGTGAAAGCAACATTTAACAACTAGTGTTTGAATTAAATGGAAATAAAGGGATTTTAGACTATTTTTATATTATTTTTGTAATCATATCTAGATATTCATCATATCTTGTTAATTCCTGCCATATATGTCAGCCCCACACATGTACTGTACAAACACTATACAGAGACTACGCTGTTTTTAAAACAGTTTTTTTTAGCCCCATTTAAACCTGGCATTAACACGCAATCTGTATTTGGAAGAACATGTATTAATACGAGGTATAAATGCCAGGAAATACCTTGCATTGTGCTCTGAATAGGATCCGATCAGCTGGGTTGACTTGTGATCGGATCTCAACCAGGTGTAAATACCATCAATAAAGCGTGACCACATTATTTAAAAAAAAAAAAAAAAAAAATGTCACCTTACAGGCTGAGTTGAGACTACAAGAATACTTTAAACCATGTGTAAATGAAAAGGCCTGCAGACCGGATGCCACTATCCAGATAATAAATGTAGAAAGATCACATGTCTAAATGAGGCCGCCTTGCCAGATTCTCAAAGTCCTTTAGGGCTAGTCCAAGTCAAGTGGCACATCTTCCTAGGCAAATATCAAGTCTTTCAGGCTTCTGAATACTGATCTTCATGGCACACAGTGTTTTTACTTAGCAAAGACCTTGTCCTTTCAATGAGGAGGCATAATAATTAAAATTTCATGCTGTGTGACCATGTACAGTCTGTTGCTGTCTTATTTATCTTTTTTCCAGGATTTTGCCAAGTCAAGTCTCAGAGTTGCCAAGTTCAAATCAAGTTTCAAGTCCTCATTTTCAAAATTTAAGTGTGATTCAGGCTCAAGTCTGCAGCCCTGGCACTGTACCACATCTACAACCTTGTACTGCCTTACCTATTGAATCACATCAAGCTCCCTGACCCACATTCACCTGCAACACACTGACAGCCATTCCCATCTCCTCCTGGACTGACATCAATCTATAAGAGACTGCTTTTGTCTTCACCTCTGTGATCCTCAACCTGCCTTCCAGGGTAGGAAAATCCAGATACTGTAAGTTAGTGTTTGTCCTCTGCTCATCCTCTGTGGGCCCATTATAGCACAGACTTGTGGTCTTTAATCAGCTGTCTTTTCTCTGTGAAGCGGGTTAGCACAGAGGTATGAGCCGGTTACCAGAAGTCCCAAGGAGGGAGGGGTAATCTAATATAATCCACGCTACCTGAGTAAACTGCGAAATGTTAAACAAACTCATGTTGAGATTACTCATACTGAGATTATCTTCCATTATTCCTTTTGGTTTGCTTGTTATGGGAGATTCAGAAAGAGGGATTACGCAGCAATCCCAGGCCAGCATAATACTGCTGTTTTCTACAACTGATGGGCTTATTGTCTTTCCACTGGTTCAGTAGGTTCAGTTATCCCTTTGGGAAGCATTGGTCCACTGTGATACTTATGATAAGCACTGCAGGCATTATACTGTAACAGGTGTGTTTTGTCACATGTGGTCTCAGTAGTGGATGCAGTAGCTTAGTCTGTCAGTCACCAAGGGACAATAGTAGCCAACGTATTCCCCTGTGTTGCCCTCAGGCTGCGTTTCATCACTTCTTGCTGCATGGACTTCGGTTTCTGGATTTTCCTTCACAGTTGAAACTCACTAACATGGCTGCTGTGGGCTCGATGCCACAGATGCTTTTACTCCTAAACCCTCTCCTGGATTTTGTGTGTGTGCATATGAGTTGGGGTCTAAGATGAATGGGGGGAAAAAGTGCAAAGCATTCATGAGAAATGTGCAAACACAAGCACAGACGTGAGCATCTGTTAGTCCATATGCAGATTACAACGAAGGCCTGATTGTGCTGACTGGAAGGGAGGGGTGGGGGTTTCCAGCCACAGCTGTCCAGAGTCATAGCACATCACCACAGAGTGGGGCAGGTCAGATCCACGGCTTCTGTTTATCTGGAGAGCAGCCTTCATTACCAGGGAAGTCGCTCAATGATGAGTGTGGAGAAACGAAATGACACCTGCACAGCTTGTGAGGTGATGAAGGATTTTGATCAAAGGATCAGATCTTTTTAAGAGTGTGTTTCAAGTTACACTCTTGTGGATACTGAATTACAGCAGCCTCATGCAGCTTGACTGAAAACCCTTCAGCTTTTATGGTTATGTGAGATAAGACAATATACTACAGCATGATCATTTATAGCATTTATACTGCACTATATGTCCCTTTAATATCTATATATATGAACACTTTTTTAAAACTTAACTGGCTGTTTATGGCAACTTTTGAATTTTATATGATGACAATATAATGTGGGGCTCACAAGTCAAGCTTTTGAAACACTTTCCCAATCATTTGTGATGTGAATGAAATAATTCTCTCTTCATTTTGTTAAGATAGAACATTCAAATAAGTATAACCAAATAACCAAATCCCAAATCATATTGAATCTTATTTCACACCATCATATTATATTGATTTAGCTCTACATCTGTGTCATCTCAAAGTTTGCTAGTGCTATAGGTCGCCATTATTTCACAGATATCTTTACAGGCGGTTACACAATACACAAGCAAATTGGCATTACATGACATAGTGCAGCTTACATACAAAATTGTGTTACAAGTTGTATGTAATGCATAATGTTCCTCCTCCTACATAGTAGGAGAAAGATCAGAATTGACTGAGGCAATATCTGCATATATTAAGACGGAGGTAAAGGGGTGAGGTGGGGGGAGGTTAGGGGGTGCAAGGTAGGCAGCTAGTGATTTTCCCCTCACTGTTGAACCTCAGGAAGTATAAGGTCCCAGAGCAGCACTGTCAGCATCCCCTCACCCACACAGCTCAATCAAATCAATAAAAAGTAGACAGCCTGTGTGCTGTACTAGAGGATGGCCGTCAAGCTGCTCCTAAACCAACCAGTGTGTCTCCTCTTTCACACTCCCACTTCTCTGTTTCCACTCGGACAACTCTCCTCTGAGGTCTCAGCTCACGGCTTCTTCAGCTTCTCTGCAGGCCTGAAACGAGGAAAGAAACACCAGGTGGCACAATAGAGCTGAGCTGGAGAGTTAATTGAACTGTGAAACTTAAATTGTAACGCTTGAAGTTGGGTTCAACCAGGTTTTAAAGGCTAGTACTGCTACTGTGCATCAGTATTGCCAATAGGTAATCTGCGTTTAGCATTTGACACTTTTCACATGGCCAAAGAAAACAAAAACATGAAGAGTGGTCAGTGTTTCCCCTAAAATAGTAGTCGTGTCTCAGAAGGGAGGATCAGAAATCACACTTAGACAATCTAGGGTCAAGGAAAATGCCAGAATATGCCAAAATGAAACATCACAAATTTTTATTTAACCAACAGCAAAGCTATTGACAATCATTTGACAATGATATTAATCAGAGAAAAGCCCTTTCTTTGAGAGACAGGAACTAATAAACGATGGTATGTATTTGTGCTTGATAAATTCCTTAAGTAGTTAATTGATTATCACAATCGTTGTCAAATGATTATGTCAGTTGTCTAATTGATTAATCAGCGAATTACTCTGAAATCATGCCTTACATATTATATATTAAATAACCCTAACCCTCTAAATTATAGAATAGAACAAGGTTTATAAATAAATAAGATTAGACATTCCTTTTGTCTTGTCGTTTCACAGTATTAACTGAATGGTTATTGAACCATAAATTCATACATACTGTATGTGGTACTACATGGTGTTATTTCTGTGTGTGAAGTGAAAGTGAAAAAGGAGGAGCTGATGTGGGATAAACGTATTGTCCCAACAGCTGGAACACAAGCCGGCTTGTTTAATGAGGTGACCGCGGGACGTCTGGCTGTGGTGCTTAATAAGCAGCGGTCTCTCTGCCCCAGTCCTCATTCTCAGTCCTCAAACCTTTCCAACACCAACCAACCCCCCCAAACGCCTCCACGCCTTCCCCTCCCCACAGCCTCAGCCCCAAGGAGACTCACCGACTGTTCCCATGGCATCCGTTCACTTTGCTCCCAAGTGTTGGTGTGTGTACCGCATTACGTCTGTGTGCTGCCAGCCTCACACACTGAGATAATGTGTATCTCTTCATATTCACAGGCCAACCCTCCCCCCATCATCGTCAACGCAGACTCACTAGATGCAGGCCCTTATGTAAGTATCTGTTCCCTCTCTCTGTACAGTATATATCTCTCTCATTCACACTCCTTCTGTGTCGGTGCATGAGCATGTTAGTGTGTGCTGGTTTGAAAAGGCCTCCTCCTGGTAGCAACATGCTGTTTGTCAAGCGGACCAACATCCATTATCCTGTTGACCCTGCCGGTTTGTCGGGAATGTGCATTCTGCGGCAGCACATTTTAGTGTCACAGTGCATATATGTTTTAAGAAAGAGAGACGTTTCTGACTGCAGTGAATCAGAAATTCGTGGAGGTATTTTTAGTCAGTAAAACAATCTGGTGAATGTGTCTTGTGTATATTTTGTCAATAATCCCATTCTCCACGCTTCTCTGTATTCAGTCTGTACATAGGTCTACTCTGTATTATATGGTATAGGATTCTGCTGAAAGATCTGCATGCTTCGCTTTTTTCTTGCTATATTTTTAGAAAATGGCATAATTCCGGCTCAGTGATGTAACTAACCGTTGTGTTTTTTTTTTATTTTGGCAGGTAAATGGCAGTGATGGGATGTATAAATATGAAGAGATCATTTTGGAGAGGGTGAGCTTTACCACTTGCTTGTTAATTTCCTCCCCCCCCCCCCCACAATTTACATATTCCCCCTTAATGTATTTCCTGCATGATGGATGGATTTCTCCCCACTAGGTGGTGGTAAGCGACTCATTCTTCACTCATTGAGCCTGAATAACATGAAAACTAAAGAAAAATCTATTTAATTGTATATGAGAATCATATGTGATACTGTGTGTTAGTGAAGTTATAGCTGTTACATAACTGCCGCAAGTATGTCTTATGTGTGATGTCTCATGTAAGTATGAGCACAGAATAACGCCAATGAGGCATAGCTTTTTACATAATCCTGATGCACATGTCATCAGCAGACGCCAGGAATGTAAAGTGCTCTCCTGTTCAGTTGTTCAGCAGGCACCACTGCACTTGTCAGCGGTGGTTCAGCTTGTAGTGGCAGAGTCTGTATGTTTCTGCTCTCATTATTCCACCCACATATAGATGCACCTCCGAACCCATGATAGATGCACAGTATCCTTCTGCCCTTTCCACTCTAAGTGGCATTTCTGCATGCAGAAGGCTTGAATAAACTATGCGAAGTCACACTTTAAAAGGTCTGTGGGTGTGTAACATTTGGTGGTAAGGCCCAGTGTACTCCTCTCGGTTCCAGAGCAGCACGCTGGGAGGCCTCAGCCTCCCTCTGTCCTAATTTGTTGCGACTGTTGCTCATTAATTATAGAAAATAATAAAGTGAAGTCTTTTCTCAGCTGTCTTGTTTGCTGCCTGTCTCTGTGGCCACGGCTGTCAGATGCAGCAGTGTCCCTGGACCCACTGGATCCAAATGGGTGCTCTGTCACTTGAGGAACAGGAAGGACAGGAGGTGGTAGTGTCCGTCTGCTGTGGAGAGTGAGAAGCTCTGTATCATGCAATAGAAATGACGCTTCTCAACTCATATGTACTTTAGATCATAAATCCACTTTTCTGTTGACACAGGGCATCTCTAACACAGATGCCTCTCTGTGGGTTGATGGAGTAAGCGTGACATTTTGAATGAAGTGCACCTCTTCTAATGGAATACATGGCATTATCATTTGTCACATGCGAGGACACACACACACACGCACACACGTGTCCACAGAAACGGGCATCAGGAAGTGCCTGGAGAAATACTTGGAGTAGTTTGCATCAGTCACGCGTTCCTCTGAGATACCAATACACTTAAGAGCCATATGGTACTGACCTTGAGCCCACATTGGATCTAAGTGTGGCATCTAAATGTGTGCATGTGTGTTGTTGTTTATTGTTCCCCACTGAAAATGCCAATCATAACCTGTGTGCAGGGGAACTCTGGCCTGGGCTTCAGCATTGCTGGAGGAATAGACAATCCCCACATTCCTGATGATCCGGGGATTTTCATCACCAAGATTATCCCTGGAGGAGCAGCTGCTATGGATGGACGACTGGGGTAAGGTCCCCTCCTCACCATGTTACCTTCCTCCTCACCTTATTCTGTCCATCTACTCTTTCCAAGATCCTCCGCACCCTCTGTCCTCTCTCTTTCCTCTAACCTCCATTCTCTCTTCTTTAGTGCTCACTACCACTGTGTCCCGCCAGGCAGTGCTGTGTGGGAGGCAGAGTTTCTACAGCCCTCTGCCCCCTGGCTCTGTGTGTTTCCTCAAAGTTATGATTCACTGGAAAACCAAAGCCTGAAACATGCAAAAATTATGATATGGAGTCTTTTTTGTGCTTTGTAGGTTTCTGATTACACTGGCCATGCTGGGGTCTTTCCCTGCCTTTATGCTGCGGAGTAACTCCATTGCTGTTTTCTGCGGATTGACAAGCTGGTGTGTATGATAATATATATATTAAAACATTTCCCTCTGCAGGGTTAATGACTGCGTGCTGCGTGTGAATGACGTGGACGTGTCTGAGGTGGTTCACAGCCGAGCGGTGGAGGCCCTGAAGGAGGCGGGGCCAGTGGTGCGGCTGTTGGTTCGACGGAGGCAGGCCCCACCTGAGACGATTCTAGAGGTCAACCTCCTGAAAGGGCCCAAAGGTCAGGGACACATTGCACACTTTAAGACAAGATTTCCAAGGCAACATTGTGTAAGAAGTGAACTATTCAGCACAGGGGAGGCAGACTCAAACATGGAACATATCTAAAAATGCATAGAATCAGAGGTGGCTCTGTGTACATATATTGACAATCTGACTGTGTGTATTACTCACCCAGGGCTGGGATTCAGCATCGCTGGCGGGATCGGCAACCAGCACATCCCAGGAGACAACAGCATCTATATCACCAAGATCATAGAGGGAGGAGCTGCCCAAAAAGATGGACGGCTGCAGACTGGAGACCGCCTGCTAGCTGTATGAGCCTGCACCTGACTTACTGAGTCACATATTCAGTGCTCAGATCAAACTGAACTCATTTTAGCTGTTCATTTGGCTCACTGTATGTGCTCTCTGTAGATGACTGACTGTTTATGGGAAATGTTAAGTACACTTTATTTTCTGGTTGGTTGCCTCATCCTGAGGCACACAGCACACATCAGCATTTATGCCTTTGTCCATGATTGATAATTTACCATTTGGGCCATGGCATGGGACAATAAAAAGGCCCGTCAACTGCGTATGAGAGTGAGAAACATCGTGTTTGTTTAAGGCTGCTGTATATCAAACACGGAATCACTCATCGCTACAGTCTTTGTGAAAATCCTGCAGATAATTATAGTTACCTCATCAACACAATATCTATTTACACACGTTGCTGATCAGTCAAAAGTTTTTAAATGCTGTAAATTTTAGAAAAAACATTTGTGACTTTTGACCTGAAATTACTTCCACCTGATTAGGCAAACCCTTCATCTTGAATCAGCATTACATGTTTTTTAACTTGCACTATACAGGACTGCCCTTTGCAGTGGTCATCTTTTCTCATTGACAGCTAATAAAATACAAAGGTCTGGTGGCAAACTATATACTCCACTGTCATTGTGGAAGTCAAACATTAGGTCATAGCAGAGAAATAGCAAGCTGTTCCTCTGAGAAATAAAAAGTTGTCTTGGAGATGTTTGCCAAAGAAAATACTTTTGCATAGCTACAGAGAGGATCTCTAGTGCTAGAGCAGGGGCACTGTATGCTGACCACATGCAGACTACTTCATTTGCAGCCCTATATACAGTATATTGTGTTATCTACGGTAAATGTATAATTAGAGTGATAAAGATTTTGAATTTTCAACGTTTCTCGGTTCACATATATTACTGTACCTGTTCCTCTGTTCTCTCACGTGGGACTGACAGTGAAGTGAGCACGTTGCTTCATTGTAACCAAAACTGCTAAAATATGGGGTGTTCAAAAACTTTTGACTGACAGCATATTTCCAGGGAATCGAGTGTTAACAGACAAAACTGCAGAAATTTGGAGCGTCTTTAAAACCTCTACCTACTGCTTTTGACCTCTGTTAACGCTGCACAACACACCTTTCACTCTGCTTATTGAGATGTACAAAAATTTTATAATACCTCCAAGCTATGATTCATTATTGTGTTGGCTGGTGTGATGGCTGCTGTGACGCGTGATGTTGTCACAGTGCAGCACAGACACGAGTTGTTCGGGTGTTGATTCCAGGATTTTCCCCTCCTCTCTTCTCTTGACAATGGTCGCGTTCAGGTGAACAACATCGTGCTGCAGGACGTGCGTCACGAGGAAGCGGTGGCCGCACTGAAGAACACCTCTGATATGGTTTACCTCAAGGTGGCCAAGCCAGGACCTGTGCATCTCAATGACATGTACGCCCCTCCAGACTACTCCAGCAGTACGTATCTATCTCTTCTCGTTGTTATAGTCGTCCTTGTAGTGCAAATTCATACACAGTCCGAATCAGAAACTAGATTTTACATTTACTAATACATACAGAGCAGCCGTAAAACTAGAACAGGTTTATTTATATAAAATGTTTGATGTTAGGTGAAGGGTGATTTATAAGTCGAGGTCCCTGTCAGCATGGTTTGTACCGGGAATCAGCTTTTTATCTTTATCAGAGATATTTCAGCTGGCCTGCATGATTTTTTGTGTTGGATCACTGTTCTCTCCCCAAAACTGCTATGCCCAGACACCCACATAGTGAATGTAGTGACTGCTTGCACACACACACACACACACACACAAAATCCTTCCCACAGCAACAACAAGCGCAGTTCTCTGCCTCCCACTGAGTGTGGATGGTTTCTCACATCCCACCTGCTCATGAGAGCCCACGATCTTGAGCTGCAGCATCTCAGATTTCCACAGAACAGTGATTTAGTATCAGAGGGGCCTGTTGATGGCTTTTTGTATGTTCTAAATGTTTGCAGTTGTCAGGGTTTAAACAAGCCCTTAATGCAGACTTAACCCCGCTCTGACAATATAACCCGTGGTCAGATGATCTGGATTTGAAACGCTTGTTTTATCATGCTCAGCTGCCTCCATCAAGAATGTAAATTCAGGGGAAAGAGGTGTTTTTTCATGCCAGTGGTCTATATCAATTTTTTTAGAAAAATGCCCCCTATGTTTCCTCTGAGAGTATAAGAGGACTGACAGATTTGAAACATCAGGTGTAGATTACTGAAACATGTTTGTTCATACTTTAGTCAGTGCTAGTTGTCGATTGTGTAAAGAATTAGCATAGACAGAAAAAAGAGACAAGAGATGATTTTTAATGCATAAATGGCCTAGCCAGTTTACTAAATGCCTTTTTGAGAAATTGTGGTTTCATACAAACTCGGTCTTATTTTTTGTAGTTTTGGCCACCTTTCCTATTGCTAATAATATCGTTATCACCAAGTACAGTCGCTAAGATCTGGGAATGCACAGACATTGCTACAAAGACAAGCAGTCAGATGATCGGACAAGTTTTAAAACACAGAACAAAGGTTGGGTAAATTTGTCTGGAAGAGAAAATGAACATTAAAATTATCACCCAAACTATCCAGTGTAAACATCTACAGCTGACAGGTCGACTGCTCAGGTTCAGCTTTGAGATACTTTATAGTTGCTGAGGATCTTTTAGTCTGGATCAAAGTGGTGGACCGACCACTGGGGTATATTTAGATAGGGTAGTGAATTTGTCCGTCTTATGCTGTGTTCCTGTTGCACCTGTGTTGTAATCATTCTTTCTTTCCCCCTACTGGTCTGGCCCTCCCTCCAGCCTTCCCCACCATGGTGGACAACCACGTCAGCCACAACTACATGGGAGGAATGGAGCCTAAGCCAGTGTACCCGCCGCCCCAGGTTACCCCGTCCAGGTACTCGCCAGTTCCCCGCCACATGATGGGGGAGGAAGACTTCACAAGGTAGGTTACAGACCGGTTCCTCCATGAATGATTCTCCTCCCATACGTTACACTCATACAGGCTCTATGAGTGTATTTAACTAAATCACAGCACATAGTTTACCTCTGGAGATCAGCTAAAGGCCTTTTTGGTATTTGCTGGTGTACCTGTAGTTAAGGAATTAAACCAAGTATCTTAAATTTGCATGGGTTTCTTTTTGTTTGTAGCCGCCTCCATTTCGTTGTTGTTTTATAGGTGTTGTCATGGTTCCTTTGACGATACGTGTGCGTATTTGTATTTGATGAAGCAAAGCAAATGCTTAGTTTACATATTTCATCTCATCAGGGCTCATGGTGGGGCATACTACATAATAGCTGGCCAGTGTGTGGTGGCTGTGTGCCGAGAGAGGCCTCTTGTCACTTCTTGTACTTGTTATGACTGAGGTTTAACCCTTGACCTCCTATCCAAGTACTGGATCAGAAGTAGCATTCATAGGGGCTTGATTGGAGTGTCCCACGAGGCCTTGGGTATCTTAACCCACAGCTCTGGGGAGGAGGCTGTATTCTCCCTGTGTGTGTGTGCGTGTGTGAGGGCATGCAGGCGTTCATACTGTACGTGTCTGTATGCTGTGGTGTGAATGTGTTACTGGATGAGTGTCTGTTGTGTGGCCCTGTAATGTCCTTGTCCAAGCTGTCCACATGACTTGTATGTGCATTTGTCGCATCTTTGTTGGTATGTGTGCCTTATTTGTGTCCTACACTTGTCCCGTTCACTGTGATTCCTGTACCCCACAGCAGGGCTGAACCTATTTACAGTGTCATCCACAAACCTGGGGACAGCAAGGTGCCCCAGGCCCTCTACAGAGGCTTCTGTCCTTCCCCTGCTCCCTTGTGCCATGGTCCACTCCCCTTCTCTGGCAGGTACTAACCTAGTCCATCACACCTTGCTTAGCTAACCCTCCTCTCTATAGCTGAGCATCTTGATCTGGCATCAGACAGGAGTAGGGCCAGAGAGGGATGGAGGCCACCTGCCTCACCAGTAGTATGCCGTACGATTTGTGTGCAAAATACGCCAAAAGGAATATACAGGGAGGAGCAGTGGACAGAAGATAGAGCTCTTATTTTCAAGCAGGGCTTTCTTTTATCTTAATTAATCTTTCTGTCTCTTTCTGTCTGTATGTTTGCATGTAAATGTTTCCCCACCTCATGTCTTCTTTACTGCTTTATATGCTGGTACTTTTAAGTGTGTGGCTGCTTTTTTTTTTGTTTGTATGACTTACCCAGTAATCGACTCATATTCAGGTGCTGCTTAATCTGACACGACTTCGCATGAAACGTGTTGAAAAACTAAATACTGTAACAACAGCAAATTGACTGTAGAGCAGAAGTTAAAGAAATAAGCGTATTATTCCTGGCCCTTTGTGTATGTGTTTTGTCTTTTTGCTACTACACATGCACCACCACTGCTACTTTTCATATTTTAAAAAGGTCTAACCCTCGTCATTTTTCATTTTTCTACTAATCTGCTCACATCCATGAATCTCAAACAATAGTGCCCTGTTCATCGCAGTTTAAAATGGAGTCGTACCTGCTCTTCACAAACACATCTCCACAGGAGTGCAGCCGAAAGGGCTTCACGCTCCCACAAGCTGCTCAATTCCATCTGTCAAGACGCATCGATAAAACTAAGCCTCTATCTTGCGCCAAGTTACTTTCGCTGGTGGTTACTGCTGAAGACAATAATATACATGATATTTATGGCAGTCCTTGTTGTTTTCACTGTTTGGCATTACCAAATGTGCAAAAGGCCGCCTGTTTGTTGATTTTGTTATACTTTCATTTACACTACATCCACAGTCTTGTCCATCGAGCACTACCTCATGGATGAATGCCCCCAATTTTTCTGTGTGAACCATTGCTTTGACGTGACGTGTTTGTGTTAAATGTAGCCTTTATTGTGTAACATATATGCCATATACTGATCTCAGAGTGTGCTTTCCTGTATGTGTGTGTGTGTGCATGAAAAGAGAGAGAGAAAAGCACAGATTCTAGTCTTGCTGCTTGGCTGTAACTTAAGGCAGGTTGTGGTGTTTAAAAAGAAAGGACAATACATGAGGATGGGAAGGCTTATGGGAGCCACCCAACACAAACATTCTGCTTTACAGCATTGGAATGTTTTGCCTGCTGCTCAGTGTATGTAAATATAAACACCAAGCCTTTGCTGTTACCATAAATGTAATAGGGAGTAAGAGCCTGATCCGGAACGGGCCAGCAGACCAGTAGCAGCAGACAGTCCTGCAGCTGTCATGATTCATCTGCACGCCGGGAAAACCAGGCCATGCACTCAGGTCCCCTCTCATCCCCCGTGCTGCCAGCACCAATCACACACACATACTGTACACTGAGACATTTGCTCATAATGTGCTGACACATAAGAGCACACACGCAGATGCATGTGCTTTGAGTGCAATGCACAATTATGACGTGCACACAGACTTGTGGGCATACATCTCGCACACCAGACAACTCATAAATCAACGCTGCAAATGAGAACAGCCTGCATACTGTGACCCACACATGCACCTGTTTGCCCCCAGTGGGTTTGTGTGTCATGTCTGCTGTAGAATCAGAAAAGAGTGGCATGGTCTCGGAGGACACCATGTCCGACAGCCGACTTGATCCCAATCACAGCAGATGAGCATCCGGCTCCATCAGGCTGACCGGCAGATAAGAGACACCTCCCTCCAGCCCCAGCAGCTTCCCCATTGGCTCCGACCAGGAGGGGTTATTTTAGATGTATGCTATTGTAAGCACAGGCTTCCGCAGAAGTGGAGCAGGCTGGTTGTGAGGAATGAGTCAGAGCTTGTATCGGCCCTCTGCCTATCTGCACATCCCCCTCAGTGGTGTCATCCCCTGACACCCCCCCCCATTCCCCATCTTCTCCATCTGATATTACCCCCTTTCTGGAGATATGTCAGTACTGTACATAGCTTCCTTGCAACCCTGTTTCTGTCCACATTGAACTTGATAAGAGATAAAACCTCTAGGTGTAAATATTCATGTTTAGTGTAAACATACATCTACGTGTAGTGGTGACAGTGTGCGCAATCACTGAAGGAGCAGCTCCTCTCTGCTGGTCAGGGCTGTAGTTGTTAAATATATACAACAATGCTTCTGGTTAGGCTGCTTTGTTCAAGCACAGCTTGTGTAAATACAGAAGCTAGAGGACTGTAGCAGGAGGTGAGCTAATCAGTAACTTTGTGTGTCTCACGCACAAACAGAACCTTTGACTGGGCAGCACAAGAATTCAGTCATCGGTAGCAAGGAACACTTTGACGTTTGGTTAGCATTTTTAAAAGTTGCAAAAGCACAAAGGGGAGTTTAAACTAAAAGTTCTCACAGCAGATTCAGCTGAGTACTCTTCTTAGGTGTTAATCATTCATCGCTCCGATTTTATTCTTAGTCACAGTGAGAGGCATGAAGTATCTTAAACTGTCTATCACCTTAGCAATGAATACATTTTTCCCTTTGTGAAATTAGAGGAAAATTGCAGGCCATGAAGAAGAGGCAGACACAGAAAATCTATGGCTGAAATTTAAGTAGTGAAAAGGCAGAGAGAGAGAGATAAAGCAGCATTTTAATTTTATCTGTATACGCCTCTATAAATAAGCTGATGTGATCCATCCAGGGAAAGGGAGAGATAAAGTGCTGCGAGAGGTAGTGTCTGTCTGTGGAAAATGGCGTCCATCTGCAGTGTCCACCATTAATCAGCCAAGCAGAGCCAATTACTGGGCTGAGTCCAGGGCAGCATGACCCGCTGAACCCCGCAGCCCAGATAACCATTCACAGCTTTAGGATTGAGCTGTGACCACCTCAGTGAGCACACTGAAACAGACAGGGAAAGTGAAGCGGTGAGAGAGGCGAATTAGAAAAATCTGAATTAGAGAAAAGAGTCGCAGGAGAAATGGCAGGGCAGAGAGAAAGGGTTTTAACCGCTCTATAACTGTTTACATTCCTGGCATGGATGAAAAGGCAAAGGGGGGAAGGGAGGGTAGGCAGGTCTTGTGATAGGGAGGGAGGACTTCATTGCTGCATCTAAAAGAGCAGGAATTCATTCCCACTTTCCATGAAAATGGCCTGGCGTTACACATCCTATGGACAAACAGTGCATGCAAAAACACACGTGCACACTGCTCCAAAAAGAAACTGGGCCTAATGTGTTCAGACATTCCACAGTAGTCTGTACATTATTTTCACATATGGAAATCAGCCAGGTCGGGGACTATGGGGGCGTCAAATCAAAAGCTTGAAAGTCATGAAAGTCACTTCATGAGCTCCTCAGTTTGTTTACACGAATTAGCAAGGAGCTTCTGGGAATCTGTCTGCCTAGTCTCCAGAGGGCCAGGCTAACAGACAGGAATGCTGGTGTGCTGAACTGGGGGGGCGGGGGGGCTGGACCCAAAGCAACATCAGAGCAGAGATGACAGCACTGTGTGAAAGGGGACCAAAGTTGGAAAGCATCCAGTCCACCACACGCGAGTCCCAGTGCAGTTCTGTGTGAGTGAAGGGTGACTTTGGCTTTTTCCTGTGGAACGGAACTAAGATGATTTGCGTGGGAGCAGTAGGGTTAAGTGTTAAGTCTTGCCTTACTAGTGATGATAGGGAAGAGAGCGTTTGTGACAGCCCAAAGAGGAGCTGTTTCCCATCACAGCACACAAGGATGAGATAGGGAACATCAAGCCCCAAACACAGGAGCTTCTAAAACTGTAGCCCCTCTCTCAGTGGAAGGCCAGATAGGCAGAGAGGTCGAGGAGCAAGAGCTGAGCTGAGCAATGTGCCATAGCCACCATGTTCACGGTCAACATCTCATCTTCCATGTCGCTGGTGAGGAGCCTGCCCGAACGCACAGTTAGGAAATGCTCTTTCAGAAGCAAGCACCGGATCCGGATCCTAAGGTAACCATGGAGATCTGTGTGCCTTGTCAAGCTGGGATGAAAATCTCAAGATGGAAAGGAAGGTTATTTTAAGCTTGGCTTGCTTGAAAGCAAGTCAGTTGTTGTAGTATAAAGGCAATTGCTACTTGCCTTTTTTTTTTTTATTCATTTTTTTTTTTTTTTTGTATCTCTAGTGCTAAAAAAAAAAGTGTAAATGGTAGAACAGGAACATTATGGAGGAAATGTTTTAAGCCTACAGTCATCTGTCCCTGATTCTTCATTGTACAAACACTACTTATAAGGAATCCTGCAGACCCAGAGCCACTATGTTGCTGCTTATCTATCTTATTTAGTGGCCTCACAAAAAACTCTTCATCTGAGTTCAGTTAATTGCAAATGAGTACACTTTAACAGCCACAGGCACTGTTTTACCATTTAGGACTTTCCATTGCTGCTGATCTCTTTTAGTGGAGTAATCAGCGCTTTTTCCAGGCAGTGAGGGTTATGATTCTGAAAGTTTGGAATGCTGCCTCGGCCGCCATCGATGGGAAAATGGTCTTAACAGCAAGTTAGAGTTCAGCCATTAGGGATTGAGTAGGAATTGTTCCTGTAGACCGCAGGCTGAGTACTGCAAGGGAAGACCACTAATAGGAACCATGCAGTGTTTTCTGTTAAAAAAGGAAACTGTGTTTGTGTGTGCGCCTGGGCCTGTACGTGCATGCATGTATGCTTATGTGTGTATATAAATTGTGTGTGTGTGTGTGTGTGTGTGTGTGTGTGTGTGTGTGAGTGAGTCTAATGTTGGGCTTTCTAGAGTGTGTGTATTTGCACTTGTGTGTTCTCAGAGGGTTTTTGCTGGACCACAGCAGCGGTTTGGCCTCTCTAGCGTCTTAAAACTGAGGCAGTCTGAATAGCCTGCTGGAGGATGAGTCATAGTGGCTAAAGCTAAAGCAGAGCTTCAGCGGGTCTGTCAAGCAGGAGGTAGCTCATTGTGTCTACCGACATTAATACGAGCGGGTGTTTAAGTGTGTACACGTGTGTACATTTCCATGAGATTGCCATGCATACCCAGGAAGTGCTATAGTCAATAGATCACCTGCTTTTGGATCGAGTCGTGTGGCTGCTTGTCTTATTGCTTACATAGTAATGAAGGAACAGTGCTATCCAAGTGGTTATCAAAGTAATCCAAATTATCTTTATTAGCAGGATGATTAGTGCATGATTGTTATGTGGTTAATCATTGTTTCTGCTGGTGTATAGTGTCCTGTAGATTAATCACTTATAAGTTCTATTTAAAGCACTCACGTTCAAATACATACAGAGTGGATCTACAAAAAAAGATCTGCAGGCCCTCTGCTTGTAGCTGCCTAAACTGAATGCGCTCGACATTTTGGGATCGTACACAGTGTAAGCCAGTAGAAGATGGCTGTTGTCTGAAACAGCCTCTGTGCAGCCCTCTGTTTATGCTCTTTCTGTTTCAGTTATATCTCTCGCTCTCTCTGCTCATCTCTTCTGTGCTCTCTGTCCTGCCCTTCACCCTGACACTGTCACTCTGTTTGGCAGGGAGCCAAGGAAGGTGTTGCTGCACAAAGGCTCCACAGGCCTGGGCTTCAACATCGTCGGCGGGGAGGATGGAGAAGGCATCTTCGTCTCCTTCATCCTGGCAGGAGGACCGGCCGACCTGAGTGGCGAGCTGAGGAGGGGCGACCGGATTCTCTCTGTCAGTATATCAACCTCTGGTTTTTTGTTTATCCACATTAACAACTGTTGCAAATTTGAGGCATCGCTGGGAGATTTTCGGCCAACTCCTGCTGTCAGAATAATGATGATAGAATTAAGGTGGCCTAGTGTTTAGAAAGCCAGCAAACATCTGCCCTGCTGAAATGTCCTTGAGCAAGACATTAAATTCATAACAACTCAGAGGGAGCTTAGTGGTGCTCGGCCAGAAAAGAGAATTTTGTGAATCAATAAAATACCAAATAAACTACATATTTAAATCTCTTGACTGGTATTTCATAACTCTTTAACCTTTTCAGAATCCAGTGTTTCTCCATATATGCCTGTTTTATTTCAGCACTGTTGTCTGAAAATACATTGCTACACATTATATAAAAAGATAATCTTCAACTAAAGGATGAAGAAAAGTCTTTATTGTGCTGATGGTGTGTCCGCATTGGCAGCTAAAAATGATACTTTTATTTAAAATCAGAGGTCTTATCTTGCAGTAAAGTCACATAATTTTCGTACATATTATAATCCAGACTTAATGTTAGGTCCTCACATGATGACAAGCAGCTGCTATCTTTGGGATCTATTGTTTTGTCTTTGGCTGAGTTTCTCTCTGTTGGTTTTGCTGCAGGTGAATGGAGTGAACCTAAGGAATGCCACACATGAGCAGGCAGCTGCAGCACTGAAGAGAGCTGGACAGACCGTCACCATCATTGCTCAATACAGGCCTGAAGGTAAGGGCCTACGATCTCAAATCAAACATGAATACTTCATGATATTGTGCCAAAATGGATCTTGACCTTCTTGACGGAAAGTGTTATCATCATACAATCTTTATTGAATCATTACATTTCCAAAAGTTTTCCTGAGCCAGATTAGCTGGTTAGGTTAGATTGTTTTCAAAAATGTCTTCTGTGGTTCTGGAGGTAGCTTTCTAAAGTCTGTGAAGAATATCAAGTTGATTTCATCAGTTAGTTATCGCTGCTTGGGCTTGGACACTACAGATTTATTGCAGAAAACCTGAAACACAAACAAGAGGCATCAAGTTTGCATGAATATTTTGATATTTTGGGAAAGTATACATGTCATCAAAGGTTACATGAAAATATCGATACCATTCTCACTTTTGCATGGTAAATGTAGCCACTGCTGGTTGTAGCTGTAACTTCATATTTAGCGTAAAGATGTGAGAGGCGGTGAGGTTCTAACTAAAGGCACTGTCAAGTTACATGATGGGAAATGTAGGATTCAGTCCCACCTTTAAGAAACCTTTAAATGCATATCGACGGGGAGACAGATTTTTCACTTCTCCCCAAAATCTACTCCTGAGCCTTGGAATCTAATGCCAACCTTGAGGTTGGAATGAGGTTAATTATTTTCTTGAAACAGCTGGGAATGGTAATATTTAGCAAACCGTGTATTTGTTGTGAACTATTTTCAGCGGTGGATTAATACACATTTGGTGCTATAGTGAGTGCTTTCAGCAGCAGGACAGTATATGTTGGATTGACTGGAGGATCGTGTGCACTGTGTAGCTCACTTATATGCTTTTAATAGTTTTTGGACAACTCCAGAGGTGTATGGCACAGATTTAAAAAAAAAAAAAAAAGTTTTATCAGGCTTGTCAGTATGGTTGTTGTGTTATTGGCTTGGTCATTTCGCTGTGTCATTTATAGACAGCAAGAAAAACTAAAGTATCATCAGACGTCGCTGTAGTGTTGCAAATGAAACATCAGATGTACCTGGTGGATGCGTGATGAGCTGTGGCGCTAATGGGGACGGCGCTCCTGATAGGCTCGCATGAGGAAGTATTCAGGTTCAGGGGCGGCTCTTGTGTTTAGCAGGCTGAAGTGTGGAGCCAGCTGGAAGGCGGGCAAACGAACCGCTGTTGTCCTTCCCTGTTCAAACTCCGAGCCCCCGCGAGCAAGCCGCCGTCCTTGGGCTCAGAACCGGGTCGGGCGATGGAAAGAGGAGAGTAAGCGGGAAACTGCGCTCAAAGCTCCGCTTCCCTTACGACTGCCGAGGAAAGTTTTCAGGAGCGCCGAAGAGTGAAGGTGGAAAACGAAACGGCGTCCAACTTTTATCTGTCTCACCAGCCTGTGCGGATGGGGGATGGGCTCGAACACAACAGCAGCAGCACAGCACAGCAGAAGCCGCATGAGCTCCCCAATGGCCGGATGAAGAAACTACCGGCTGCCACTGCGAAATAATAGCCACGGTTTCATTTAACTGAGGTGAGACGAGGGAGGAAGATTGCGGGGAAATACTGTCACACTGAAACAGGAACGAGCTGCGTGAGTTACACCGCAGAAATGGTTTATTCTGACTGCTGCTGTGCCGAGGTAGTTTGCTGCTCCTTTTAGCTGTGACCTGCGGTTTGCTTAAGTAGTAAAGTTACAGCATAAAAAGTAAGCATGAGCTGAGCTGCTAAAAATAAGAAGCAGGAATTAACCCACTGTAAGTGGCAACAGAAGTTCAAAAACTCTAAAAACAGCCTTGAAATGAATGTTAAGTTACAGGAGGAGACATGTGATAGCCTCACCCCTACTGTAGTTAATACAACCGCCTCCATGTTACAGTCCTGCCATTACCTGGAATCCGCATCCGTTTGCCTTTAGGTCTATTTGTTTCCCCCCCCTGACTTCTCAGTTAAATTCTTATTTAATGTAACTTATATATATAGCAGGATCCATGTAGGCAGCTTGAACTATACTGCTGTTATGTAACCTAAACCTTTAGGTGTGGTCAAACAGGTGTGTGTCAGCTCTGTGGTGACGGTTCAAACAGTGACCTCAGCGGTAAAGCTCAGCTCTTCACATTACACTTGAATGTCACCACCGCACCAGACTTTGGACATAACGCTCTCAGACCACAAGTCCTCTCTCGTTGCTGACTAAAGCAGAATTTATGTGTCACTTAGCCACATGAGTCTTTATCTAATTTAACAGAGTTTATTCCACAAAATGACAGCACTCTGTCTTTGGAATAGTAAAACATAGGTTGGCTGTGCATCATTTTTCACAGTGTCTTTGTAATTCTTTGCAAGTGTACTGGAGCATGCTGCAGTAATGCTATCACAACAATGGGAAGGATATTGTAAGCTTTAGATCTAGGCTGAGTTCTCAAGTTGGACTATGACAGGAATGTGCACGGGTATAAGTTGCAGCATGTTCCCACTCTTCTATATTCCATCGGCTTTCAATAAAACGCAAGCCCAAAATGTCCAATAACGCTCCAAGGTCATTGAAATTGAGGTGGAACAGGATCAGTGGGTTGGTGCGGACCGAATCTAAAGAAAGACGCAGGCTGAGATCAAAACTGACAATGCTGCGGCATAGGTTTTACTTCTGTTCCAAAATGCTGATTACAATGCCCCATTCTTGTCCATTTGAGTTCATGTTGTCTTGCATGCCAGAGCATTCGGGCAGCATCTTGAATAATGATGTGGTTAGTAGAAGGGAACCTTTGTTTTCTATACCAAATCATGCTTTCAGCTCTGCACCCCCTTTGTGACCCGGTGAAGGACACTTATCTGTTTGTGTACAATGCCTAACTACTCTAAACATATGAGCTGAGTACTGGCAAATGATTGACTTCCTGCTTCCCCACTGGTGACCTGCGATCTGTCGCCAGTAAATCTGTTGGCATCCTAAAGCGGTGTGTGACATGCCGTTCGTTTGAGCTTGGAGCGGGAAGAACCCCCAGTGAGCTGTACAAGGACAGTCAGTCATGGGGAGGAAGTGGAGGGCGAACGCTGGTTTATGTTGGGCAGACTGCCTGGAGAGCAGTCTCAGGGGCCAGGGCCCAGGCGTCCATGGACCTCTGATGGAAGGCCAGCACTGAAGACTACAAGAAGCCACAACAGAGCGCACAGACTGCAGCAGGAGGCCTCCTGACTCACAGTGGCTTACTGGAGTATCACCAAGTCTTTTACATCAATAGCTCTTTCGCACATTCACTGCTACCCTGAAGTTATCTAGATATTTCTCAGAGGACCTGTATGTGAGAACGCAAATGTCCAAATCAGCAGAACTGGACATGAAGCTGGATTGGACTGAGCTGATGTGTGAATAGAGCAGGTCGTTGTCCGGAGAATTCACAGCGAGCGGGTGGGCGGGCAGGTGACGTTTCTATCCTGCCCCCTGTGCGTTCTGTCCAGACGCCATCCCTCTCCTAAACCAAACAGAGTATTTCCCCGCTATCAAGGAGTGTAATTGCACAAAATTTTTGCACTTAGGAAATAGGGGCCGGGGGGCAGGAGGATGGCTGTGGAGGAAATGGTAAACTCCATGCGGCCTCATCAAACTCACAAGTGCATTACAGAGGTTTGTAGACATAGTTTGTCCCGGGTCTGCTGTATATTATTGGGGTGGGGGTCTGTGTGTTCACTGGCTCAGCTATTGCTGAGAACGTAACACTCTCTCACATTACAAGTACATGCCTGCTGTGTTGCATAACTGGATCAAAAGAGAAGCGACCGTCCCCCAAAATAAAAAAGCTGTACGACTAATGAGGACACGCAGTGGGAGTGAGAGATACAGAATAGTCCCAGTTTCTATTAGCTGTCTGCTCTTCCTGTGGGTCACTCCTAAAAATATAGGCTAGCTCTTGTGTATTAAGTGCTTTAAGGGACATTTAACTTTACGGGAGATTTAACGTAGACAGTTGTGCTTCTGCATTGGCTTGTTAAAGAATAATTAATGTTGGAGTGACCATCATAAAGAGCTGGACTGGTCAAGAATATTATGTTATTCGACATTGCACACATGACTCATTCTTAATCAGGGAGATATGGTTATGTCCTCATGACAGGACATTATTTATGTCATTTTAATTGTATGACTCAAACAATTTACAGGTGTTTATTTAATTTCTGAGTCAAATACCAACTGCAAAAATTGAAACCTTTGTTTTTTTAAAAAAAAAAAGTATTTTACAGCATTTTGTGGCTTTGTTAGATAGCTGATAGCAGAGAGATGAAAGGAAGTAAAGGAATGAAGAGACAGGAAATGGGGCTTGACAGCACCTCAGCTCCTATGCTGCAAGGGTGCCCTATCTTCGAGGTCTTTAATCATTAATCGGTTACTGATCATTAACGTTGCCAGGACTCAGTGAAGGAAAATTGAAATTGGAATCCTACTTGTGGGTGATCTGACTGAATCCTGTTATTACAGTTGTGATTTGTATTTGGCTCCATCTGATTTCCTCACACACCAGGGAGACTTCTAAAAACGTTGTTTCTATTATTGTAGCTCCATGTGCTCGATGTGTAGGGTGAGACGGTCGATACACAACTCATGTTTGAGTATGAATTATTGTTCTCCTGTGGTACCATTGTGAGGTGGTTGGTTATACCCATTCGCCAGTATCGCACTGTGCTCTTGTACTGGGAGTATCCTTCCTTTTTTCTGTGAAACAGATCTAAACTTCCTTTACTGTTTCATATCATCTGACTGCTTTAAAATTCCAGGAAACTGAGAGCACTTTATTATAAAGGACGTCCGCGCTGTTGCACAGATGTTGTGATGTACTATATATAGGGTATTGTAATGTAGAATTTCTTTTGTTCTGGGGTCATCAGTATCAACAAGGTGTGGCAACAATATATGGTTCAGCTTAGGATTTCCACCCTAATTCCCCACAGAGACCTAAAGCTGGTTGTAGTGCTTTTCCTGCTCCTCTTGAATGTCCACAGTGTTTGGATTAATCAGCTAGATTTTAGGAATGTGAACAAGCAAAAATTTAGCTCTGCCACCTGTGCTCCTCATACCACCGTCTCTGGTGGTATTGTAAAGCAGGGCATTAGGATCACTCTCTCTATTTAGCTACTCTTTGTCTTGTCCCCCGGCCCCTCCCCTCCCAAGCTGCCTCTTCTTGTGCTTCATTCTCTCGTCTCTCCTGTGCCTGTGAGCCAAGTGGACTAGTCTGAATGGCTGTTTCCGCATCTGCTGTCCCTGCTCTAGGAGTGCTAGGACGTTGCTCTTGGTTACAGGCAGGCAGGCGGTGTCTGGTTACCTCACCTTGCAGCGTCACTCTGTTGTATTGTTAACCCTTTGAGCAGAGACCAGGGTGGAGAGCCATCACCAGGCCTGTATTTTTTTTTCTCCCATGAATCCCCTTTAGGTTTCGGCTGGCTGTTGCACGGATGAGAGGGGGTTTGAGTTCAGCAACCTGAAGATTGTTTTTGCACCTGCCCCGAATTTTCCAGGAGCTTGGACTAACTTGGGGGGGAAAAAACGTCTTTGTAGGCATGGGTGTTTGTTTTTCAAGGCTGCTTGTAGACTTGTTCGACACAATCTGGACTTTGATCTCTTGTTCACGTTACAGGAAGTGTTGCCAGCTATGGATGATTAAGCTGTAAGGTAGGAGTCAACCCCTACAGGCATGGCAGTAAAGGAGATATGTGGCATAAATGTGCACCATATTCTGTTTCTTTTATGGGCTAATTATGATCGAGACATAGATATTGAGTTGTATTTACGAAAATACAACTCAATACAACAGTTCTAACTGCAGAGATTAGATACATAAAAAAACAAAATTAGTCGCTCACAGTGCTTCGGCTGTTTTGCGGTCCCAGTGCCTCTTTTGTGCGGTCATGTGAGCGACCTAGCCTACTTGTTTTTCTAGCTGCATCTGCCGGTCTGTTTATCTAGCGGTGTGCTGTGTGTGGTGCGGTGGCCTAGCTTGTTCCAGCAGCCTGGGCACAGAGCACGCTGCGCACAGCAGGCTAATGAGAGCATTCTTAATGAGGAGGTCCAGGTGGATTCATACATCATCCCTGTGCTCCTGGGCAGCAACTGGATTTACACACCTATGACAAATGGTCATGCATTTGAAATTGTTGGAGGCCTTCCCTTTTTTTTTTTCCACACTAAAGAGCCCATGTTGAACTTAATTAATCTGTATAATTAATTACCTGACATGAGACATTACTGGATGTGTAAGGCAGATCTGTGATAAACCATCTGTTCCTGGGGTCATTAATCAGCCTAAGGATTCGCTGAACCTTTCGTCTATTCACTCCAGCTCACTGCAGCACAGTCTAAGACTGCCCACAATTTCCCAGTGAAATAAGGGAGCAGGGTTCAGTTCTGTTTTGGTTTCTTGATTAACCTTGGGTGTATCAGCCTGACAGCCCGAAGGGGTGGTGTGTTCTCGAACACCTATTTTTGGGGGGGTGCTGATGACACAGTTTGTTTTGTTTGTTTCTTACATTGCAGAGTACAGTCGCTTTGAGTCCAAGATCCACGACCTGAGGGAGCAGATGATGAACAGCAGCATGAGCTCGGGATCAGGGTCCCTGCGCACCAGTGAGAAACGCTCCCTGTATGTCAGGTAAAGCCGGAGTGTGCACACACACACACACACGCAATCATGCTTGCACTCACTACATCAGCTTCTAAGATCTGTAGTCAAAAGAAACACTCTTGCATAATAAATCTCTGCCTGTCTGTTGGGGCGAATAAAGCCTGAAAACACGTTGTCAAAAGCAGCCACGCTGTCAGGAGTACAACAGCATGCCACATCTAGCATAGATCGTACGATAGAACTAGATACTATTTGTAGGATAGTGTTTAATTCAGGGCATCGGGTTGATACTGTTCATCACCATAAAAAAAAAAGAAAACAGACAAGCATTCCCTGTTGTTGTTTTGATGCCACAAATGACATTGACGCTACTTTGCGTAATGTAGATTGACAGGGGAGCTTGTCGAAGTGACCTGCGTTATGACACTTTGGGCCGGTTGCCAAACTTGATGGAGGCTCATTTAGGAATTAAAACAGGTGGCATCCTTTCGCTCACATAAATGCAGCTAGTCGCAAAGGACTCACAGGGGTCAAGGTAAAAGGACTGTGTGATGTAACTCCATAGTCCAACTGCTTTCCCATATTTCCCCTGAAGCGCTAATGCGCCTCACTTAACCTAAGCCTAACAGCTACATTACTAGATTGATTTAGCCTGAGTTCAATAGCAATGGACCTTACTCGGATATTTCAAAAGAACATAGGTGTTATCTCATTGGACACATGTTATAGTCAGAGGAATGTTAACCAGTCTGACTCATACCTCTCTTATAGACCGGCTCCTATGAGGCATGTAGAGCCTAGCCTGCTCCTGTGCGGGTGACTAAGCCCACAGTTATGTCGAAAAAGCTGTCTAGTTAGCCGGCTGATGCAGGAGCCGCCATGTCCTCCCAGCCCAGCCTCAGGAATGTGGAGGCGTTAAACCTCTAAGGTGCGCTCCAAAAAAAAAAACAACAAAAAAAACAGTGTCACATGTGCTCACACACTCTCTCTGAAGCAACACTGTGTTAGCATGTCAAGGTGCAGTAATATGGTTATGGCCAGGAATTTGATTATCGCTCGTCAACCAATGTTGAAAATGCTCTCGTTTCCCTGTGAAGCAAACCAGCAAATGAGCTGCCACCAGATTGCATCGTGATAGCCTCAGTGGCAGTGCTTCCTCATAGCCATGTGCTGTGTCAGTTGACAGAGGAGAAGAGTGCATTTTGGCCACAGCCTGTCTGTCCACTGGACCATGTTAAAAGGCCTGAAGATATAGACTTGTAGGTCAAGGAGAGCTGAAACCAGTAAAGCAGGTTTTAATACCTTTAGCAGTGGCTGTGGGTTTACCTGTCTGACAAGAGAGTGACGCAGACAGACAATATGCAGCATATGTTTGTAATGGGAATTGTGTGGCAATAGCAGGATGAAATGTCATGCTTTGTCACACTCTCCGACAGGATGTGGCGTTACTTTCCACCTTATGTTGCTATGGTTATATATATATGCTTAGCAGTTAAATTTTTATTAAAACTATCTAGCGAGTCAAATGCAGAAAGTGACATGTCTGAATGAGTGAAAAATTACTCTCAAGATTTTTTGATTGTCATCTTAGTTCCGCATATTTTGAACGCAGGCACAACATCCCAGCTAATACTTCACATTTGCTCGCATGTGAAGTAATAGGAAAAGGTAACAAGGACCAATTATGTAATGCCGGAGATTCATAAATGGACACAGAGTAATTTGATCTTAGTGCATGTTGAGTCTCTACACACCAGTGTAACCAAAGCCTTTTGCTTTTGTAGAGCTCTGTTTGACTATGATCGAACGAGGGACAGCTGCCTGCCCAGCCAAGGCTTGAGCTTCTCTTACGGGGATATCCTCCATGTCATAAATGCTTCCGATGACGAGTGGTGGCAGGCGAGGCTGGTCACACCACATGGAGAGAGTGAGCAGATTGGGGTCATTCCAAGCAAGAAAAGGTACAGTCGCTCTTCGTGTGCAGCAGTGTACTAATGCTATGAAAAGCTAATATGACTACTCCCATTCATGTCCAGTCTAAACTCTCTTTATTTTTTTTTATTTTTAAAAAAAAAATGTATTTATTTTTTTCAGAGTGGAGAAGAAAGAGCGGGCCAGGTTAAAAACAGTCAAGTTCCACGCCAGGACAGGCATGATTGAGTCTAACCGGGTAAGTGTAGAGGGCCAGCTGCTCCCTGCCCTGGTGCCAGAGAGGCTGTCTTCAGAGCGGCTGCTGGGCTCCCAGGGAGATGGCCTACTTCCCCCTGAGTGTGGGAAAGGGACCAGCACCTGCTCACTGAAGCGAGCACAAAAAGCGCTCATATTACTGTATAGATTACACAGGAGCTCCGTGGAGATGAGAGGCCTCTGTAACCTCCACAGCTCGTGCACTCAGTCATATTAAAAAAATGTGCACTTACAAAATGTCTGCACGTTCATCAGAGGCTGATCTGTCACATTTAATCTGTAGAAGTATAAATCAGCTGTAATGTTGTATCTGTATTATTCATTATGCAAGCAGATTCAATTCTTTGAAAAAAGTATATGTTCAAGTTGCTAAACACAAGTCTGTTTGCTTCACATTGATATGCCATTCATTTTCATACATTACCTGCTTCTCATGTTCATTATTTGATGTTTTGTTTACATTTCATTTTTTTTGTTTTGCATGTGTGTTGAGTACCTTCATTGAAACCCATTCTGTTTTTGTTTTCACCCTCTCATTGCCCCCTCCCTCCCCCCCTTCTCACCCACACAAGCAGCCAGTCAAAGTAAAGCGCAAAAAAAGCTTCAACCTCTCGCGCAAGTTCCCGTTTTACAAGAGCAAGGAGAATATTGTGCAGGAGTTGGTGGAGTCTGAACGTGAGTACCAGCTGTGTGATCGAGGGTGGCGGGGAGGGGGTGTTGTTTTTCGTCCTTTCCCCTTCATGCTTCAGTTCTGTCTCTCAATTTTCATCTTTCCGCTCACCTCCAGGGATGGTTTGTGTGATGGCACCACTCTCATCCCTTTCTCACTGTCCCAGAGAGATGCCCCACATGCAGAGCCGACATCAAGCAGGAGACGTGGGGTTCTCTCTGGTGTGTCTGTGCATCTGTCTATGGGCTCCAGAGGAGTGTCCTGCTGTGTGCGCGCAAGTTCTTGGCTGCTTTAACACACAGGCCTTCTAACACTGTGATGCTACTCCTTGTATAAGTCCTGATCAATTCTCCAGTCAGTCACTGACCCACAACAAGAAGAATCTCATTAACTGGACTGAAGCTTTAACACTTAACAGGTCAAAATCCCATTTTAATGGGATTGGGCTTGTGTAATTGAAAGGCCGTGGCTTACTATGAACAAAGTGGGGCTCAGGCTTAATGAGTACAGCGAAGCGCCATGTGTCAGTGGGCCAGGCGAGCACTACGCAGCACTCCTCTCCCTCTCTGCCCCGACTCTCACTAACCTCTTCTTCTTCCTGTCTGCTCTCTTCTCTTGGTTTCTGCTCTCACCTGTCGGGACACCTAGGACTTCCCAGGGTTAAGCGATGACTTTTATGGATCAAAGAGTTTGAGTAAGTGTGTGGTTGTACTGTGTCAAGCAGCTGTCCCCTAAGCTCAGAGAAAAAAAAATGCTTTGTCACTGCAGACCCAGCTGGGAATGCTAAACCACACACATTTAGAGCGATACACACACACACACACACACACACACAGACCTATGTGCGTGCTCACACACAACACACACGCCTACTCAGATTCATAGTACATATAAAATATGCATTCCCACGGGAGGGTGAGTGAGCGTTATACTTATTCTGACTGTCTCACGGGGTCTTTACAGTAAATGTTTAGGAGAGTTTTGTCAGATAAGGTCACACAGAGCTGGCATGTATTTGTCACCAGAGCACAGTGTTGCCGTGCCTGGTTGGAAACACTTTTTCCTGCATTTCCCCTGAGTCAGCCAGCTCCTGCCTCCCTCCTGTGGACAGCGTAACGCCTGAATATTTTCTTTGTCTTTTCCCTGATATGAGATCTGCTGCCACAGGCATAGATCTAGAAATAGGAAGCATTGGCCAGGGGATTGGGGGTCATTTGGGATGCTGTCACAGGAAACACTTAATTTCCTATTGCTTGCACCTAAAACCACTTCCCTAATATTGTGAGAGCATGGCCACCGCACCAGAAAAGACTTCTGCTTTCTTTATCCCCCGTTTGTTTTTTTCTTTTTAACTTCCTAGTTGTTTAGAACCAAGTTGTGTTTTTTTTTTTCCTAAGGCTGTTGAGAGAGGTGAAAAACATTTTCACCCTTAAGAAGGGAAATTATTTGAATTTAACTTTGGATCTGATGCTGTTTTTGAGATTATGTGCAACTGGCTCTCTTATGCTTTTGCAGAATGCCTGACATCCAACACAAGTGACAGTGAAAGCAGTTCGAGTGAGTCACCGTCATTTCTCATGGTCTTTCTGTTTTGTTTTTTTTTCTTTTTTCTTTACACTGCCCACATAGATGAATAACATTGTAGATGGTAAATTTACTTGTGAAATGACATCTGTAATTTAATATTCATTTTTGTGTTTAATCAGCCATGATAATCTTCTGGGTTTTTTTTTTTTAAATGATGTAAAATTCTGTTATTACAGAGGGGCAGGAGGATACAATTCTTTCCTATGAGCCAGTCATTCGACAGGAAAGTGAGTAAATCTGTTGACATTTGAAAATAAAAAAAAAATATAGCATTATTCAAACTATGGATTGTTTGTTTTACATTTATCTTCACCTGCCTTCTTTGTCTCCAATGCAGTCCACTACACAAGGCCTGTGATCATTTTGGGTCCAATGAAGGACAGAGTAAATGATGACCTCATCTCTGAGTTTCCACACAAGTTTGGCTCCTGTGTACCCCGTGAGTTGACAACGCACAACAGCCCTACACAGTACACTAAACACGCGTGCTAAACATAACAGCATCAGTGAAAATAAACTTGTACCATTCGCCTCTGCAGATACGACTCGTCCAAGGCGAGAGAATGAGATGGACGGCCAGGACTACCACTTTGTGGCCTCACGAGAGCAAATGGAGAAAGACATTCAGGATAATAAATTCATTGAGGCTGGCCAGTTCAATGAGAACCTCTATGGGACGAGCATCCTGTCTGTGAGAACTGTGGCTGAGAGGGTAGGCACTCAGACTTGTGTTTCTCTGCAGGATTGGGTTACCAGTTTGGCTTTGGTGTATTTTGGGGGTGTAACCAGAGGCATGTTAGGTCGCTGGCTAAAACGGAAAACAGACATTTGTAATTAATGTTCCACCACCAGCTTCTCCCAGCATTACAAGAACCACAGTGAAGCCTCCTTGAATATGTGGTCTGCTTGTGTATTTTTTAACAAAGCGTACTCTGCCTACCTACAGGGGAAACACTGCATTCTGGACGTGTCTGGGAATGCCATAAAACGACTGCAGCAAGCACAACTTTATCCGATTGCCATCTTTATCAAACCAAAATCCATTGAAGCCCTAATGTAAGTTTGAGCTTTTGTACAAACTGAAACCAAGACATCGGTGATTGTGTGTCTGTGAAGATAACCAGAACCACCTGTGTTTTTCAGGGAAATGAATAAGAGGCAGACGTACGAGCAGGCCAATAAAGTCTTTGACAAGGCAGTTAAGCTGGAGCAAGACTTTGGGGAGTATTTCACAGGTTGGTCTCACTTCCCTTTTGCTTTGACTTATTGATAAATATTTGTAGTTCTGATTTGGGCTCTAGTTTTATGTTTTTTTTTTTAATTGACTTAATTCATCTCTCATTTATTCCTTTTTTTAAATGTATGTAATTACTCTATTAGCTTGACAAAGATCTTTTTTCTGGAGGTTTGAAAAGCTGCGTTTTGTCTTACATTCAAGGTGAAGGTGATCACATGCGATGCTCTTGCTGAATAGAGAGTACCAGTCTGCTTAGAGTGCTGTATTATGGGTTGTTTGTAGCCTTAATGTCAGTAGGCTAACGAATGCTTTCAGTCCTTTTACAGCGAGCCTTTCAGAGATGGTCAGCACAAAAAGCATTTTGTTAGCTAAGTTCAACCTGCAGGAGTTTCTGAGACCTTGTGCAAGGTGTTTTGCTGTCACAAAGGAAGTAAATTCATGACGACTGAAAACATGTTCATAGCGTCTCCTCTTGTCTTTACTTCACAAAGGAACCAGGGAGAAAATCTGTCAAACAGCCTAAAATTATGGCTGTCACAGATGATAAGCACAAAAAGATAGTCTGAACAATGCTAACTGTCAGAGAACAGGATTCTGACTGCTTCATGAGCCCGACAGGAGAGCGAGAGTCTGTGACTGATACACAAAGATACACAAATGTGGTTTTACGTAGTACCGTATTTCATGTTTGACTTATACTAGAGAGAGAAGGCTTCAGCGATGAGGACTCTGGTCTCCTGGGATTAATGCTATCTCAGTGAAATTCTCTCGTTTGAGAAGCTCGCACCAGCAAATACTTTTTTTGCTTCATTGAACAACCGAAATGATTAACCGATTAACAGAGTTGCTGCAGATTAGTATTCTGTCTCATCTACTCATTGACATATTGTTTCAGCCCCAGTTGCAGTCAATGCAGTCAACAAATACATTTGTGTGTGTGTTTGTGTCTCCAGCTATTGTACAGGGTGACTCACTAGAGGAGATCTACAACAAAATCAAGCTAATCATCGAGGAGCAGTCTGGTCCCTACATCTGGATCCCCTCCTCAGAGAAGCTCTGAGCTCCTTGCCGTCCCCTCTGCATCGGTGCAGAGCTCCCCTCCTGCCTCCCAGAGATCCCACCCAAGCCCAGATAGCCCCGCCCCCCCTCCCCTCCTTTTTGCAGATATGTTTCATATCAAGTTTTAGTGTCATCATTATGTTACTCTCTAAATGAAAAAGAAGTCTTATCACCATTACTGTGACTGTGCACACCCCTGCATGAGTTTCTCAACAAATCCATTCAAGACTGGAAATGCCATTCCAAAGGAATTTGTCAAATGAAAACAAAAGGGAAAAGGAATAAATCCTTTTGTGAACTGGGACTGACTGAAGATCAGAATGTTTTACAGAAATCTGGAGAGAGGAGTTGGGATTCAAAAAGAAGTTGCAGGGGAACAGAGACAAATCATACCGAGTTGGAACACTTTGTAAATGTTCATCAAAATCACATTTAAAAAGACACGCAAGATGAGAAGTTGAAGACCAACTAAGGGTTTTGTTATGTTTTTTTTTTTTTTTTTTGGTTTTTGTTTTTGTTTTTCTAAAAAGACTGGATAAAATCGAGCCCTGCTGATGGTACTGTTCAAGGAGTCATCTCTCTTGTTTATAATGACTGAGGAAATTAGTGGAGGAGCCTACAAACTGGTGATCTATTTATCACAAACCAGCTTGCTGTTTGGTCGTCTGCCAGTTGTCTGTGCTGCAGCTGATAAAGACATCTCGGGAGGCAGATCAAGAGGAAGAAATGCGTTGTGAATCTCTACATTTATATTATGAAATCACAAGATAAACGATAAAATCCTACTGAGATTTTACTACATATTAAAAAAAACTACACATTTTACACTTCACTAGAATTGTCAATTTGGAGGGCTGTTAGAAATTTTTTTTTTCTTTTCCTTTCTTTGTGGGATTTTTTTGCTTGTGGTTTTTAGCTGCTCTGTGTAAAGGATGGGGGTAGAGAAGTGTAACTGGGCTCTCTGCAAAACACCAAACTGCCTTACATCAAATACAAATTCTGTTTTGTGACTACCTGTTGTCTGTGAGGGAGGCTGCACACAATTGACAAGGAAGGAAAAGAGAGGAAGTGTTCTCATCTTTCCTTACTTTCTGTGTCCTCCGACTGCCAGGAGGCTTAACTTGAGTGCAATAGATAAAACGAAGTCTCACCTCTGTGGGCGCCTTTTCTCCCCTGTATTTCAACCTTTTTGCTGTGTAATTAAAAACAAAAAAGAAAGAAAGAAATTTGGCCATTTTATAACAGTTTGGACAGCCAGAGCCTCCTAACTCATGTTGAGCAGCAGACCACCCTATTACACTCTCTGCCTTCCAAGAGGATTCTCTTCTGATTGAATGGTCACATGGTACTGTCCTATCTGCCGCCATGACGGTGGCCTTAAAACGGGTAGAACAAGACAATAATTGTATTGGATGTCCTAACAATTAAAGAGTCAATATAACCTGTTTTGGATTGTCCCCCTGTCCCCCTACCAAAAAAAAAAAACACTAAAGTTGGGTTTGATTAAACCTAAATGCTTTGTGTATCCATAACCACATGAATTCTTAATGAATCTGTTGTTGGCAGGTGCTGAACCACTGTGTTGAGCTCTTAGTGTGTCTGGGGTGAGCTAGACCAGCTCAGGAATCTTAACGTACAGATACCATTTCCCCTGCGACTGAAAGGCCACGTTTGGGCGATGACACAGAAAGAAAAACGAGCACTCAAGGTATTGTCACTTAGTTAAAGGCGTTCTCAACTTAACAGTGCGATCAGGTTGTAGTATTTGCCTTTTTTGGGAGGCGGGGAGCTTGTTCAAGGCCATCGGTGTGGTGACCTTTGAGTTGGCTGTATCATGGCTTCACCAGGATTGAAATGACCTGCTCCACCCCTGCCCTCCATGCAGAGCTTGGCACTGTATGTTGATGTGTGCATGTGAGAAGGCACATCTGAAGAAGGAATACTGTGGGCCCGATCTTGTGAACGTCCTCGCTTTCCTCCTCAGCTTTTTTGAAGTGTGCAAGGGGATTTTTTTTTTTTCCTTTCTTTTTTTTTTTCTCCTATGAGAGTCAGACCCAACAAGAAGTGGTAACCTAGACCTCTGGGTCCCCCTGCTCTCTCCCACCCACAGAGCACCTGTACCTGCAGGCATTTTCTGAACAGGTGTGCCCACCTGCCAGGCACCACTGCTAAACCAGCTGTCATTACCTGTGTCAAAACCAGAGTTCAGGGAATAACCGAAGGGAACAGAGCCATTTATAAACTGCTTGCAGACTGTTTCAAAGGGTGTGGTAGCTGTACAATGTAAATAAGCCCCCAGCAGATCCCCCTCACCTGTGCTTCATGCATGTGTGAATCAGACTGGGACAAACATGTTTTATAGACCACAAATGTCAGGTAAGTAAAGTTTGAGCTACTCTTGAGATATAATTTCCATACAAATGTGCTGTATTGTTGGTATTTCTCTTCAAATGCCTATTGGAACACTTAACTAGTCAGTTGGGAATTCAATTCCCTCAAATAGGGCCTGTCTACATGTGATTTCTTGTGGAACGTGTCTGGGTGTATAGATTTAAAAAAATATATTGTAAAATAATTAAAAAGAGACGCAGGCAGAAACCTATACAATATCACAGGAACCAGGAGCATTGATCAATACATCATTAGAAGTTTAGAATTGGTCCTCTCTGGTGTTTAGTTGAAATACAGCTGACTGTTAACAATGTGTGTGGTATTCATACCTCAGTCAGCCATGTCAAAGCCCAAAGAACTTGATTTCATTTTACTCTTTCCACTGAGGTTGTGGTATATAACAAGATGGAACCTGAATGCCTCTGTGTGTGTATAATTGATGAGGGTCTTTGTTCTGATGAGAGAAATGATGACATATATGCTTTTATTTTTTGGGTGGGGGGGTCAGGGTTCTTGTTTGTACTTTTGGGTGATGATGTTTATGTTATAGCACATCTGTGCAGTAAGTGCTTGCAAACATGAACCCTTTGATTGTACAGTAGTTTCCTTCCTGTCACTGCAGGTGGTACAGCCTATCAGGACACTTGGCCTCATGGTCTTCCCTGTCCTAGTCATGAGGGAACACAGTCCTGCAACTTTTGTTTGGGTTTTATTTTGGGACTTGGCAAGAGTTTATTTGTTTGAAAATAAAATATGTGACTCAGTTATGATTTTGATGTGCTTGTTATTCTGCTTTATCTGATAAAGCTTTGGGTTTGGAAATATTTGAATTATTACTCTTGTACAATTCATTTTCTTAAGATTGTTTGTTGGCATTTCAGCCTTTAGTGACAGGAGACATGCAACAAAAGTCTCACTCCAAAATCAAACCAGGAACAAATGTGTCTTAACCAGTTACGCAGATTTAAAGATACAATTTTTCAAACCGTGGAATATGTGATGAACATTTTAACACAACATTAATAACATTCAGCTGCAACAAACAAAACGGAACTGAGTCAATTCATGGTTAACACCAGGCTGACAACAGCTGACCTGTTCCAGTTCGATTACTCCTCCATGATGAGGTTCTTCTTGGCTTTGTCCAACCTGTCCAAGATTTCACTGTAGAGACCAGACATCTGTGCGTACACAAGAAACAACTGTATAACTTAAAAAGCTCTAGGCTGCAATGATAGTTATGTACCGACTTCTGTATAAAACCTGTGCATGTCTTGGACCAAAACATTTGTCACATTTCCCTAACTAGCAGGATTATGCAAGCTGCTTCACTGCTGCAACCACCCATGTCTCCCTTATCCTCCTCCCTTTCTCTCCACCAGGCCTGTACCTGTGTCTGGTAGCTCTCCTGCAGGGACCCCAGATGGCAGACGAAGCTCATGGCGAGGCCACACCACTTCTCAGCCTCGGGATACTGAGCCAGGCTGTACAGCAGTACCCCTGTGTTCCAAGCCCGAGTCAGCAACCAAAGGGTCTCCATCTCTGGGAAGTCATCTGGCTACAGAGAAGAGCACAAAGAGACGTTCAAAAGGCCATTTAACGGAGGCCACCTGGTTGACTCGCTTGTATACAGAAGGAAATCCGTGTTTTTTAGTGGGTCTAAGCTTGTGAGCTTTCATCCAATCCTGTTCTACTCTGTGTTAACCTTTACTAATGCTTAATGTTAATGTTTTTCACAACACTTTAATCTAGGACTTTCACTTTGATCCAAAGAATTCCAGAGCTTTCGAGTAATAACTCAATATGAAAGGGGAAATATGCACTGCCTCTAAAGCAGTGTAATGTCTCAATAATCTGATGCCTCTTTCAGAGCTGAAGCTCACCGGCAGTGTGATGACTTGTACAGCACATTAACATTCAAATTGGCAGGAAGGGGGTGTTGAATGGAAGCATCTGCTAATTGGAGTGCAGCTGAAAGCCCATTGATAAAAAGAGGCTTCTAGAACAGCAGGCAGGCATGGAGTGGAAGAGAGGGGGTTAATTATATAGCAGGCAGCAGTTCTGTTGGAGGGAACAGGAGGTGGGAGCCAAGGGACGGCGGCATGTGATTGGCACAGACTCACTGCGGCTGCAATGATGGACAGGGCCTCCTCGTAGTAGTCCCACACCTCCTTGAGCACATGGGCCTCCACCTCTGACACACCACTTGGGAGGGACAGCTTGATCAGACTGTGAACACACTTGCTAAAACCAGGACACAAACAGTCACACAATCAGAAATCCTTTCATCCTAATAAGCGCTTTGTGGGAATGGACTGTTAATGAAATGTCAAGGGTATTTTCATGCAGAGTAGTTGTGGCTATGCCTGCAGCGGGCCAGGTCAGCCTGTGGCTGTTTCTTGTGCAGAGAGAGAGCAACCCTCAAGGCCTTCTTACACAGCAGAGGGAAGTGGGCTGGAGGCTCCATTGCTAAGGCTACATATAGGAAAAAAAAGATGCCAGCTTACTGCAAATCCTAGAATGTGCCTGTTTCTTTAGGCAAAGGTTTGTTTGTTTTTTTACCTGCAATGATCTCTAGCACCTTGGTTTCAACACTTTCAAGCTCCAGGACAGACTCCAGTATTGTCTCAACCTTGGGGTCATTCAGCTTAGCACAAGCTTCAAATTCATACAGCAGGAGCAGTGTGTCTGTTGAGTCCGCTGGGAAACTTCCTGTAAATACATGTTGAGAATGCACTTCTTTAAATGCATTTTTATTCATGGAAGACCTGAAAAATGAGATATTTGCTTCCTTATAACCTGTATAATCTGTAATATGTTTTTTTTATTTAAAAAGTTTAGAATATATATGTCCAAAAAAAGAAAGATGGCTGTTGTTTGGATACTGTAGCTGCTTAAAGTACCTGATGCTTTCAGGGTTTTCCAGACCTCCCAGCAGATCTGAATGTGCTCCAGAGCCTGAGTGAGCTCCTCAGTCTGTGAACCCAGCAAAAACACAGCACAAAAACTCGAGATTCATCACTGCCACCTAGTGTTCGGTTCCTCTTCAAAGGATTAATATGAAACACCTACGCCACTAATGTGGTTAGTCACCTCTCCTCTTCACCGGTCTTGGTAATTTTCCATCCATGTGGATAGAGAGGGTGCTAAATGTAGGAGATGGACAGAGGGAGTGGGTGGCACACCTGGTCAGAGTGAGGAGTCTTCCTGCAGAGCTCCAAAGAGGCAGCAGTAGCCATCAGCAGACATGTTTTCTGGCCCATGAGCAATGTGCGATCAGGAGGGCACAGCTGGGAGAGCTACGGGTTCACGCAGAAGCACAAACGTTTCACAAAGGAATTAAGCATGGTAGTATAGCTTTATTTTAAATACTGTGAAAGAGTTTGGATTGTAGTATACCAGAGGTAAGATGGCTGTTTCAGAATAAGAGCAGAATAAGAACGCAGTAGCTTGTGATCTGAAGGCCTATGGCTTTGAGCACAAGACAAACTGGAAAATTTGTGGTGAGAGAGAACTGGAAAACATTCTCTCTCCTTTTTAATGATTTCCATTAAAATAAAGTAATTCATCCTATTTTCTCTGAGACATCTGTTCATAAACCAACAGCAGAAGCTTCTAATTGTATAGTGTTGTCAGGAATGAATGCATGTATTTAAATCAAGTATGTGCATTCAGTCAACCTCTCATGGAGAAATAAGGGAAATAATCCATGTGCAATTACAGGTATATTCTGGTAAAGGTAAGATCAGAGGACAGAGGTAACTATCAGGATGGGATCATTGTGAGTCACTTTGATTCTTTGTCTTAAACTGGTATGTTTATCTTTCTAAAGCAATGTTAAATCCCTGTTCAGGTGTTATTGATCTACACTCACGTACTGTACATATTGATTAATTCACCTGACAAAGCCAATAAGGCTACTTGCCTGGTAAGAGAGCACAAAGAAATCCCTCATTCTGTCAGGGCTGCTATTACACTGCAGAGCCGAGTTCCAAGCTGTAACAAGGACAAGTGCACACAAACACATAAACAAAATGAAAGTGCTCTAAGATTTTAAGTGATAGCATACCATGTCAGATTGAAGTGACAAGGAGAGAGAGAGTCTTAGTACCAATCTTCCTGAACCAGTTAGCTTCATCTGTGCGTTGCTCAACAGCCATGCGTGACTGGTGTGAAAGTTTCTGCAGAGCTGCAGTGATTGCAACCAAAACATAAGCGGGTTATGACGCAGAGCACATACTAAAGCTGGGACACATGCGTCCCAAAATGCAATTCAACCCGTGCTGTATACATACTCACCCATTTTTAGATATGGCAGCAGGACATCCAAACTTGCATTCCTACATGGTGTTAAGGTAGTAAAACGTAAAGGTTTATTTTTAAGGTTATTAAAAGCAGCATCACTAATACTATATAATTCTGTTAGTATAACAATGCAATCCTGTAAAAAGTAGAGTCCATAATGGCACATACTTTCCCTTCCCCTCACCTCATCTCATCACTTGTTTTTTCCATTGTGGAGAGCATGAGTCGAACCAAACACCTATAAAAAGATGAATGGAGAAGCTGGTGTTGACCTCCTTTCTTTCACCTACTAACTGTATTATACAGAGACACACTTTTGGAGAAGCAAGAGAATATAGGTCAGTGGATCATAGAGGTGTATGGAAAACTAACAGACTTGCTACAATCTCTCAGCACATGAGCCGTCTCTACTAAATGTTGTCACTTTATGTGTGAAACTCGACCATTATGTTTTGTTTACGCGTCCACATGAACACGTGAACACTGAATGCTTCGAAATAGATCATATAACCATTTTGAAATTCGCAAGTCAATATTTCTGTTCCCAAAATCTAAACTGTACTATAAGAAAACTTAAAGGTTAATATCAAGGTTACTCCTACCTTAGACTGTATCCAAAAAAGTCAAGACAAAATAGCAATGAAAACAAATGGTAAGGCAAACAATTATGCAAAATTACAAATCCTATGACTGAAAAATCCTCCTCTGTCAAACAGCCTGATTTATATTTAAACGTAACTTTTCCCTTATGAAAATTGTTTTGTCATTAAACTCTCCATTTGTATGTTTTGGATATATTTCACTTCTCACACACCTGAGAGCAGTCAGAACCTGAGCTTCATCTTTGGAGCTTTCGCACAAACTCTCCAGTGCCTTCATGGCTGTTTCTTGCTGTTCATTCTGTCACATGGGGAAAAGCATCGTCATCATTAATACCACCACCCTCCTGTCATTTTCATCACAATCATACAGTATCCAAAAAAAAAAAAAAAAAAGATGGTGTGCAGAATTGAGTGAGGAGTCCTGTGATGAGTGCTACCTCCAAAGCAATCTGAGCAGCCAGACTGAGGAGTTTGGAAGCAGCATTTTCAGACACCAGCAGTCCATCCTCACGGGCTACAGGACATTTGGACAGACGTCCCATCGCATTCACAGCCTCAGTAGCTAGTACAAACAAACAGTCTCATCACCAAAGATGCTGAAAATGTAGCTATAACTAAAGTCCAACACTACTACCATGCATGCTTTTATTGTATATGCATCACAAATGTTATATTTTGTAGATACCTTTCTTCACATTGTTCTCCTGGAGAGCGATCTTGTAAACACTGAACTGGGTGAAAATGCTGTCAGGATCACATCTCTCTGCTTCTTTAATTGCCTCTTTGGCCTGATAGACACAGGTTTTCCTTTACATGCAAATGTACTTCACACACGTAAACTGTAAAATTGTGGCAGGACCACTTGTGACACAGACAAACTACCTGGTAAGTTCTGGAACACTCTATGAAATGCAGCCGCTGGACGACATTTAATTCTGTGACTTGCTGTTGTGGCTCGGGTTGCCTCACCTTTTCCAGTTGCTTTAGCTGCAGTAAACAGGAAGCTCTATTCCTCTGCAGTTTGGCTAAGTTGGGCTCCATCTGACCTGCCTTAAAGAAACTCAGGGAGTAGTTATACCACTGCAGAGCCTCAGAATAGTTCCTGGCCTGGACAGAAACATAAAGATTAAGTAAATAACATACCTGCAACAACAAACCTATCCTAACTTTTTTATTAGCAATAGGAAGCTTCAATGCAGTGATCAAGGACTAACAGTTCTGAGGCCAGTACTTTGTTCAAAGACAGTATACGAGCGTTCCTGACATGCATGTCTTTGTGTTTTAAGGAAACCATAGCACCCAAAGAAAACCCTCACACACAGAAAAAAACATGTAAATTCCACAGAGGTAGGTGGGCCAACTGCGGCCCACCTGGCATCTTGCTATGAGACAACTTTGGTAATCACTGAGCTACCATGACAACTATATGCATGTGTAGACACTATAATATATCCTAATAATGACAAACAAGACTGTATTTGGCATACTTCAAATTGTTTCGATGCTTTATCCCACAGCATGGCATGTAGACTTGTGAGGGCCTGTGGAGTCAGCTGATTTCCTGTATGGTGGCCTGTGTGGGCGTAAAAAATGGTAATACTAATACAGAGGTACAGCTACAGTGCATTACTTGGACTAATTTCATTTTTATTAAAATCTTCTAGAAATGGAATGAAAAAAATAAAGTACCAGTGATAATATCCTCTATCTTCTGTTTGCCCAGCAGCTCCTTGCCTCTCTGCAGCAGTAACTCAATGTGCAAAACAAGAGCAGTCCCCAGGTCAGGGGACGACTCAAAGCGCTGACATAGGCGTTTCAAACACTCAAATGCCAGCATTTCTCTGACAATCAAAACAGATATCATTCAGAGTTAGTTAATATATGTCTGGGTGCTCCTATAAAGAAAATGTGTGTACATGTTCATGTAAAGTTATGTGATTGCAAAGATGCTGAAATTCTACCTGTCTTCAGACATGAGTAGTTTCACTGTGCTCAGACAAGCTTCAAGAGAAACCTCAGATTCCAGCATCTCATGAAGTCCTGAAAACATATTTTTATGAATTGCTTTTCTTAATTCACCCATACACACACATTAATACTTAGGAGGGTCCCAGTACAAGCACAGTCTTCTACTGCTGGAGACTCAGCTGCTCTATGAGAAAAGCTGACCTGACGTATAAAAGCTGAGAGAGAAGTTACATCACTGTAGAGACGTAGAATATTTCTGGAGCAATTAAACTCATCAGTAGCCATTTTTGAGTTTTGACAAATCCACTTTTTCCCCAGTAGCTTCAAACTAGCAACATTCTTGAATCTAGTTCTCTAACCTCTTATCCACTGACACTCCACTGCTGCCTATGTTAATCAAGTTCTGTATAAATAATTCAGTGAGGTCTGATAATAACTAACCTTCTCTGATATGATCATCTGAGGCCTCACATCTCAGGAGTATTCTGATCTTTAAGTACAGACCAGAATCGCTCACACATTCCTGTCAAATTGCACAGAGCAATTGGGTACAGAGCTTTTTTTTTTTTTTTTTTTTTAAATGCATTTGTAAATTACAATGTGGAAACAATTTCTCATATCCCACCTTGTTGGCCAAGTTGACAGCATTAAGAGCCTTCTCCTGAAACCTCTGACAGTCCCACTCTAAATAAACAGTGGCAAGCAGCCTCAAAACCTTAGCCTATTGTGAGAGAAACTGAAATTAAAAAAAAAAAAAACCCTATTTAAATTTTTACCCATTGCTTGAACTAAATTTTGTACTTACCTGGACTTCAGATCCAGGGGCATATTTCACATTCATTTTCCCAATATCATAGCTTTGGCTGAAAAACAGAAATGAATCCAAAACCTTTTCCCACTGCATTACTTCTCTGCTGAATTAATTTAACACCGTAACATTTACCTCAACCAAAATGCACTGTCCTCAAACTTTCTCAGGTTGTAAGTGTCTATTCCAAAGTTGTAGCACATTATGGAGAGGTATGCAGTCTGCATTCAGAAAATATATTCACAATTAACACCCTCAATAACAATTTATCTGAAAATTATGAAACAACAATATATAGTGTTGCTATAGCGGTAACAGAGGCCTGTTTTTTACATCTTTTGGCAGCCGCAGCAGCATATCTTTACAGCGTTGCATATAGACCACAGCCTCATGGTTTTTCCCTTGACTTATGGCCTGCAAAGAACAAGAGACCTCTTAAATGTCAGCAAACAATATAACTTTCCCTATTAGCACAGAATGAGATTTTCCCCTCTCATTGTTTCTCAGTTCACATTTTAGCTGTCTCACACTTCACACTGCAAGTCTGTCAGAATAGCACTTCCTCAGCTGCCAAATATCACAAGAACAAATATTCACATTGAAGGTGTTGAACATCACATGCGCCACAGCTCACCGATTCTGCCTGGCATGAGAGAATTCGAAGCAGATCCTTCTCCACATCCCCCTTGGATGAACTGACGTCAGCTGCTCCATCACCTCTGGACGTTAGTTGGCCATAGAGGGTCTCCAGGCTCTAGGGATATTTTATGGTGAGTAATTTGTTAAGACACCATATTTTGGTTTGCTAAAAACTTAAACAGATTTAAGCTCTCTCAGTCTGAGTGTTCATTTTTTTCTTCACCTTGACAGCAAGCCTTAAGAAGTGATCTGCCATCTGGGGGTTTTTGCAGTCAAGCCAGGTTCTCCCTGTTTTGCTGGCCATCTGTAAAGATTAGAAACTGACAAATGGACTATGTCCTCTTGAAATACTGAGAATTCACAGAGGGCTCCCACAGTACTGCTTACCAGGATCTGCTTGCGGATGATGCCCTCTGTTGGATTCTCAGGCTCACAGCAGTACAGCAGACAGCATGCGACGTGACGCACTGTGAAGATGGTGAGAACATTTGAATGACTGTGAGATGACTGTGACCACCCCTGCATGCAATCCCAAAATAATATGTCTGAGTATTTTCAAGTGTCATGCTCACCAGTAAAATTAAATACTGTAACTAGAGGTGTACCTTTGGCTTTCTGATTTATACTTATAGCGCTGCCCACATTTTTTGTGACTGCCCAGTTCCACAGCTGGATGGAACACTCCTCAAACTGCAATATAAGTAAGAAACTGAAGAATACATGCAACTTTAAAATTCTGCCAACTTATTGGCCACATAAATATGACATAATGTTATATCAGAAAAAAGAATCTTTGACTTAGAACTAGATATAAATCTGATGTAAAACTTTGCAACTTGACTACAACAGTCATGTGTATTATGGCAAACCCCAACTTAAGAGTTACACTATTTGGCTTTTCAAGAGCAGTAAATCAAATGCAAAGTGGAAATATCCTTGTTAGCATTACATAGTGTATAGTAGCTCTTACATTACAAGAGATAGCACAGATCCCTGACCAGGACTGTGGGATATAGTCAGACTCTCTCACACTTGTATCTACCTGCGGCTCTGGTATTTTGGGAAAATCCTCTAGGCCAGAGACTTCAGAGAAGAGTTTCTCTATCACCTCATCAAAATCTGTCTGCTGTTGCTGCAGCAGGTTCTCTGTGAGACCTGCATGTTAGCAAAAGCAAATCGAGACATGTTGACATGACATGAACAAGGCAACAGCTAAACATGCCATCTCCACGAGTGGTCAGTGATGTCTGACAAGGTAAAGCACATATTACAATATTGTTTTATCCACTATCCTGACAGCAGCCTTCATTTCACCATGGGAAACAAAAGGAGCAATGTGTAGCTCATCACTGTCTTCTGCTGCACAGTAAACAACACTTTTTCCATGAAATGTGTCTTATAGCAATTTTAAAAATCACCGATATTTTGTTGTAGCTTACTGATGGGATTTTAAAAAGACACAAATATTTTGATGCTGACCCATTGATTGTTTGATATTTAGTGTAGTTATTCAGACTAAAATCACAAATACATCACTTCTGTCCAGTTCCCAAAGTATTCAACCACATGAAATACAGAGGGAACACGTCTTTAAAAGTTGAGACTATGTAACCAGTAAATGGTCAATATTTGTACTTAATAAATAGGTTAAGCTACTGTTTATTAAAATTATCATTAATTAGCTAATTTTCTGTCCAAAGACAAATTGTTCATAGGTTAATTAAACCTTAGCGTTATTCCATCCCTAATGTTCAGCTAGGTATCGGTGTTAGCATGTTAGCGGGAAGCACGATGGCGCAGTGGTTAGCACTGTCGCCTCACAACTAGAAGGTTGGGTCGGGGCTTTTCTGTGTGGCGTCTTCTCCAGCGGTACTCTGGTTTCCTCCCACAGACCAAGATTAGGTTAACTGGCGACTCTAAATTGTCTGATATGGTTGTAAAAGTGAAGGGTTCTTTAACTCCCTGTGTCAGCCCACTGGGTCGACACAAAGTCCAGCCCCCCGTGACCCTGAAGAGGATAAGCGGTACAGAAAATGGCTGGATAACATAAATGTTAGTTTGCCACAATTATGTCGTTACATTACTCCGTATACCGCTGTATTCCAATGTAAAAGAAATCCACTTTTATTAATTTTAGACTAACATAGGTAAACGGCACGAATCATGTATCAGTGGAGCTCTTTGGTAGCTATGGTAACGTAGCTAACTGTTAGCTAGGTTGGACCTAGCTAGGTTTTGAAATTGAGTAACGTTGACTGTGGTAGGGCTGCAATTTTGTGACCTAAATTGTCTTAAATCAGTACTTGGTATAACAAATAGTAGTAAGTCCAAGTGAACGGGATAGTTACCCACATTTCACAGTTGAAACAAACAGCTCCATATTTTATGCTTTACGGCAGGCTAGCTTGTCTGCTTGTCAAGCTAGCTTGTCATGGTTTGATTGACAGGCGTCGCCAATGCCCGGAAGGACGTGAAGGTAACAAAATCAAAGTTTGGATTCATGTTAACTTCCAGAGACTTTATGTGTTCATAGCTTAGTTTTACAATACAACTGGTTGATATTGTCCATTTGGTTATTATAATATTTGGTTGCATTAAGCGACATTTATGTGTGAATTTTCCAAGCTTATTTTTACTGTTAGCTAGCATTGATATCGGTATATACTCTAACTACCGTGATGTTACCGTGGCATATTTATTTTCTTTTTCAAATTTAAACTCTGTTGTTCTAAAACTGTAAAATGTTATTTTGCCCACAAACATTTACTGCCCACAAAAAATATATTCCTTTCTTCCAAATCTGCAGAATGAATGTGGCATTGTTTCCACTCAGTACTGACTACAGTCATTTGATCAACCGAGCAGGCAGACACACATCCTCCACTCCTGAGCTCAAGAAAGACTTTATTTCTGCTCTTTCATTTACCCAAGAAGACATTGCTGGCAAAAGGAAGAGTGCATGCTGTGAGTGTTAGTCCCCCATAGAGTGTTTTAAACACCCGATTCTAAAATAAAACAGTCTAAATCCACCCCTCTCAGCGAGCAACTTCCAGCAATTGTTCATCAGCCCTGTTGGCGCAGAGGGAACATCTCCCTTACTGACAACTTAAATATGAACACATGCAAAATTGTTATATCAGACAAGGTAGTTTCTTGCAAACCTCATCTCCTTCTTGTGCATTTAGTGAGATACTAACATTCTCCTCAAAAGCCTATGGTGCATCATATTTACCATTGTTGTTACTGAGACTTCATAGCCTATGTCTTGTTTCCATTTTCATAAGACTATTACTGTTTGAGAATCTTGTCAGAGTTATGCCTTGTGGAGTTTATTACAAAATATACAAAATGAGAAGGGTGCATTTACAGTTGCATCACCACCAGATTGTAACAGTGAGTGTCCACCATCTCATTGAGGCTTAGAGACAAAATAATCAAACACGTCTATTATGTCCCTTTTTTGGAATAAACCATGCAGAAGAGAGCTAACTTTTTGTGTACACTCTTTCTAACCACCCAGACATTGTTATGGTTTGGCAGTTTCTCTCTCTCATTCCCTGTGTTTCTGCTGTTCTCCCCCTCCATTGTGTTTCTTGTTTGTCCCCTCTCATCTCTGTCTCTGTATGTGTGTGTGTCACCCTGGCCATGGTGACCTAGTTTCCTACTCCTGTCAGTCCTCCTGCACACCTGCAGCCGATCCCCTCATCAACTTCACTTGAAGACTGCTGTATGTAACTCCACTCTTAGCCAGTTCATTCTATGTGCCTCAGTGGTATAGCGTTTGGCTGACATTCCTATTTTGAAGAACTTTACTCGTGTTCATCACTCCCTGGCTTATTGGTTTGCCTGCCACGCTCAGTTCCTTGCCCTCTGTACCAATGAGAGATTACTGTTCTGCTTGCTCCAGTCTACAGACAGTCCTTGTTCTAAGGGAGATTTGCCTCTACCTGCACTGTTCTGACTCTGGTTCCTACCTACAATCCTGTCTAGCTCCCTCAAAGAGATCACCTCCATAACTAACATTATAGGTAACCACCTTTGTTTGAACTCACGTCTCTGAGTCTGAGTTTTACTTTTGAGTCTGGTGCAATTTCAGTGAGATTAACACAATGAGCCACAGTATAGACCCAGTAGAGTCAGACCAGGCCACATCAAGCATGCAAAGAATGATTTCCAGCCAAGCAATTCTACTGGGCCAACACAAACAGCTATTTCTGACTCTCTCAGATAACAATCAAGCCATGGTTAATCAAATAACCCAGTTAAGTAACCAAGTCTGTCTGCTAACATCTCTACTGACCCTGCCAGCTTCATCTGCATCCCTGCCTAAATTTGCCGTGCAGCCTTCTCAGCAGGCTGTAATGATTTTACCACCTGTGCCCTCGCCAGCCAGAGAGTCATCCTCCACAGACCCAGAACCTTTCACTAGAGATTTAGAGAAATGCTGTGCATTCCTTCTACAATGCTCCATGGTAGGTCATTGGCCTGGGCTGAGGCAGTAAATGCTAGCAGGTTGGTGAGCACTCCAAGATGAAAGCTGAATTTGACCATCCTGATCATTGTGGTAACATGCCTCTCAAATCTACAGCAGGGGTCTAGAAGTGTGGTGGATTACTCCGTGGGTTTGTGGATGCTGGCTGCCGATTCCCAGTGGAATGACGAGGCACTGCAGGGGGTGTTTGTTAAAGGTCTAAGTGAACAATTGAAGCGTGAATTGGCTTCATGTGATGATCCTAATATCCCAGAATCTCTTGTTGTCGACTGAGATTTTGCCATTCATTCTGGAATTGACCTGGAACCACTAGCATCCCCTCTCATAGCTAATGCCTTTGATGGAACATTTTTGCCCCTTGTTACTTATCGCATTATCCCAGTTAGATTAGCATTGTCAGAAAATACTGGGGAAAAAAATCCAGCTTAATGTCAGGACATCCTTGGTTAAAACAGCATAAACCTCATATTGAGTGGTTTACTGAGAGAATAACAAGCGCGAGCTCTTTCTGCTGCTAAAACTGCTTGCAGTCAGCTTTATGTCCTACAGAGGGCACTGTTACTACATCCAGTCCTGAACCACCACAGCTATCCACCATTCTTGCCAAGTATCGTGACCTAGGGGAGGTATTCAGCAAGCATTTTCCCGGCTAGTCGCCCTCTCACTGTCCCTATGACTGTGCCATAGATTTGCTTCCTGCAGCTATTATTTATCCCTCCTCTTCTCCTCTTGGTGCTGGGTTTTTCTTTGTCGCTAAGAAAGATGAATCTCTCTGCCCTTGCATTTACTTCCATAGCTTAAACAACATCACTGTTAAGAACAAATATTAATTTCCCCTAATCACCTCGGTTTTTGAGCCCCTACAAGGAGCCACTGTATTCATGAAGCTAGATCTCAGGAGCACATTTCATCTTGTGCAGATTAGGGAAGGTTATGAGTGGATGACATCTGGTGATGCCATTCGGACTGACCAATTCTCCTGCAGTCTTCCTGGCCTTACTCAACAATATAATAAGAGATTTCCCTCAACCACCTATTCTTTGTCTGCCTTGTTGACATTACTCATTATCTCCAAAAATATGTCTGAACACATCTCTCTTGTCCGCCAGGTTCCACAGAAGCTCTTGGAGAACAAACTCTTGAATTCCAGACGCATACAGTCAGCTTCCTGGGCTAGATCGTCGAGAGCAGGCCGGTGAAGACCAACCCAGAGAAGATCAAAGCGGATAGCTGAGTGGCCCACGCCAATCACCCGCAAACAGCTTCAGAGGTTTCTGGGCTTTGCCAGCTTCTACTGCAGGTTTATCAGGGACTTTTTATCAGATTGGCCACTCCCCTCACTAGATTCACCTTCTCAGAATCAGTTTTATGAGAATGAGGTTTATTGGCCAAGTTTGTGCATACAAACAAGGAATTTGACTCCGGTTTTTCTTTGCTCTCAGGCAGTACAGAACAATGACACAACCGACAGAACAACATTTTTTTTTTTTTATTCCCACAAATACCAATGGTGCAATGGGTCAGTCTGAATGTGGATAGTGCAAAAGAAGAAAACTATATACATAAATATTGAGACTGTTGAGAAAAATATGTGCAGGTTATAGTGCAAACAAAAGATGCTGAAATGAGGTAGTGGGAAAAAAGAGTCACACGTTCATTAGAGCATTCAAGATTCTCCTTAATTCTAATCACCCAGACCCCTGAGGCTGACCAAGCTTTTAAGCAGTTTAAGAGTTTCTTCACCAGTGCACCTGTCGTGTTTCAGCCGGGTCCGTCATGTCATTTTATTTTAGAGGTAGATGCATCAGACACTCTGGTAGGAGCGGTATTATTGAAACACTCAGATCCAGACTAAAATCTTCATCCCTGTGCCTTTTTCTCCTGAAAAGCATCACCTGCAGAACAAAACTATGATGTAACAGGGAACTGCTGGCTGTCAAACAGGCATTAGAGGAATGGCAGCACTGGCTGGAGGGCAATGAACAGCCTTTTGTGGTCTGATTGTGGACTGATCATAAGAACTTGGCCTATCATCCAGTCAGCTAAACATTCAAACTCACACCAAATACATTGGGCCCTGTTTTTCAATTTTTCAATTTCACTGTTACTTATCACCCAGCTTCCTGTAACATCAAGTCAGAGGCTGTTTCCCGACAGCACACGTCGGAAGAAATGCCCTCCAGTCCAGACGCTATCCTGCCATTGTCCTGTGTGGTGGTAGTGCTTTTCTGGGAGATTGAGTCGGGGTGAGACTCAACTTGACCTAGGTAACGTCTCTTTATCCATGACTGTCCCATTCTCAGGTTCTGCAATGGGCTCAGACTTAGACTAAAGCTTCACATCGTCCACCAGCCAGTCTTTTAAAGAGACTTGTTCTGCTCAGGAGATGCCAACAAGAGTACCACACATCCTGGCCCCGGCATACGAATCAGTCAGAAAGTTTGGCTCTCTTCTAATCCTATTCCTTTAAAGACTGATTCCAATAAACTCTCACCTCATTACATCGGTCCCGTTGATAGCATTATAAACCCATCCGATGTTAAGCTAAAACTGCCCAAGACCACAGGGATTCATCCCACATTCCATGTCTCCCAGCTTAAACCAGTTTCTTCTCGTGCTTTATCCCCTGTTTGTATCTCTCTGTTTGTGTCTGTGTGCCTAGTTTCCTCCTCCTGGCAGTTCTCCTGCAAACCAGTATGTAATTGCATGAATATTATTTAGACATGTTTTTTTTGGGGGGGGGGGGCAACAGTGAACTAAAATGCTGAAAGTGTGTAGGAAATCTTTAAATTTTTGAGTTATGCCTGTGTTGTCTCAGAATCCCAGAAAGCAAAAGGGCTCCCACAACTGGGACATTATAAATTGTTTCCCGTGTTCTTGTGCCATTTTACTGTTTTCGTGCCACAGTGATTGAAGAGTGCTGCTCATGACATTTCACCACCGTTGGTCGTCATCCACAGTGCACCTACATTACAGACCCAGTCCCCAGAATAGTGGCTTTTCAGTTGGCGGAAAGGTGACGGCAGGATGTTCTTATTTACAATGCCTGCTACTATGACCTACAGGAGCAGAGTAATTGTTGTGGTGATAAAAGAAAACAGTCTGCAGCACATCCACACACTGCAGGGTACTGCTGGACAAAAGAGGATTATTTACATTGATATAAAAAGCAGCGTATCCTGTTTCTGAAGTTAAAAATAAATCCAGCAAATGTTTATTCTAAACACTCAGGCAGATAGATTCAGTCAGATATCGTGATGATTGTTTACTTTTTATTCTCTTTCCTCTTGAGACAAGATAACCGCTGTTACCTTTAACCTCAGTTACACATTAGACTGATTTTATCAGAGGAAGGGTTACATACATCTACTTTATAGTTTAGGATCTACTTTATAGTTTAACTTGGTGATATTGACATTAATCAGACCTGCTGTGTATCAGCAATGCCGGTGATATGCCCCTTTGAGGTTATTTTAGATGCCTTTAGATTGGAGTTTTCCAAAATAAAATTCCTGTGATTTCACGAAATGTGTCTTAGGATATCGATGAGAGCTTAATCATTTATTACTCGTGATCACCTCCTCGGAATGCTGAAGAAGGGAGTGTGACCCCCCAAAAAAGTGACGTTGCATCCTTCCTGTGTCTCTATAAAAGTGCCTCACGCGTGGACTGTAACTGTTGCGCGGAGGCGAAGGGGAGGAGAGACTGTCCAAGGCGCGCAAGTAAGGCAGGAGCCGATTGATCCAGCCTTTTGGGACCATACCAGACAACAGTTACAAACTGAAAATACCGCTCACCCAACTTTTTGTTTTTCGCCATCCCTTAAATTTCATTCATCTAGCTTTTATTTTTTGCTTTGTTAGAGAGCACCTGCCCGGAGCATACAGCGGTACATCCGGCTCCTCATAGCGGGATCAGGAGTTGGACACTCCAGCTGCGCAGGAGAGCTCCCCTGCAAAACGCGCCATGGGATACCGGAGAATCACTGCCGCTTTTTGCACATACTCCTGAGGGTTTTGAGGATTTACAATACCGTTTTTGAAAGAAAAATAAGACTGATTTACTCATTTTGAGGAAAAAAAAAACTTTTGTCAGTCACCCGGAGTTTTAATCGTCTGCCAGTGATTATCTATTACTTTATTCTAACACTCGGTTTAGATTAGGTGGAGAGTTGACAGGATGGTCTCCCCCGACGGCTTCAAATTGGTCGTTGTCATCTTGTGTTGTTCATCACTCACAAATGGTAAGAAGTCATTCGTGCGTTTGCAGATGAGTTATTTACGCGCAGCAGAGTTTTATGCATGAAAGAAGACCATGTTAACATCGCACAGTTTGATTCGTTTCAGTGAATGGCTGACATACCACTACATACACATATCTCACATAATCAGCTACTAGTTACTAGGAGGTGGAACACAGAGTGGCTTCTTTTTCTTCTTCTTCCTCTTCTTCTTCTAATTACTATAACAATCTGCCTCTCCTTGGATCCTAACTTCTGTGGAGTATTTTAAATTATGTATGAATTTGACAGTAGAGTATTCAGTTTGTATGCTTGTAGGATGTAGACAAATTCTGCTTCAACAGTTTAAGGCTGTCATTGGACCTGCAGTTTTCACTTGAGCCATTAGAGGTAGTCCTGTCCCGTTGTAATTGGTAATTATTGACAGGTTATTAAAACTGTTGACTCTGACAGCTATTTATTACAGTTGTGCACACTTTATATTGTAATATAAGACTGATTTCATTGATGAAATTTCGATTTGGATTGATTTAGGTTTATTTTCTTAGATATTCTGAAGAAACTGCAAATAAGCCTTTTTGCTATATATTATGAAAAACATTTATTCCAGCAATTGTCGCTTGTGGGTGAGCAGGATTAAACATTTGGGGAAGAGAATGCATGTTTTTTTTCCTGACTATACAATCAGCTTCATCGTCTCAGTGTCACTGACCACAAAAACAAGACAGTGTTTAAAAGGTGGGTGTTCTTCCACCTTGTGCCAGGTCAAGAGGGCCACTGAGATACACAGTAAGCCTTCCTCATCATCTCCAAATAAACAGTCTATCCAAACAAAGGAAATACTGTTCACATTCACCCCCTACCCCTAACCACACACACACTCATACACACTTTTAACCCATGAAGCTTTGTCTGCAATGTTTTTAAGTAGATTTCCTTCACTGTCCACACACAAAGCGTGGGAAAGACACAAGGAGGAAGCGGACGTAGGGGCAAGAGGCAGCCTGGAATTGTTCTGGCTAGTAAAGGTCAAGGAAATGTGACACGCTACCTGAGCAAAGATTTCTTCCCGGAGCTCCTTGTGCTCATATTGAGCTATGTCAGACTCCATCCACAAGACAATGGCAGAGAGGAAAGGAGGGTATTGTTTCTGCATTGGAGCTACCTGGTAGAACCATTAGTTATTGATGTCTTTGTGTAACAGGTTTATTGTGGTAAATATGGCACAAAGCTGTAAAGATATCATAGTAAGGCATGCTAAGCACCAAAGTGAAGATTTATGTTGCATCTTGTCAACATAAATCTTCACTTTATGTTGACAAGATGTGACAGTGTCACAATAGCTTAACTTTATTATCAGAATTACAGAGAGACATTGATAGAGGACCATTTTACTGAGACATGTTTTAACAGTCTTTGTCTTAGTAATTACAGCGGTGGTTGAGAGGAAAATGGTAATTGCTCTGTCTAAAAAAATAGTGTGTTCTTTCTGATGTTTTCTTCATATTTAACTTGCAGCTGCTTCTTATTCAAAAATGAGCACAGACCAAGTGTTTTGCTTTGTGACACCAATTTAAATGAAGCATAACAGCTCAGGCTGGGAGAGATGACATTTTTGCAGCTCTCTGTAACTAGATGCTTTCATTACAGATTTATGTCAATAGGTATGTGTAATGAATAATGAATTTAAGCCTTATGCATATCACTAGGGATGTGATGCAGTAATATTATTTGCAGTCAATGGTGTTTGTAAATCTCATAGATGCCTTGCTATATCTACATCGTTTATTGAAGTTATTTCTTGTGTGAATTTGTTTTGAGACAAAACTGAAGGACCAAGTTCTAGATATAGAGTTACATACAGTAGCTTTAGTCCGTGGCATTTTAGGGCACTGGCCAAACTCAGGGAAAACACAGGTGAAGGAAGGTGATGGCTGAAACAAGTAATGATTGAGGGGATGAGTGAAATCAAAGCTTATTTTCTTTTACTGCTCACAATTTGAGCTCCACTCTCTTAGTCTTTACAACATTGTATCAATCAACCATTTCGCTTTCTACAATGAGGACAGTGTTTCTTTTGAAGCAACCCTTCTTGCAGAGGGAGTGTATCTTGTGTCTAATTTGTTTTGGAGTCATTTTTTCTTTCCTGCTCGGATACTTGAGATGAAGTGGAAAATGGGAGTAATGAAAGGTCAACCAAGTGCAATGGGGGCTCGTTGCTCACTGGCAGTACAAGAAAAACACATACACACACACATTCACCTGGATTGGGATATTTAACTTTACAAATTGTTTTGTGTAGCTATGCTTATAGGATGATTGCAGCATCTGGTCCCTACTAGACATATCTACCCTGAGCTAGCAATATATTTTTTTTGAATCCGGCATGAGATTTCAATTTTAAGGAGCTTCTGTCTGCCTGTTCATCTTAATCATACATTATGGAACAGGAATCCTCTGGGTTTACAATTTAGTACCCTCATGCAGGAGATTCCTGTTTGTTGGCTCTACTCAACTTTATATAACCTGGAGTGGCCACCCATCATGGCCAGATGTTCCTTTATTTTGCTTTTTTAAGAGGAGTCTGGGGCATTTTGCCTCTAAATCTCCCAAGGCTAATATATGGGTAATAAAAAAGGCACTCGCCTTAACTGTTGTCTTGACCATGCAGTTGGCAAAGTGGAAGGGTTTCAGAAGGGCTGCACCAGGACACATGTAGCACAGCTAAAGCAGTGGCAGTGGTATCTCAGTTTGGCAGGTGGTTCCACGCCTTGGCAGTGGTTTCAGCTTGGTGTTGTAATTGTGCTGCTAGAGTTTTGAGCCGCTTGTGAATTTGTCTCTGTTTGTCTTAGAAATTTCAACCTAAAGGCAACCCACTATGAAATGTCACTGGCACAGAACACTTTTGCAACCGGACTGCAGCTGCAGTATCATGGCATGAAGCCATCACACTGTGAAAAAGTGTCATTCTTTAACTAAACTCAGAAGTAGTGGATATAGAGCATCTAACTTTGATTTACAGTCCAGTTCCGTAGTAGGTCGAGTAGTGGCAAATCCATTTTGAATGGTCACTTTTAACTTATCAGTGAGACACATGCATCCGTTTATGTAATGTATATTGTTTTTCATTATTAATGATAATTATAATCATTAGACTATCTGCACGCTTAAAGGAATGCGTGTTATCCTTTTGCACCAGGACAGGAAGCTTATCGCTCAGACTGGTGACCATTCGCTACCGTTGTGCTCCTGTTGCCATGGTCAAAGGCAAACGGCAAAGGTGACTCACCACCAATGACCCTGCACTCTTTTGTCAAACTCTAATTCCCTCTCTGCCCTATTTTATGTATTTTGTCACCACAGAACTACAAGGACTGAAGTGACAAAGTAAAACAAGGGAATCATCATGCTGTATTGTTACTTTTGCCTTGAAAACACCAAAAAAAGAGCTCTTCTCCCCTGACTCTCAAGACAGTTGTGTTGTTTTGTGACAGGACGGGAAGTACAGGGAAGTGAATTAAGTGGTCTCACTACAAAAGATAAGGGAATTCCGCACATTATGCCAAGCACTCTAAGGGCTGTGACTTAGAATTTCCCATTCAATTCAGTGACGGTACAGTCATTTCATACATTGTAACAGAGGTATTTATTACGCAACAGCTAACAGGTTGGTTGCCAACAGTTACACTAACTCACAATATCCTTTCCTCTCCTTTTCCCTGTGCTTCTTTATTGGTGGTAACATACTACTTGTTACTTCATCAGTTTGTTGTTTCCTCACCCTTCAGGTCTGTAACGTTTTTGTAAAACAGTAACTCTGTACATTAGTTACTCGATTAGAACAAAGGGCTGCAAATCAGTCCAGAATTACTGGTAACCAATAAGAAGTATAATAATATTTCAACCAACAACAGCACCTCACTCTTATGGACTTCTTTTCTCTCACCATCTCACCATTGCTGTGCTCAGACTATCTGAATATCTGTCAACATATTACATCATAATACACCAAATTCATGCTATTTTTCAGATAATAATTAACATTACATTTTTTATGACCCTTTATCCTTACAAAGACATTTGATGAAAGGCAAGCAGGGCAGTCTTGGGTCAAGAATTTCAGTTGCAGTGCTGCAGCTCTGGCTTAGATTAACTGAAAAACTCTTTTAGTTTTTGTCACTGTTTGGCTGTTCTCAATGAGCAAATATTTAAATAGCATTTTCTGAGGAACAGACGTTTCAGAATTGCGTAGAGTAGATCCTGGAATCTGTTGTTGTTTGAATTTTGAGTCTATTTCCTTGCTCGTAATGAACCTACAGCTCCACAAATGTTTTCCAAACACCGTGTCCTGTGCCACTTCCCTTCATCAGTGACAAGTGAGGACAAGCACATAGAAATGTGATCCTGGTGTAATGTTAGTTAACTTGGCCCTGTGTGAACGGTCAGTTTGATGCTGTGTCACTGGCTCAAGACCTGGTCATCAGTTGAATAAATGAACCAGAAGTCACTCAGCCTCTCTCACTTTGTTTGTTCCATGCCTGTCCTCTTTTTAATGGCTCCTAACAAGAACCAGCTTCAGGGCTCTTTGAACCAACACAATAAGCACAATTTCTGGCATTTTTTTAGGCGAGCTGCTGGAGGAATGCAGCACACAGCTGTTGTGGGGGGTTAAGGGTGTCGGGACGCTTGCTGAGGTCAGTGTTGGGCAGGCACTGGGGCACATGGGAGTTTTGAGGGTGTGGGTGTAGAGAGACAACCATGGCATGTTTTCTTTTTTGGCTTTTAGTGGGCTGTTTGGGGGCCCTGCTGATTCATCCATCTGTAGCGAGTTACTAAGGAGAATACAGGAAAAAACCGGCGTTCTCCAAGTGCTGGTGCAATTCAAGGTCAGGATGATGTTTTTGGTGGTTGATATTGGTGTTTTGTGTGCAAGCAGATACTAGCTTTTGCTCATGTTGGTTTCGTATCAGCACATAAGTCAAAGTAACAACCTGTTGAACGTGCAGAAATTACTCTTGCAACATGATGCATTGGTATGGGGCAAGAAAAAGGCAGTTAGACTCAGCTCAGTTAGAATATTCTTAAGGAAATTTGTTCGACACCTACAGAGAAACCAACAACAGATAGTTATTAACTTGTAAATTGTGGTTGTGTGATTGTTTATCAAGGTCAGGAACCACAATTGTTATTAATCTACTATACAGCTGAGAGAATGTGGTATCACAGCATGAAAGTGTGTGAGGCACAACCCTTCCCCTCTGCATAACCTTGGACAATAAAACAATGATGTTGTAATATTTTGTGAGGAAGTCAATATTGAGTGCCACTGCCAACACTGCTCATTCTTAGCACAACAGCTGTTCTGAATAATAGACAAATACTAGGCAAATGTGTGTGAGTGTGTGTTAACATTTATAAATGCAGGTGTACTTTCTGCGTGCATGGGTTTCCATGCGCATGTGCATGTGCATGCGTGTGTGTCCATCAACTCGTTCATGTGTCAGCATGTCAGCCTGGTAGTACACTGTTGTGTAACTCCATTGTCTTTCTTTATGCTGTGCTACAAATAAAGGTTTCCCTGAGGGCTGTCATATTTGGAGGGTTGACTTAATAAACTTGTTTTCTGACCACAGTGACAAGCTGTTCAGGGATCTCAGTGAAAAGAAGGAAGTCACATATGGGACCATGAGACCTCCTGGACAGCAGGGAGAATCACTGTGTTTCCTATGTTGAACGCTGTTAGAGAGACCTCTCAACAGATAGAGCTGGCTGTACACCAAATACAGGCCACCTTTGAATCAAACATCACAACCTCCTATTTTCCCCCTGATAATGTAATAATAGAATTTAGACTGCAAGGTCAATGGTAAATGAAAAAAAGACAGAAAGAGAGGAAGGGAGCACCCACTAAATAAAGGAGGCTGAGCGGCTGATTTACAGGAAACTCGTGCAAAGACACATCAGGGTCTGCCTGGGTTCTCTGTGATTCTGACTGGTTTGACCTTTCAAAGTGGCAAAGTGGCACAGCTGTTCCCCACATTGTCCCTTTCCTTCCACTTTCTCTCTGTCTTTCTTTCTTTCCTTCTTTCTTTCTGCTCATCCCAGGCCACTATTCATTCAGCAACCTGCCCTCCCAGCAACGGAAACACCCCCAGTGCTCTCACAGTGTCTCACAGGAGGAGATCAGCACAAAGTGAACCCACATTAACAGAGCTGAAGTGAATTTCCAACAATGTTTTCCATTGTGCTGTTTAATGTCCTTTGTTCCTAACTGCTTTATGTGTGTGTGTGTGTGTGTGTGTGTGTGTGTGTGTGTGTGTGTGTGTGTGTGTGTGTGTGTGTGTGTGTGTG
>JBBMJY010000002.1:14681793-14735386 GCA_037833715.1 Toxotes lorentzi | reverse complement strand
TGTGTGTGTGTGTGTGTGTGTGTGTGTGTGTGTGTGTGTGTGTGTGTGTGTGTGTGTGTGTGTGTGTGTTCAACAGGGCATGTGGAGAGAGAGAACTCACCAAAGATTGTTCCCACTGAGAATCCCCTCATGCTTCATGTTAATGATTTGTTAAAGCTCATGTGCAGGTATGTAACACACCCATTTTTGTCAATGGCAAGTAAAACAAAACAACATTTATGATGAATAATGTAAATTCCTGATTAATGTGACAAAGTTAAGTATCATGTAGAAATTTCAGTCAAAGGAGTTTATGAGTATTACCCTATCCTGGTCAGTTATCAGAGGTCAGTCAGGAGGAGAAGGGTCTGTATCTGAACGGTCACTTCCATAACGTTTAGACCCTAGTCTCCTTATATGACAGAAGGGCCATACCTGGTCCTCACAACACTTGCTGGCTAGAAAGAGGTTGGGACAAACTTTGACAGGAAACAGTGGTGGTGGTCCACATTTATCAGTATGTTGCAGTTTCCTTTAGGGGTGGTGGGACCCAAGTGTGCTGCATTCACATTTGTTAAGAATTTAGAGTCTTGCATCATTTTGTAGGCCCGCAAGGAATGTTTAGAAACTCATGTCTATCTAATAAAATGCTTCCCTACAAGGCCATATGCTAACATGCCTGGCCCATGTAGCACTGACTTGTTTTCTGACACTGGATAGGACCTGGAGGTTGCTTGACCCAAAATTCTGCAGGCAAAGGCAGTGGTATGCAAAACATGTTTGATGTTCCTCTGGGATCTCTTTAATGATGGTTTTAAAATGGATTCTGTGTGGAAAGAATGTGTTAGCTGAGCACATCATTCAAGGGAAATGTGTTCCCATGTGAAAGTTCAAGTTATGGGATGACTCAAGATTAACTCAAAATAAACTTAAAATGAACATTGAACCAAAAAGTCCCAAGGGGAGAAGCAGCTGCTGCCACCCTGAACTAAAAAGCTTGTAAGGTCATTGATGTGTCAAATCCAACATATTTAATAGTACATGTCATGTATTATCAAAGTTGACAGGCCTTATTTAACTGACGTTGTCTTCCAGTTCATCTAATACTGTCCCACTCTTGTCTTCTGTCAGAGGTCATGGCCCGCTGCATTGGACACTCGCCGATCCCCGACGATCCGTTTCATCAGAGGGGGTGAAGGTGGAACAGTGTGATTCCAGTCGTCACTCACACTGCAGCCAACTGACAGTCAAACACTTGAGTGCCAATGACACAGGGAGGTACAGCTGTAAATACTCCAGAGATGGTTCAGACCACATCACCTCCACCTATGTCTACGTCAAAGGTGAGACCTGCAAAGTGCTCCTCACATGGGATTCTGGCTTTGACCAGCTCAGCTTATCAGCCCTTTCTTTATGAAATGCAGTCAGTGAATCAGTGGGAACAAGAGAGCAGAAACCCGTGCGGTCTTGTTAGATTTATGATGTTCAAATTATCCCCTCCAGACCACTGAATTTAAGTTATTTTCCAGCATGAGAAAAACTGAATGTAATGATGTTTAGAAATAGAAAGAACTAGTCCATAAACTGTAGCACCGATTGGGGTTCTTTCTTTTTGAACTGAATTGTTTTTCTTCAATCCATGATTTAACTGTGTTTGTTTTTGGAAAAGCCATGGAAGACTCCTGATAAACGAAAGATTTTCACACCGTGATTCTCATCTGCTGACGCCAGTGTGGGGGGGGAGGGTGTCTAGTGTTGAAATTAGTTCACAAACAGTGGCACTTAATGGACAGAATGATCAGTAATCCGATGAGTAGTCTGATATTGTACTGTCACTGTACAAGAGCTGGGAAACATCCAATTCTGTAATAAAAAGGAATGATTAAGTCAAAAAAAGGGAAGAAAGTCTACAAACACTGTTTACAGTTCTTTCCAGACTTTGAAGCCTGTTTCGAAACTGTGTTTGACTACAGCTGTTCCTTACATGGACGTATTCAGACTGTGCCACAGTTCTTCTCAGAAAGTAAGACAGAAACAAAAAGTGCTTTCTTTGGCACTATGGTTTCTTCTGAAGGTGGAAGGGTGAGCATTGCACGGGGAAGCCATGGTCAATGACTATTTCCTGCTCTGGCTACTGTTTCCGTAAGACTCCCCTAAAGCGCCAGACGGCACCAGTTACAGTTACGCTATTACACAAATGCAGATGGTGCCAGGCAACACATTGAGAGCAAGTCAGCCTCAGCTCATTTCACCTAGATGTGTATGTTTTTTAGACTTTAAACAGTGGGTATAAAGACATTAGATAAGGATAAAATTATGAAATATGTTAATACTTGTTGACAATGAGGGCCAAACTAAAACTAGATGCACTTTGTTTCTTCTCTTGCTGCTCTGTGAATGTGGTTCCCGTTTCCCCTAGCTTTCATGCAGCCTGCTGTGCCTGTGTTTAGTCTAAAATTCTTTTTTCAAAACTCTTCAGCTGTTTATTAGATCATTTTCCATGCTTCCTTTTCAAATAATAGTTCCTTTATCACTCCACTACGGCTTGACCTCACACGAATCGCAGACTATTTGTATAGTCGTGACATTCCCACAGCTGTTATGTGGTGCCTGGCTACCCAGGAGGAACACGCCACTATAGCCTCATAAGTCTATCTGTGCTCTGCTGCCTTATCCGGCTAGTGGGAAGTGATCGCTTTATTTGATCTCGGTGTTGGATGCTCTGATTCGGTTGCACTGCTCTGGCATAACAGTTTTTTCACACTCCTTTAAAAACAGTTGTAGATTTGCAACAAAACATGGTTATCCCAAAGGACAAAATGTAAGGGGCCAGATCTGCTTTGAAATGCAGTTTCAGTTGTATTTTAGATCTCACTGATTTTGTTTGTTTGTTTTTTTTTTTTTTGTCCCCTCAGATCCTGAGCAACCTTTTGTGGAGCCTTATTATTCAACCCCTGACATCCTGGGTATCTACAGGCATGAGACTACCCTCACGATCCCCTGCCGGACTTCATCTCCTGATACAGTTGTAACACTAACAGGGGTAAGGCCTCACAAAGGCAATCATCCACTTGTAGAATAAGTTGTTGTATTGTACATGATACACAGGACAACACCGTATGTGCTTCATATACCTTTTTGGACTTGAACCTTAAGGTAAGTCACGCAGTACACAGTCTGGTTGCTATTAAGATCAAGACCGATGATCAAGGTTGTTATTAATGTTATTATACCATAGCAGGGTGTCCTTGTTGTTGTGTTTCCCCTCTGTGCTTAAGGCATCTCAGTGGTTCTCACACCCATTGTGTATTAAATCACTCTAGCACAAAGAAACAGACCAGGGACAGTGGCTTCTCTGAGGGAAGCTTAGGGGTGGCAAAGGGAGTCACCCTGTCTGCTTCCTTTAAGAGCAGGAAGATGCTCTAAGAGTGTTTTTCTCAGAATAGACTCTCAGACTAAATTTAGCCCTCTCCTACTACAAACATCAGGAAATGCGCTAGAAAAACAGTACAAACTGTGTCCAGTCACAGGAAACAACAGGTAACTTATGAGGACTAAAACAGGAGGACCCAGTGACTGCGCAATGCTTTTAATCTTTCTGTAGAACTTAATAAGCCTGATTGTGGTGAATAAGGACAACAGCATGAAAGAAATATCGACAAGTTACCATGAGAACCACAAAAGTGTGTACTTTTTGTGATACCCATGATTGATATATGGCCGTGTGCCTACTGTGGACAAACACTTCTGACTCAGATGGAACAGATAGTGGTTGAGTGACCTTCCTGCTATTTGAAAATCTATGGCACTCCTCCTTCCTGCTCTCTTTCCTTCCTTCCCTTCTCTTGCCTCTTCGACCAGCCTGACTTCTGGCATAAGAACAAACAGCAGCAGGCACGTACATCCGTTTCCGAGTCTGCAGTGTTTTCTGCTCCATCACATAAATGATAGCCGAGGTTGCACTGCACAAAACAATAAAAACTAATTAGACCTCCACTGTCACAGATGTCTGTCCCCAGCTGAGCCCAGCAGAGCATGAGTTACATGTTAAATTAAGATGAGCGCATAACACTTCACTTCCATCTGGCTCAGTGATCGTTAATGAACATGTGTCACCAAATATATATCTCTAACCTCTCTGCTCTACTCTCTACATATTGCAGCTTCCACATTTATCAGAGAAAGTTCTTAAGGAAATGGTATGGGATCCGGAGGTGGGATTCAAGATTCCCTATGGTCCTTTCACTATGTACAGTGCACTCATCTGTAGCACTGTGGTCAGCGGTCGTGAGTTCAAGTCAATGTACATCCCTAACAGACAGAGTGAGTCTGTGGTCTATCTGGCCAAATCTGCTCATTGAAAAATGAAGACCATTTCGGATGAAGAGGTTTCTCTGTTTCACAGACTTCTTCTCTCTTTTGTCCCCATATTATAGCTCTGGTTCTTAATAATGTGAAAATCACTCCAGAGCGTGTCAGACTGTTGGCTGGAGACACCCTCATTCTCAACTGTACTGGTGAGACCACCTATAATGGAAGAATCAACTTCACTTGGGATTTTCCAAGGAGGAGGGTAAGTTCAGGAGTTACTGTTAATACTGTCCTATTGTATGTAAAAAGGACCATCACAGATTTTAGCTGTGGAGTTTATGGTACTTCCTTTGTCTTCAGGAAAATCGGCATTATACAATCAAGACCAAAGACAATCCTGCTACGGTCCTTGTGATGAGCAAGGCTTTAGTGTTGCCAAACATTACCATAAAGGATAAGGGGGTCTACTGCTGCAAAGCTGAGATTGAGCCCACAAAACACAAGAATGCCACAGCAAAAGTCCTTGTCTATGGTGAGTATGCATTGGATGGGTTAAAAATCGGACACTCAAAACTGGACTTCCACATACTGCTTACAAAGTAGGAATACAAATAAATTATCACACAAAAGAAATCATTTTAACATCAAAATTATTGTATCACTATACTATAACCATTTGAAACTTTATTTTTACACCCATTTCCTCCAGCATGGCTTCCAATGTCTTTGTCTTTTGTTGCAGAGCATCCATTCCTCTACATCTCCTATAAGCACGAGCAGCCCAGTCCAGTGACCGTCAGAGAAGGTAGAAAGAGGCTTGTGCTTGAGCCCAAGGTCAATGCTGTGCCGCCACCAGACACGTTAGCATGGTAAGTAACAGTTTACAGTAACAATGTACACTGAATATTGTGGATTGAGTGCAGCAGCACATGCACTATAAACAACTAAACCCTATTTTATAATGTTATAAGTAACTGTTTTCTTTCTGATTGTTATTGTTATGCATGGTAATAAAATGTTTGCATGCTTCCAATCTTCAGGTATAAGGATGGGGTCCCTATCACGAAGAATTCCACCTGTTACAAGATGTCTGGTTTCAACTTGATCATCACTGATGTGCAGCAGAAGCATGCTGGGGTCTTCACCATAAGCCTAGGCAACCAAGTGAAGGGCACATACACAAATCTGAGCTACACTCTTGTAGTTAATGGTAAGCTGTCGCCATAAACCTGATAATGACTTCTGATCCTGAGGAAATGAAACAGTACCTTGGCTGTGAACTGAGGCTGCCCCAGCGCCGTAGCTGCTTTCGGTCCAGTTCTCTGGACGGCAGGTAGCAGCTCTAGTATGAGAGGAATTTGGGGGCTTGTTGATTCCAGGGCTGGATTGACGTAGCAGGCAGCTGTTGTTGATTATTGGGGCTCTTTTGAAGGGGCTTGGCGCAGTGTGTAAATGGCCTGGGCTCTATTCTGCACACAGACTCCAGCCGTTCCAGAACCCCCGAGTCCCCAGCATTTATTTGCATCCTCACCATGTGTATATACAGTGCAGCTCATATAAGCAACATGTTCTATGCAGTATGTATACAGCTTGAGGAAAACACGGACTGGGCATGTAATTCATTGTTATGATGACTTTGGTTAACATGAGGTCACAAATGTTTTAGTGTCTATCAGTTACTTGAAACATACCATTGGGAGGGGGGGGGGGTGTCAGAGCTATTTCATTGTATTCTTTAAACATTAGCAGGCAATCCCAATGGCGTGCCAGAAAGTGGAACAATCAGCCTCTTTCTGGCTTGTATATGCTTTATTTATGGTCCTTGGCTGTCCCGCTTCACAAAACTTAAATTTATAGGAACGAAAAAAATAAAACACACAGACACAAACAAAGTGAAGAGAGACTCCTGGTATCAGTTAGGGAACTATTTTAAACTTTGTTCATCAGTTGTTTAGAGCTGTCACAGCGCTACAGATCCTGAATAAGTAGACGTGACGACGTGTGTCTGTGGTGGGATGCAGATTTTTGTGGTTTGTCTAGGTTGACTGTTTCAGCTGTTGAAATGATGTGGTCTACCTCTTAATGTGGCACAATAATCTTTGTCTGTGGTTAATCAAAGCACACAGTTGATTCATTGGCCTGGGCATGGGCCACAGTGGGGTCGTTCTTTGACCTACAGCCCCGGGCTTGGCAGTCATCCTGCCATTCTTCTCAGTAGTGTCTAAAAGACAAGTGGTGTCTGTGGCACCTTTTTCATGGCTATCCATCATGACTGTCGTCCCTCATTATAAAGACATTATGAGATTCCACGCTGGGCTGGGCTTGCTTGGGAGATGGTTGATCTAACTTGTCTCTGTCTTTCTCTCTCTCTCTCCCTGAATTTTTGTGCATCTGTGCACTTCTCTCTCTCACAGTGAGACCAACTATTTCGGAGGCGGAACTTGCGACTGTGGACGTGCAGCCCTACATGTTTGGCACACAACATCAGCTAACCTGCACTGCTCACGGGTTGCCCTTGCCAACCATCACTTGGCTCTGGCAGCCCTGCGACCCAGACCAAGCACATATAGAGTGAGTCACCATCTCACTATGTTCTACGCAAGGAAATTATTAAACTTGATTTTCTGCATTCATGGTTTGTTAACTTCCTTCAGTCTTGAATAACTAAAAGCATTTCACAGGCAAAATGTTTCATTTTAAGCCCAATTTCATGGTAAAAATGTTTTATATACAAAACACTTTGTGTGATGTAACCTATGTCTAGTCTCTAAAAATCTTTTCCATGCTTTAAATAATTTCATGTGCAATAGCACCACATCCGTCATGAATACCCAACATAATGCATAGCATTTGTACCAATTCCACAACTATATTAGGGGACAAAAATTTAAATACCACCACAGTACTTGAGTTGTATTCATAAAAACACAGACAAACAGCATCACAGACTTAACAGCAGATATGTCTAGCATCCAGAGCCACCACTCCAGCCCGGGGATCCCACTATAAAACAGACAGAAAATTGACTGAGCCCAGAAAATGACACATTAATCGAAGGAACACCACCCTCGAGAGCTGCCCTCTCGTTTGTGGTCAGTGGTTCTGTAGACTGAAGGGGAAACATTGGGGAGATATATTAATCTCAGATTCCCAGAGCTGTTACAGAGCCATACAGAACTGAGTGTATGAGTGACTGTGCATGAATACCGGCCTGGTAGTGAACCCACAAACAAGATGAACATTCCCTGAGATCCTGGCTCGTCAATGACAGCAGGAGACCTGCAAGTCGTAAGATCAGGAAAACTATGGGTCGTTACCCTTGGGTTATCAGGCCTCAACACCATTAACAAAAACAACATTGTGGACTAAAAGAGACAAAATTATGTTACATATTACATAGTGTCAATCCACCAATGTTTCTGTTATTGTATTCATTAAATTATCTCAAAAACCCACTTACACTTGGCAGATTTATGAAAAATAATGGCAATGTGGTAGTGTGGTGAAAGCAACTCTTTGTGCAGGCCTAAAGATAATCAGGACTGGCACTAGGAACAGTGGCTGGGCAGTGGCAGGCAGCTAATGAGACAGAGGAACAGCTATAGCCTGGTGGGAGGCCTATTGTGCAAAATGTTTGTTTTATACAGGCCTGACCCTGCAAAGTACCTGTCACTGTAAATGTACCATGTAGCCCATCAAGATCTCATCTCATCTAAATCTTTGGGAGTTTGGAGAGGAGGGTAAATGTGGGCTCTTGGGAGGGTTTAGAGGTGAGGGAAGCTTGTTGTGTTGCATGTGGAATAAGGCTGATAGCGTAGGAAGCAGAAAAATGGGGGTGTCTTTATCACCAGGTTAAGAAGTTATCAGCTGTCCCTTGTTGACCGTCAAGGTCTTAGGATCAACCTTATCTCCTCTGGCCAGAAGATGGGGGGGTGTTCCTGTACAAGGTGACGCATAGCACAGCCCTTCCTGTCGCCGTTGCTGTTTCCTCCTCTGCCTCTCCTCTCATCAGGCTGATTGTTCCCCACCACGGGCGGGGAAAGGTTTGGGGGTGGGGGTCAAATCCTTTCTTTAGGTTTTATAACCCAGACAACCTGGTCTAGACCTGGACTCTATCCAGATCAGTCTCAGTGGATTTTTAAAATAACCTCAGCCTTTCAAGAGTAAAGCATTTACAACAAGCTAGCAAGATGTATATTATAAGGATGTGCGCAGCATGTGTTTTTGGTGTTACACCAAGGTTTCCAAATAAAACACATGCTTTTTCATCTGTGTTGAATTGCTTAACACTTCATCGTACATCTGTTTGAACACATACTGGTAGCATGATTAGATGGTCAGTTTCATTGCATTTTTTTCTGTCCTGCAGTTGCGTTGCTTACACTGAGCCAATCTTGGTCAGCACTGATGACAAGGGAAATTACTCCCACAACTGGATTAAGAGCATAACTTCCAAGCCTGAACTGGTTAAAGGAAAAAACAAGGTATGTGGTTTAACTTAGTGTGTCGTGTTTCCACACATTATTTACACAATGAATTCACTGGTAAAATACTTTGTTCACTGTGAAATGTGGTTGACAAATAACAGACCAACTCAGCAGTGGGATTTATATGAGAAGATGTGTAGAGATCCACAGAATAGCCGATATCTAAGTCAGTTTCAAGTAGATATGTCCCGTGACCAGGGCTTGAAAGTCAGATTCAACATCTGAAATCCATAAATCCTCATAATTTTCCTCCTATTGGCAGTGATGCAGTACTGAAAATGATTCATTTTGTCTGCATTAGTTTTGACTTATGTAACTGTGACCAAAACCCATGAAAAGGCCCTCAGCAGTCCCCTTTGAAGGAATCAGTTTTGTTTTTCATTGCTGCACTTAAAAAGACATGATTTATTCTTGCAATAAGCAGGAAAATCACTTGGTTGAGTGTGCAGTTCATTTCCCCCCACTGAAGGGAAAAACACCCTCCATTTTACAGATTTTTCATATGAGGGAGACCTGCAAATTAAGCAGCTGCAGCTTGATCCTGGGCTCATTGTTTTATTCAGCTGTTTAGACCTTTTGAGCTAAGCCTCATTAACAATTCGAAAGCTCTATTGCTTAACCCACGCATGTGCCGAGGGATGAGAACAAACCTTTCTAGAATCTGTGTTATGTCATTACCTGTGGAGATGAGACACTGCACACAGATAGTAATTAATAATTTTACATTTGGGCAAAATAAATATTGAGGCATCAATACATGTATGTCAAAAAATGGCATACATGGGGAAACTGTAGACATCCCTGCAAATGTCCTTACGAAAGTCATTCCATAGGATTAGGTTTAAAAAAACATTATTGCAGGCTGTGTCAAATTAGGGCACAAATTCATTGGCATACACGTTTTCTGCAGGAGAAAGAATCAGTGATCCTTCTCAATACAAACCTTCCTGGACACTGTTTGAATCTGCATTTCTGGTGAATATCGAGGCACTTTATCAACTTTATCAGCAACTCAAATCAAATTTTACATTTGGCCGGTCATCAGTTCTAATATATTTCTGACATAAATAGGGTGGTGGCACTTATTTACAAGTACCTGTGGCCAAACACTGGTGCTTTATGAGGGTTAAGACTAAGGGTCAACGATAAAAAGCAGTGGTTTAAAAGAAGAGGGATTTGTTGGAAGTGAATTCCTCTCTGTCACCCTACATAAATCGTGTTGGCCTGTGAATAAGAGCGTAGTCAGCGCTGGGCCTCTGAGTGGCTCCCCAGAAGGCCCAGTAGAGAAGGAGACTGGCAGAGGTCATAATATAAAGAAAACACAGGGGGAAGACATGGGCACAGAGGTCACAGTGCGTCTGGTCAGGTCACCTCTCAGGAACTGTGCGCAACCATTTAAATGACTGTTTTCGAGCTTGGGTTACATCATGGTGAGTAATAGCTGTAACATAATACTATTAGGCCACTCCATCAGTGTTTTGACAAATCCTAGCAGTATGAATTGAATAGCATGATGTAACTCTTTAAAACTATTCTTTTACTGCTTGTTTGTATGCTGAACACTGTGAGTAGACAGACTCTTAAACAGTTTCATGCCTACAGCTGTGTCTGAGAGTCAACACAATAGTTCCTACAAGCACAGGAAGTTTAGGCCAGCGTACACCCAGACAATACACCCACATCATTCATTCTCTTTGATGTAGCTGACTGCCCCCAAAAAAACAGATGTCACTATGAACACTAAACAGAACCACAAGCAGTCTGGCCCTCACCCAAGTTTCATCTATTATTTTGTCTATTTAACCCATTAAAATGTTGTACTAGCATGATGACAAAATCAAGTGTGGAATAAGACGTGCTTTCCAGGAAATGGACATGGAGCCCCAGCATTAGATCTATAGTGCAGGTCTGAAGGTGGCTCATTGGGTTAACTTCAGATGTATCCTTTCATTAATGTCGCACACTGGAGAGTAAAAAACAGACCAGGCTTGGTCCAGATGTCCTACTTGCCTGTCCACAGCAACTCGCTGATCTGATGGTGACTGAAACCCCAAGGATAAATCACACTAAGAGTTTAAGTTGCATTTGAAGCCCAAATTGTGATATTATACATTTGTTGTTTGTCTTCATGTGTTTTATCCTGCTTTGAATAATCAGTAATAATTACCCTGTTGATCCCAACTAGACTGTGAGTACCCTGGTGATTGGAGAGGCTAGCGTGTCGGGAAAATTCTCCTGTCAGGCCGAGAATGAGGTTGACCTCAGCATAATGACAATCCCTTTCTATGTTGATGGTAAGTGGGTCTCCAGAGTACATTTAAATCTTAGCAGCTGAAAGTGCATGCCGATATATTGAACTGAGTTTTACTGTAAGTGCAAAATGCCCTATACCATGCACTGGATTCTTTCAGATGATCTGCACAGAGTACATGTTGTAATGAATTGCAAGAACAGGGAAGGAATGTGCAGATTGTATTGTGCAATAAAGAGACCGGAGGGGGGCATTAATTGAAACCATCTTTGACTGTAGCTGAATGGCTTCAGGGCGGAAGAGAGGCAAACATGTCCTGAGCCATATGGAGTGCTATAATGGCACGCGTTTAAAAACAGCTATGAATAACTGCATTCCTGCTCCACTGCCAGCAGGTCATTCCTCCTTATCTGTGAGACTTCTGCTTTGAGAGTTTACTTTTTTATGTGCATCTGAACTTTTCCAAATGTTCCCAAAATGATATTCAGTGGGGATGAGGTGTCACAGCACACAAGCACAGTTCACTTTGCAACAAAGTGAATCATATTTCCTTAAAGGTTGAGTGAATCACATCTCTCGAAGGATGAAGTACTGCTTTTTGAGGAGAGTGGATGTAGGTGAACACAAAATTGAGATGATGCCAAGCACCAAAAAAACTGTCTCCCAGAGAGGGAGAATTCCCAAGAGCAGTCCTGCTCTCTTCCAGAGGTGAGGAAAATGGAAAATGATTGAACACTGCTAATAAAAGAGGACAGAATTGTAATAACAGCTGTCTTCTCTTACTGATCACAGAATGCTTTCCAGCAATCTGAGTAAACAAGCACAGTCTGGTTCCCCTGGGGCCCAGGCTCAGCTTCACTCCAATTGGATGAGTTCAGGAGCGCCATCAGCAGTGCTGTCCACCAGCAACATGCTTCCAATTAACAGTGATGAAACAGGAAATAACTGCAAGTTTGACATTCCTGGCCTTGTGACGAGCAGCTTTGTGTCAAGAACCATTGTCCAAAATAGGTCTCTGGTAGGGGTGGTGAAAAAAAATCGATTATTAATTAATCGCGATTATATTATGGACGATTATGAATGGAAAAAACATTAACCGGCAACCAACCAATCCATCCAGCTCTATCTGGACAAACAGCGAGCGTGTGGATGCGTTTTGGTTTTCATGGCAGGAGTTTTAAACAAGTCGACAAGACGTACGTTGACTGCAAACTTTTCCGCACTAAGCTAAAGTGCTGTGGCAATACTAGCAACATGAGGGCTCCAGGTTCGAACCCCGGTCTGAGCTCTTCAGTGTGGAGTTTACATGTTCTCCCTGTGCCTGCGTGGGTTTGCGTGCTTCTATGTGAGTGTGCGTGTGTGGTTGTCTGTCTGCGTGTCGGCCCTGCGGTTGACTGGTGACAACTCCAGGGTGTACCCCGCCTCTGGGGATAGGCTCCAGCTCCAATTTGGAAGTTACAGCTACACTACACAATACTGAAGGTGCTTTGAGATGTTTCTCAATAAAAGAGAAGTTGAGTAATTCAGCAGCTGACTGTTTTTTTTAATGGTGCATAAATACGTTTATGGTGTATTTTGGATTACTGTTGTCAAATGGAAACTCAATAATCGATTGGTAATCGAATCGAGACCTCAATAATCGTAACCGAATCGGGAAGCGATTAACCACCCCAAATCTCTGGCCACCAAGATATGTACGTCTGCTCGTGTATATGAAACAGATGACACAGATTCATGTAAAATTCTTTTTATTCATAATAAGTAACTCTAATTGACCCCATCTGATCCCTGAATATATCTGGAACTGGGGACGAGTTAATGTCATCGGAATCCTAATTTACTACATTCATCTATCTGTCTCCCCAGATAACCCTGAGGAAATTACCATTGAACCCCAGACAGCTGTGGAGCGGGATGACGTCAATATGACCTGTCGGGCAGCTCGCTACCTCTACACAGACCTGCAGTGGTTGGATTCCATGAATCGAACAATCACTTCCAATGTGTCCAGCCTCCAGTTCAGCCAGTACTCCATTTCCCTTTCACTCCATCTGCATAACGTGTCCCAAAACAGCACTGCAGGGTACAAGTGCCAAGCATACAAGCTCCACGAAATGGTTGAACTCAAGACCGCGGCCCTTATTGTGAATGGTAAGTTCGAGGAGGATATGAGAAGCCGATTGAATTTCTATTGTTAGCACCAGTTGCAACACCACTGCAATAGGTTTCATCTGTCATTGATAGTCGGCTGATGCACCCAGATGAAATTAGTTAGCTGTGCAGAAATGTAGCCATGTGTCAACTCTGCATGCTGCTATAAATTAACACACACTGCAGCAAGACAGTAATAAACTGACAAGATCTCAAAATCAAACTGTTTTTTTTTGTTTTTTTTGTGCAGCTAGAAAACGTCCTTGGCTGAGTCAAAATCTGACTAATCAGGCTGTGAACAGTAGCAGCACCCTGATACTGGGTTGCTTCGCTCAGGGAGTTCCTCATCCCTATGTCAAGTGGCACAAAAATGGTGTTCCAGTGGAAGAAGGCCCAGGTAACTTGAGATTAAAATAAATTATTTTTATATTTTGTGCAATTTTCCCCCAAAAATTCCACTAGGCACATGTATTAACTTCTAGTCTGACTGAATGTGTTTGTTACTGGCTGTTGAGAAAGTAAAGTTTGCTTTCAGCTAGCCACATTTACATTTACAGGCACAAAATAATACTACAACTCCAAATGCTGTTTGAGTATAAATATAAATGTCCTTTTGCATAATTTCATAAAACTCGCACTGAAAATATTATTTGTGGCTAATGATGTTTAAGTTTTGCTCATAGAAAAAGCATCCTGAGTAGGAATATAAAAAGTGTATTGTGCCACAATTTTACACACTCGAGTGCCTGAATAAAATAATACATTTCACCTGACTTTTCACTACTGCAGGCATGCGCATGCACAAAAATTGAGTCCTACGTTTTCTAGGCAAAATTTTTTATACTTCATGGTACCGGTTTGACTGAGAGTTTGTGTGTTGCAGGTATCACACTGGGAGGGGATGGGGTTCTGACCATCGAGAGGGTGAAGAAAGATGATGAGGGTCTGTACGAGTGTATAGCCCATAATGACGAGGGTATCGCAAAAACAAGTGCTGTTGTTACTGTGCTCGGTAAGTCATGCAGAAGCCTTCAGATATTAACTACCTAACCACCAGATCAACACTCTAACCTGCTGCATTTAAAATACTGGTTTCTTAGTGTGAAGTCTTGTGTGCTTATGTCCAATCAGAACTTATCAATCAGAAAATAGCTCTGGTTTGACTTCAGTGTGAAAAATGTCCACTGACAGAAAATCTGTGGCTGCCAGGAATGCCAAGTGAATTCCTTCTTGAGTTTTATGATCAAGGCTCTGGCTGAGGGTCTTTACCTTGAGGACATGACCTCTGTGAAGTGTTAAGAGGTCCACTAATGAGTGCAAAAAGATTGACTGCTACAACAGCCAAGGGACTGGAAACACACAGCGGATAATTAGAGTAGAAGGCCTGTCTCTTAATGTGTTTGCCTGTGTACTTTTTACATATAAAATGAATTGCATGTTGACATGCATGTTGAAGGTGGGAACAGCAATGTGGGTGAGCTATCATGCAACCAGTCTTTCTCCACATCTTAAACATATTCTTATCAAACCGAACTTATGATGTTCAACTTTATGATGTGCAAGTTGTTGTCATTCATTCCATCTTTACCACAAACACAAAAACAAGCTGTATGCATGTTCTGCTTTGGTTGTTTAGTCAAGGATCAAATGGAATAAGAGCTGGAAAAACATTGGGGAGATTTAAGGGATATGACCTTTCAGAGTGTCAACATTGATGGTTAGAAAAAAAGTGTTTGGAAGAAAATTCCATAGGCAAAAGCACGGTATGCATGTCCCAAACAAACCAGAAACAAACACCAAAGTGTATTTCCACTTCATTTTTGTATACAATCTCTCAGAGGAAATTTAGGAAGAAACAAATAAACTAAAGAATACTGTGAAATCAAAGACTCGGCATCTTCAGTTAAAAACCAGGCTCTTGGTTTATAATTTCGTAACAGACTGTTTTCTTATGATTACAATACAGCACAAATCCCTGTCAATATAATACAACAACTTATGAGATCTTGAGTACACAGTTGTTTTTTTGCCAAAGAGGTCTGGTAGTTGACAGCAATACTTCTCATTCCAGGGGATGAAGGGAAGCCAAACATTGAGGTAATAATTCTGGTGTGTACGGGAGCTGCAGCCACGTTCCTCTGGCTCATGCTTATCCTCTTCATTCGCAAGTTGCGGAAGGTAAGGCGTCACACCACTTTTTTTTTTCCCCACAAACCACATGAGATGAGCTTTTGGTTCATATACTTGATGTCAACTATTTTGTCTCTAGTGACTTTATGGAAGCGACTGACTCATGCTTCTTGTGAAATACAGTTTAATGGAAGGATAAATTTAGCGAGTGTTTATGATTTCCACATTTCCTGACAGTTGGGAAGTGCTTGTATGTAGGGTATGGCCTCAAAGAAGAACATAATGTGCTTGTGCGACAAAAACAGCGAGGACACATTTTTGTGCCTCTGGCACAGTCTAGTATGCGTGTAGAGCACGAATTTCATGTGAACATTTTCACCAATCATTTAAAACAAGTCGTAAGTTCTGAGTTGTTCCCTGGTCCTCGTTGTCGGTAACTTCTTTGGGATAATCATGAAATTCATGTTTGTTCTCTGACACGTTCAGCAACCACCACACTGTAAGATGGGTCCATCTATCATCATTGACCCTGATGAGTGTTCCCTCGAGGAGCAGAATGATCTTCTTCAGTATGACAGCAGCAAATGGGAGTTTCCCAGGGACCGCCTGCGGCTAGGTGAGCAGTGTGCAGTCCTTCCAGTGCAGGGAAAAATGTTTCATAGTGAAAGAGTTTTTCATAAATTGCAGATTGCAGTAATAAGTACGTAACTAATTCCTCACTAACTTGCAATGATATCACTGCATATGATGGATCTGGTTTGAACAGATTTTACTGGCAACAGCCACCAGAGAGATAGTAATCTGGTATTACCCAGAGCAGCGAGACTTGATAGCAGGGCATAGGCAGTGAGATGACAAAAAGTGTGATAGTTTAACATGGGGTTAAAAGTTCAGCTTAAAAATGGTTGATAGTGAGGATAGCCACATTATGGTACAAGGAATAGGTGCCACCCCTCTCTGCAGCTGGTGTGTAGGGTCATTACTTATCAGTGACCTGCGCTGTCATCCAGTCGTAAGCAAACTATAAATTCTTTAGCAAAACTGCCTGGTGATCAGAGTCTCAGCGTCTTGTTTTAATTACAGACCCATAGCCTAACTGACAAGGAATCCAGTCTGATTTTTCTGACCCAGGGACAGGATGTGTCTAATGGTGACCCATTTATAAAATACTTTCTTCCTTTGCCAGGCAAAACTCTTGGCCACGGAGCTTTTGGCAAAGTAGTGGAGGCTTCTGCCTTTGGGATCGACAAGCTCTCAACCTGCAAGACTGTTGCTGTCAAAATGCTAAAAGGTAGGATGTCAAAAAACATTATTTTTTAACTGTGGCTCCAGCCTTATTGTAAATTAACAGGTAGTCATAATAACATACTTCTGGCCTCTCTGGTTCACCTTTCATGATAGACAGGACAGCATTAACGTCACGGCTTTTACTGTTGTATTAGTAGCAGATGAAAATCAGCTATCTGTCATTTCTGCAGAAGATTTATTTCTTGTTCACATTGCAGACTCATGCGCTACAGCTCCACATATGCCTGCAATTAATGTTTGTATGGCGTGTCAGTTCAAAGCAAAGCATGCAATGTTTGTCCTTTGCAAAGTGCAGTTAGAGGTAAAGGCTAAGACCTCTAACCCTGTTCTTGACGAACAAATTGAGCATATGCAGAATGTCCAAGATCTGCAGGTGAGGAAGAGTTCAAAAGTGTAAGAGAGGGAACGAAATTAGAACATGTTTATATTATATACACACAACAGACCCTAAATGTTGGAGCAAAATGAAAACAGGAAAGCCAAGAAGCTAAAAAAGACATTTAGCTGTTTCATTTACCACAGCTTTGCGTGTGGATGACATATCTCATTTTTTTTGCATTGTTAGAGAGGCAAATTGAATATCTATCAGTGCTGGTGATATGGGAATGATGTATCAGTAAGGATGAAAAATAAGGCTGTTGGTTAAATGTCTTGGTCACTGTCATAGCATCAATCATGTCTCAACATAAATCACAGGCTCTCCGCGAGGAACAGACTCTCTGGCTGTTGTTAGTCGTAGGTCAAACTTAATGGAAAGCAGCAGGTCTCCACAAATTGACCGTTGTTTAGCTCCAGACTCCCGAACTGCTTTAGCTTCTAGCTCATAAATATCTGGTTGGTCGCAGCAACATAAAACAACCTCTAAATCTTGATTTTCATAGTTCAAGTCAAAGACATTACATTGTTGTTCAAACTTGTCAAAGTCAGGTATGTAATGTGAGCACCTCCCGTTTCATCTCTCTAACTTTGTTGGCATTTATCTCTGAGGATTTCCTCCATCAAAAGCATATCACTGGACCTAAAATAATAATATTATTGATTGGATTGGATTAGATTATTTGCGGTATATTTATTCTTATATTTACTCTCAAAATTCATTTCCCCAGTAATCCATATTGAGGCTTTTTATTGCATTTTCAAAGTAAGATTTATACTGAGACCTCTGCATCATTTTTGATTTGATTTGTTATATGAAGTTTGTACTATCCTGTGTATGAAAATACCTTTCAGCATGATAACAGAACTGCCTATTTTTCATACCATTATCTTTGTCCATATTAACAACATTTTCTTGTGAGATGGGCTCGTTTTATTGAATTAAATGGTCTTGTCCTCCATCTTTACTTTATAAAAGTGAAAATCATTTTCTTCTTATTGTTATTACATTTTCATACAGTTTGGGTTTCCAAGTGTACGTGACTATAGTATTGCTAGGTAGATCTTAAAAATCTTAAAGAACTTAAAAGGAATTTTAAATTATTGTGAAAATGAATATCCTTTTTGTCAGGATGTTTAATACACTAACCAACTCTGAACAAGTCCCTTATGTGTTTACAGGAGGTGCTACATCAAATGAGCGGAAAGCTCTGATGTCAGAGTTAAAGATCCTGATCCACATTGGCCATCACCTGAATGTGGTCAACCTGCTGGGAGCCTGCACAAAGCCTGGAGGTGGGCTTTATTACAGAGGATGTTATCAAGTGCAATCCTATTGTTCTGATATTCAGTTGTAAAAAACAGAAGGAAAGAGAAAAGGAGATTAAATTCTTGTTATGTTGCCAGTTAAAGTGCCAGTTTAGGTTTAAATCATCATCTTTATCTTTCTTGCCTTCTTTTATTTTGAAGTATTACACTATTGCCGTAGGTATAATCATAAGAAATATACCATTTTAACAGGACCGTTGATGATGATAGTGGAGTTCTGCAAGTATGGCAACTTGTCCAACTATTTGAGAAGCAAGAGAGATGACTTTCTTGTCTACAAGGTGAGTCACTGGCTGCATGTATTAGACTTTCCGGCACTCTTGCTTTCTCATCATTTTCAGCCACAAGTTGAGCAGTATGAGCGTGGAGTCACTGTTTTAACACCCACGTTTCACCTCATCTCATTTAACATGATATATGGTCAGAGCCAGGACGGTAAAGTGGTGTCGTCGGGATCATCCTGTGAGCTGAGCGAGTTGATGAAGCGCCGCCTGGAGAGTGTAGCAAGCACCGGAAGCTCGGCCAGCTCTGGGTTCATCGAAGATAAGAGCTACTGTGACTCAGAGGAAGAGGAAGAAGGTAAAGGCCAAGCACGTCTTTCTTCCCTTCAGCCCCCACACCCCTCTCACCTCTGTTTGTCCCTCCTGCTGTCTCCCTCCTCACCCCTCGTCTCACCTCTGCTCCAACCCTCCTGCTCAGGAATGAAAATCCCATTGAGATTGTTTTCTAGCCTGAGTCTGATGGGACGTTTCCTGCTCCTGTTCAGCAGTACAATCACTGCAGCAGGAGCCACTGTCACCCCACTGAGCCTGCGGAGGCTTCTGTTTATTTCCTGTCCTGACCCGAGTGTTGCTCTGATTTCGGGCTCCAGCTCAGGACCGGCACGTTGGCCATGTTGTTCCTCTTGTTATTTCTGGTTTGATTAGCTGTTTACTCAGGTGTGCCAGTGGAAGGACTCCTTTTGAGTTCCTCTCTTAGACCCCCGACCAGCACACTGGGCCCATAACCACACGTTTCACCTGACATCAGAAAAATAGGAGGAATTGTAATTTGTTTTTTTATCTCTCATCAGCAAAGGATGTTTTAAATATAGTGTGTAGGTAGAGACGTGTACGTGACAGGATGAATTGTTTAGATGAAGTTTTGTAGTCCGGGACTCTACATTTGCAGTTTCCCCAGGAGACGTTTCATTGTCTCATCTTATCTGACTTATCTGAAAGGAGTAGAGAGCTGATCACCACTCTGACTGCATTTAAAAACACGTCTACATGAGTAGGATTTTTGTCCTAACTTTAAAGTCCATATATGAAAAATTTTTCTCACTGGGAAAACGTTGTGTCTGTGTTCTTTTGTTTCACAGAAGCTGAGGATTTATATAAGAGAGTCCTGACATTGGAAGATTTAATTTGCTACAGTTTCCAAGTCGCAAAAGGCATGGAGTTCTTGGCTTCACGCAAGGTATTCTCTTCTTCACACAAATCACTATAGAAATATGTATTCTCTTGTGGAAAGAGTCTGTAAGTTGTGTTATATATTATGGAATTATTTTTATTTAGGGTTCATGTTATTTTGATTAAACTTTCCCCAGTATGGTGAAGGATCACTTTTCTAACCCTTGTTTAACTGGTCCATTTAAACCAGCTAAGTCAGCAGTGTTCAAGCAGCAGCAAACTGCTTCACACTAAAATTACTATATAAGTAGTCAAATCTTTTTAAGATTGGCGTGCATGCAGATCATGCTGAATGTCTCTGCATTGTGAAAAAATATACAACAAATGACAACTTAAAAAAATTTGGTTTAAATCAAGTGTTTCTACCATAACACAAATTATTCAGTCACTGATTTATTTGTTGTTTAATCTTGCCTCTGTAAGTCTAGTGTTTTTAAAGGATATAAGACTAGTACCCATTTATATAAAGTCATTCATAATTTCGGGGAGACCTGATGGGACTATTTAGAGAATGAAGCCATTGTTGGAAATAACCTTTTACAGACCATTTCTTAGCCTGGATATGAAACACATAATTTTCTATTGTAATATCACTGATGACTTGACCATGTGTTGCTCCTGCAAGCAGCCGTGCTTTATAGCATGCAGAGTACCTTGGTAAAGTCAATCACATATATGTAAATTTCTTCCTTTTTTCAATAGTGCATCCATCGGGATCTGGCTGCACGAAACATACTGCTCTTTGAGAACAATGTTGTGAAGATTTGTGATTTTGGACTTGCCAGAGACATCTACAAAGACCCGGATTATGTCCGAAAAGGAGATGTAAGTTTATGAATGTCGGCTGCGTCTTACAGTCTCTGTTTCCAGTTGTCTGTTATTTACTATCTTGCAGAGAAAATGCTCAAAAGCCTTTTCATCAATAGATAACATGCAAAACAGAAAGATGCCACTAAATTGGCAGAAAAAATAAGGACTGAATAAATTCAGCAGGCCTTGGAAACTGGAGACTAAATTAGGTTTAGATGAATCAAATGCAGCGCCTACTCAGACATTTTGACAGTATGATTAGTGGTGGTATGGATAAGTGAGAGTTCTACACTGGTGACATAAGGCAGTAAATGATTTCTTATCTTAATCCTTGTGCACAGGCTAGACTGCCGCTTAAGTGGATGGCACCTGAGGCCATTTTTGACAAGATCTATACAACTCAGAGTGACGTCTGGTCTTTTGGTGTTCTCATGTGGGAGATCTTCTCTCTGGGTAAGTGTCATGGCTCAGCGCTACAAAACCACTACCACTAATTCACACACATACTGGACACATGCAAGGAAGCAAAGGAACCTTGCTTATGTAAAACTCACACATCCAGACATGCAGACAACAGCAACTAACAGCTATGAAGAGCCCAAATTATCTGCATCAAAACTGTAGGTGAATCAGTCAAAAATGCTGAATTATTAATAGATAAACAAGCTGAAACCAGCATAGTACCGTATACTGTACTGGACAAATTTTCTTCTGAAATGAAAATACTGACATTCACTTCACATTTATTCGTAGTTTGGGTTTATTCTTAACATCTGCACACTCACATCTGCATCAAGCGTGGCATCTCAGTTAAACACTGGGTACTGTTATCAGAGATATTCAGTGAGAAGAGAGCTCAAGCTTGGCGGACTCGCTCGGTGCCCCCAGCTATACAGCCTCACCAGATGCACTGGGTAATAACAGTCTACCTCCACTGTGTAATTGTGCCTTTGGGACAGAGGTCCTGGGCTTGCATTGTCAGCCAGAGAAAACTATTTTCGTGCCACTCGTGCTAAAAGCATTAGTGAAGTGTTTTTTTAGTACAGACATGGGACATTAAAACGAGAAAACACCTCCTATTTAAGCTATCCATTTCTTCCCAGCTGGCAGCACAAACTCACTGTAACCAAGCAGCCAGATACGTGTAAAAGTGTGGCCCTGCTGTGAAACCACTGCAGCCTTTAAGACAGCATTGTGTGTCGGTCCATGATTTGCCTCTGCACCGTGGCACAGAGCTCAACACACATTTCTATAGCAAGACTCAACGTGAAATATTGTATGTTCAAATGTCTCCATGGGAAGCAGGGCAAACATAAGAGTAAGCGTAAAAAAGCAGAGAACCCAAATTGGATGTATTGCTGCACTGGACTATTTGACTGTGCTGCTTTTGAACCGCCGCCATATGGTGTCGTCACCCTCTGCATTTGAAAGAAGAGTGTGTCAAATTGTATATTCTTTTAAATGCAAAGCACACTGACGTCATTTTGACACTTTTTTTTCCCCTTCGTTTTTTTGGGTTTCTTTCTTCCTCTGATGCATTCTCACCACGATTTCCGTTAAAGAAACACTTGCACATCTGGGTGGTGTTAGCCTGGCTTCGAACATACAAAATGACCAAGAAAGAGAAGTGAAAGTTTCAATCTGATCATGTTTGAAATTTCAGGATAACCCGAGTGTGTTTTCCAGATCGCTCAGTGTGTCAGTTTTGTTTTGTAGGTTCACATATCCGAACCTATACTTGTTAGTATAGAGTTGATACCAAAAAGTGCTCCAGGTCCCTATGGCCTTTGTCATACTACATATAAACCATTATCTGCGCATATATTGGAAAAGGTTTGGCTCATGAAATGTATCATAAAACATAGGTGGTGTGTGGGGATTGAAGCAGGCACACAAAAATTTTATTTAATGAGTTAAGAAATTATGTTTATCACATAGAACGGGACTGTATTTTCCAAAACCAACAAAACCGGATATTGGATGCAAGTTAGTTCAGTGAATGACTGCATGTTTTCCACAGGGAGCCAAGCGTGAAGTAGGGTCGGCTCAAATTCCGATTTTATTACCGACATTACAGTTCAGAAGTACATAAAATCAGCAGTGTTTCACTTCTGCTTGATGAGTAATACTTTTGACAGACTCAACAGTCCAAATATAACAATATGACACATGTACTAAATATCATGAGTGGACCAAAGTAACATTATCCAATCATTTCTAAATACTAATCACTTGTACTATTAAACTTTTCATTGAAAATTTGGTGGGGATTTTCTATTCTCTGTGGTGTTTCATGCAGGTTATCATCTAATTCTAACTCATCTGGATTAGTCTGTTTGGATTTTACAGTCTTCATTTCATACACCCTCACATAATCAAGTAAAGCACCATATATATCATACAGTACTTCCATGTTTACAATCATGTTATGATACGTGTCATACACATGGATTGTGTTTTGCCTTTTTTTTATGTACGACAAATAACCTCTCGCCCTCTTTCCTCTCCCAGGTGCCTCCCCCTACCCCGGTGTGCAAATGGACGAAGAATTTTGCTGCAGGCTGAAAGAAGGGACAAGGATGAGGGCACCAGATTACGCTTCCTCTGAAATGTGAGAATTCCTATTAATTATACTTATGTAAACAACAAATGACGTTTGTGCCTGCATGCTGTCCACCGCAGTAAAGTGGACTGCATTTCAGAGCACTGACTTTTTTTTTTCCTTTTTTTTTTTTTTTTTGCTCCGATTTTCTGTCTTATCCTGTAAATCTGTCTTTGACAATTTGGAATTGCCAACATGTAATTGTTTGTACTTTGCCAGAAAGCAAAGCATGTCAAGCATATCAGATGTAGTGAAGCCAGTGAAGACCAGACTCATATTCCACTGAGCTATCATTGCATTGAAATCTGTGAGAGAAGTCTTGTTTATCTCAGCCAGCTCCATACCCCTGGCAGTATGTTCTCCTCACAAAGGCAGAGAAAGTAAAGGCAGCAAGTAAAACCCTCCCATGCCGACATACAGCTGAGAGGAGGCATTGTTTCTTGATGGTTGCATCAGCAGGTCAGGGGCGCCTGATTAGAATCATGGGCAGCCTTGCTCTAAAATGTTGCAGGAGGAAACATTAGCTACCGATAAGCTCAGCAGTGGCGAGCTTGAGAGCTCTGAAGCATTTTTTTGAGCAGCACATTTAAATGCAATGTTCCCGCAGTCCAAGTTCCCCCAGTGAGGAGAGTCACAGACTGGAGACGTTTTTTTTTAAACAGGGCCTGGTGGATGGTGCTAGACATAAATATCTGTGGGAGAACAGAGAGTCCTCTTCTTTGGTATCAGGGCTGTCAGTCAGTGATGCAGCTAGGTAAACGTTTTTGTAATAATAATACTTTGGCTCTTTTGTACTATGTGCTCATATCCAGGCCCAGCGATCGCAGTCTGAGCTCTGTAACTGAGTCTCACCCTAACATATGTGCATACGTTGTCTGGTTTTAATTTAAAATGACTCATATCGTCAAACTTCACAAACCTTATTTGTTTTGAAAGCATAATGCTGCACTTCTGCTTTATAATGATTTGGTAACAAAAGGTCCAGAGTTTCAAAGCAACGTGTGCCAAGTAAAGCTAACTGAATGAATTTATCAGCTCTGTGAAGGAGACGGTGATTGGAAATGATATACAAAATCTAATCCAGACTGTAGGTTTCAGTACAGAGCAGAAGATCTGTAGATGCAGACCCAGTGGTGCCAAGAATCTTATGTACTTTCCATCTTGGTTCAGGCAGCCTATTGATGAAAATAGAATGGCCAGATAATATATTTTGCATGCTTAAGACTGTGAGGGCTGCCTCTAATTTAAAGCCAAGATGAAGCCTGCTGATATCAGTTTAAATGGGATGCACAGTAATGCACTCAGAGTCAGTGGGGTTGTATCCGCTGAGCCCCTAAAGAGGTCTGCAGTTGATCACATGTGTCTGTAAACCCAGGTTTTGACACCTTGACCCTGACCCCAAACCCGTAATATGTGAATGATAAAAAGCACATGAGGTTTTGGGCAGCATTGAGTAATTAATTGGTCCCACTGCTACACTGATTCCTCAGGAATGTTGTCTACCGCCTGTTCCCCAGTCCTGATGCATTGCAGAGGAATTTAGCGGATGCTGCTTGGAGAGTAGGAGGACAACAAATAGGATGCTCACTTCCCATCCTACCACTCTTGCCCAACCGGACAAAGTAGCTCAGTTCCACAGATTCTCCCCGCACCCCCCACCCCCTCCACCCCCCTTAGAATCACCACACTCCCTCAAGACCCAAAACATGCGTGGGCAGGCTATTTATTCTCATTACGAACCAGGCAGGAAATGTGGTTTAAATTGTGCAGTCATACAATGTGTCTACTTCCCCCCTGAATGATATGCATAAAGGCTGTGATCATGCTCTCCACATCCTGTTACCGTTAGGAGGGCTACCACCTGGGCAAGTATAGTCTACTCTCATTAATGTGAGAATCACAGCCGTTCAGCTTCTTTCAGCCGGGCCTGACAACACTGAGAGGAGCAGAGAGGTCTGGATGCCCTGCGCACAAACACAGATGGAGAGGAGGGAGGGGTCAATGCAGCAGCAACAGACCATCTGCTTTTCCAAGTTGTCTAAGTGAATATGATGCTAGACGGGAATAAAAATAGTTTTACTTAGAAAGAAACAGGATAGGAATCCATCACCTACCGATCCTAATCAGTAACATGCTGTGAACGTAACTTAAACAGTAGCCTTGCAGCCCTGTTTCTAAATTCCTGCACAAAATAAGACAGACCACTGCAATTGAAACTCACATAAAGGCTCTGAGTCCTCCCACATGGGCAGAGATTCTGACAGCTCGTCAGAGACCTGAGCCAGGACCTGTACTCGCACTTGTCTTCACACCCAAGACCAGGAGAAAATTGGATACAACCCGCGAGGCTCAGGAACACCTGAAAATAGAGAACAGAGAATAAATAAATGTTCTAGATGACAGCCGACTTAAAGGAGTCCCAGATGTGCATAGGGTTTTGTGTACTGAAGATGAACAGACAAAATATTACCAAACATGATGTAGCTGTTTTTACACAACAATTTTCACACTTTATAGCACATCAGCACAAATATGATGCCTGTTGTTCTTGGCATTAGCATTAAATGTGTGTCCATACAGTATGCTGAGGGTTTGCATATGTTTTTATGGCAGTGTTTGCTCAGTGGTGTATTCTCTGCTTGCAGATATCAGACCATGTTGGACTGCTGGCAGGGGGAGCCACAGGAGCGACCTACCTTCACCGAGCTGGTGGAAAGGCTGGGAGACCTGCTACAGGCCAGTGTGCAGCAGGTACAATACAGTGTGTGTTGTTTGAACACTACATTATAGAGTTATATAGAGGCATTAAAGAGTTCAACATTCATTATCTGAAAATTGAGTTTATTATTTGCAGCTGTTGAGCTCTGGTGTGAACTCAAACTAAAAGTTTGGAAATGTTTTCTCAGTCACTAACAACTACTGAAAAGACATTATGTTTCAATTTGAGACCCCCACATATTCAAGGGATCTTGACCAGATTGTGGCTTTATAGAAGAAATTTAGCAATATTAGTTACAAGATCTGCAGAATGAGTCACTGACAGGAAGCAACGTGACTCATCGGAGCCCTGTAGCCTAGAGAAGATTCAGAGCGGCGTCTTGCCTAGGGGGGTGCTCAGAGTAACTGAGAGGGGAAATAACACTCAACACAAACACTCCCTTTGAAATGGCACTACCAGCTTCATTAGAGGAAGCAAATTGCAACACGTTGAAAAACAATGCAGTTCTTAGTGTGACGCAACATGACTCATATTATCGTTGCAATTTTCTTTTGCTGCATGTTTCTTGTCTGTGTGGATCCAAGCAGATTCGCTCTGAGCACACGGACACATGTGGCTTCTCTTTATTGAGTGCGGCTGCTTGTTAAATGGTGGTGTACCGTGCTAATTTCTGTCTGATTTCCTCTGGCATAAACATCCACTTGGATTCAATGATGAATTGATTAGAATTTGGTGTCAGAGTTCAAGGTCACTGTTTCCCCACAAAACAGGTTTTTCACTACATATATTGAGCCTAGACAGACATGGATGTAAACTGTAACTTCTTGTGGGAGGCATACAACCATGAGACAGTAATTCTAGTTTTAGAAATTAATGAAGGCACGCAGGGTTTGTAGGGTTTTCTGCATGTCTGTTTCATATCAGGCAGAACCTTGAAAACACAGTACGAAATAAGTTATGGCCCCATGCACTGTAACTTAACAAGGGACTGACATTTGATAACACATTTGGTGAAAGAAATACAAAATGTTAGAAGAAGTTGATGAATGGAATGTAAAGAAAGAGGGTCACTTAGCATCAACTATCCCTGATGATAGAAAATTGGCCAGAACCCTAACGAGACTAGATCATTTTCAGTCATCAGGATGTACGAGGCATCGTCCAGCTACAGGAGAGAACAGGCTTCTTTGCTCAGACTGAGGAAGAAAAGGAATTATACTTTTCTTCCACTGCAGAGTACACACTGGACTGTAGATTGTCCAGTGAGGCAATAAGAGACAAAGACAAGGCCACACATTACACAGCATGAACGCTGCAGCATGTTGCATTACAAATGAGTCTGTAAAAGCTATCTTCATGAGAAAAGGTTCAGACTGGAACAGTGGAGGGGTTTGACTCTCATTAATAAAGCTAATGTTTCAGTGCATGAAGGCTGGTCACAGACTCTGCTTCTCTAACCTCATGAACGTTGTTTTTTTTTTTCTTTGGCTGCTTGCCGCAACCTGTGAATGTGTGTGTTTGTGTAGCCTGCACATGGCATCAACCTGCTTAGCCTGCTTGTCTCCTTACAGTTTGCAATATATAAACATAAGGCTGTCATCTTAGATGTTCTGTCTCTCTGTGATTTATTTAGGAGGGGAAGCACTACATACCCATCAACACAGCCCTGCTGGCTAAGGTGGGAGACCAGTCCACTACAGTGCCGTCAGAGGAGACACCCAAACGACCCACCTCCCACTGCGACTCAGGGAGCACATGGTGAGAACATGGATCCTTGCTGATTAGCTAGTTTACATAACAGACACCTGAAACTCACATTAACTTCAAGAGACTTTGCCGATCCTTTAACTTTGCATCTAGTTCTTGATCAGCAGCTCAAAATTGTAATTTGTAATTGTGAGCATGTTATCGTGCCGATGTTAACGTTTATCTCAAAGCACTGCTGTTCCGGAGTACAGAACCAACAAGCTGGTCGAATGCCTGGAGACTATCCGTCTAGTTGGCTTAAATCTAAAACAGGGTTCAAGGCATTTCAATTTAAAATAAATCCCCTTCTCTGAAGGACATGTAAATGTATCCTCAGACTGTTAAAGGTAAACAGTGCTGAGTCTGTTTTGCAAAGAAAATACCTAAATTCTCTTCCCACTTTGCACTGAAAAATACTCCAAACAATTATTGTTCCTGTAACACTCAGACTAAACTCTGCAAGGAGAACATTTATGTCTGACCTGAGGACAATGAGAGACCTGATTGGCACATGATAAGAAATATACACATGGAAGCTCAGTGATCAGAGAGTTTTCATTATTGTGGCTCCTGTGAGGAATTTCCCCAAAAACCATAAAGTCAGCTTCAAGATATATGCCCACTTAAAAAAATATTTGTTAACGTCTTGGGTTTTCACAAGTCCTCCAAGTGTGTTTATTGAAGAGGTGTTGAAAAGCAGCAGTGACATTTACCCCTTAAGCTAAATTAAGCAGTCGTTTTAGCCTCTGAGTGTTGAAATGCAAAGTAAACAAGGTATGTTTTCAAAGTACAATGTCACAGATGCTACACATTGTTGATCTAAGTGATTAAGTTCCTGCGGTTTTGTTGCTGAACTTTGCCTTTTGGCTCCAGTGTAATCAAATGATTCTCTGAACAGAAACAGAACTATTTTATAACACTTTGGACACTTACCCAGGAAATATTTTTTTGCCAGGAATATCAAGATCCGTCCTGCCAGTGTGAAAACGTTCGACGAGGTTACCATGGAGAACGGGACAAATGAGAGCCACGGGGTGAGCTATTCAGTGTGACACTACACAATAAACAGACACGCAATATGCACTTCAACTTTTCCTTAACCAAGAAATTAGTTAGGTAACAGGAACAGGAATTTGACATTTTAATTAAAACTCCATGCCAGAACATAAGTCATATGTGTATTAAACTGTATGAGAGGATATAAAATAATTTTTGATTTAGGGTGAATTATTAAATTGCTTGAAATTGGATTCGATCCTGTCCATCAAAGTGTTGAAAGTCGCTGTTGATAACTTCCTTTCTTCCCCGGCTGTCATGGCACATTGAGTCCCAAAAGGCTTAATACTTTCACTTTGTGTATGCTACCTCTTGGCTGTGTTTATTTATTACTTCAACACTGTGTCCTACCATTGTTAAATCAAAGGCACTCAAGTGTGTGTTGTGTTGACATCTTTAATAATCAGGGTAACCTGCCCTCCTGCCTTGTCGCCGTCAACGGCTGGACGGCCCTTTAACTCTCTGCAACTGAATCCTCATGAAACTGATGTTCTGGAAACTGATCCGTATCATACTCCTAACAGAATTAATCTCCAACTTGGATCGCTAACTTTAAACATTCACACACAAATCTTTGAGTTGTTTTTGATCATCACGTTCAGAGTCTTGTCTTACTAGCTACACCTTACTGTCAGAAGTTTACCAAAGTTGGAGATGCAGAATGCAGCAGCAAGGCGTCTCACAAATACTGGACACAGAAAACATACCTTTACAGTGTGGATTGAGTTAGATTGACTTCTCACTCATTCTAGATTTGAATTCAAGATTTTGTTTATTACTTTTAAAGCCCTCAGGGGTTTGGCTTTTCCTTATATTTCTGGTCCTTTAACCTCTGAGGCCTGACAGCCAAATGTTGTTAAAAGTTCCCCAGTCAGAGAGGGATCCTGCTTTTAGCTTTTTATCAGATCTGAGTCTGTTCCACATTTCAGCTTTGAAGGGGCGTCCTGACGAATGGCTGAGGTTCATACCACATAACCAAAAACATCTTTTAAAAATTCCCCATTCCATGAAATTCTTTCAATTCTTTTTGTGTTACTGCTGTTGTATTTTATGTGCACCTGTGAAGCACTTTGTGTCTCTGGTTCTGAAAGCTTCTATAAAGATAACGTGCACTCACTTACTTACATTCAGAAATCATCTGATGTTTTACTTATCCACTCTCTGTCTGTCTTTCCATCATCATCAGGGTGGCCACTCAGACAGCGGGATGGGCCTCTCGTCTGACAACATGAAGACACTGAAGCGCCTCGAATCGCTGGCAGGTCGACCTCTGAGCATCATGGCTCTAGCGTACGTGCAATGCATCACACAGCGGTCCTTCACAAATCAACACAAACAAACACACTGGAATAGTCTGTTAACTACCTGCTTGGAAACCTCCCCACTGTGCTGGAATGTAGATGCTACAAGCGTCATACAACACACACACACACACACACACACACACACACACACACACACACACATACACACACACACACAGGTTTCTTCTGTCTTAAAAAAAAAAGCGGCTAGCTTTCCCTTTTGTCTGAAGAAGCCATGCGTGAGGGACAGCTGCACAAAGGAGAAGTGGGAGGGAAAAAGGCTTGAAGGTGACAAACTGAAGGACTGAGCACAAAAGCAGAATCGCTCCGTCACTTGAAGTTTGGCTGTTTTAAGAGCGCACACTAAAACCTCTTTGTTTTCACCAAAAGAGCCCTGAATAAGATACCTCCCAGGCTGATTTACCCTATGAGTCATGGCCGTTTTCTGTAATCCAATGCTAGGTAACAAACGCACATAATCTCAAAAGAGTGATGTAGACAGACTGTATATACTCCAAAATCCTGTGGAGCATTTGATGGCTTTAAGATGTGGATCCTGCAAGAGCAGGTACATAAAACTGTCAAAGGGACAAAAAAAAATCAGAACACTGAGACAATATGTTTTCACTTTGGGTGTTATTGCTGGATAAAGTCAAATCTGAATCGAATTTCTGTAAATCTTGTTCGCATTAGGGTCTCTGTAGGTGTTTTAAGGTTTACATATTGACTTTGCAGCGCCTCAGTGGCAGGGTTAACTTAAGGGGTCAAACCCTTGTACTCAGTAATCACACTTTAAACCCTGTGGTATTATTCTGCGGTTCCCTGCACAGTTGCAACTATGAATTCTCCCTCAGAGTATTATGGTTTCCACTTTAAAAAGAGGAGCATCAGTAAAGTACATTAAAGCAAATCTTCATGTTTCCAAAATCTCCTTTGAACCTTTGAAAACCTCACCTCTACAAACACTCTTTTGGATCTCAAAACGTGAAGTGGAGGTTACGAAGGCACGTTATAGGCCCGCTTGTGTCATCAGGGTCTCAGCGTGGCAGAAAGAATCAACCCAGGCATGCAGAGAATGATGTATATTTTGAGGGGAGGACTTCCTCGCTGGGCAACCGCTCAATCACTGCCACCTTTGAACTTAGGAGGATTTACAAGGACCTCCCCTGTTAGCTATAGCACTGTGAATCTTTTGTGCAGCAGAAGTCCACCTGTTGCTCCCTCTGCCTTCTTAATTCAGCACTGATTGAACAGGAAGGATGTAGCAGATTTTAGAGGAAAAAAAAACAGCACGAAGGAAACGTAACAAAATGATCCAGGTTTTCTACAATCAACAGTCTAAACTCCAAAGATGTTCATTTATACTATCATGGAAAAAGAGTAATAAAACCAGCTAATATTCACATTTGAAGTTGGGACCACTTTCGGCATTTCTACTTAAAAATAATTTAAACAATTAATTTGCAGTTTGCTTCAGCTCAGGGTAAACATGACTCATTTCCTGATGCTGAGTTACCCATCGCAGCCCCACCTCGTGCTTGGCATTGGCAAGACAATGCTGTACTATTGTTCATTATTTGTGATGCCTAGTTTACCAGGTAGTTTTGTTCATCAGAACAGCATTCCAGTACAGCAGTATCACTTCCCCCGCTGGGCTCTGACCCTTTGGCCTCAAGAGAGAAGCTCTGGAAACCCTTAGCAACGTCCAAAGACAATAAGAGGCAATTACTCATATTCTGAGCATCAAATGAAGCAGAAAGGCTCAGGATGATTGATTGCATCATACATGAATGAGGAAAGGGTTGTCTGATTGTACCGCTTCACAAGGGGCACTTCTTAAATCAAAAACATCCAGCAGTCCTCTATTGTGTGAGCGGTCGTGTCAAATTGTTTTTGAAGAAAACACACACACAACAAACAACAACAACAAACTTTTAAGGGGGGAAAAAAAGAGCTTGATTTTATTCACAGGAAGTTAAAGAGCACAGCTGGTTGTTTACCCCTTCCACACTGACTGAACCAGTCAGCCTATACATGGAGGCTTTGAATATTTTAGTCAATAATCAGGTCACAAGAATGTGTTTTAGGCGGGAAGTCAGCTGATCATCCTGTCACGCCTCGCCGTTGTTTGTTTACTGTACAAGCCTGATGATTCATCCATTATCCGCTTACTTGGCTGCACCTCTGTCTTCATGGACAGGAAAGTCAAGAGAAGCTGGATGTTAGTGCCCCAACTAACTCTTATTTCCATTAGAGATGAATCTGCTCATTCTGTCTTTGTTTATATTCATGGTTATATTTATGCTGTATCTGTTTGCATTTTCAGGATGAAGGCAGTGAGTAAGAGTAAAGAGTCTGTGCTGTGTGACACAGAGAAGGAGAAGTACCCCACCACAGTTCCCTCTCTGGACTTCAGCCTGGAAGACTCAGTCCTGGACGACTCGGCTCTGGACGATGGCCTGGAGTGTCACAGCCCGCCGCCTGACTACAACTACGTGGTGCGCTACTCCACCCCACCTGTGTAACCTCCGGCTCTTTCTCTGGAGAATCTGACTTTGCAGCCTCAAAGCCTTTGCTTTTTTCTCCTCTGTTTTGACTCTTATCTCTGGACTGTCCTGTAGCTACTACGTTTGAGAGGAAAACCCGTGAGATTCCCTTTCAAAGTGTTTAGAAAGGACGCTCTGAAATGACTCATGAATCTACCAACTTCCAGGGCGTTGCTGCGCAACAAAAGAAAAACCTGTAGACTGTTGATTCCTCTCCAGTTTTCAAACGTAGGCTGACGTTAATGCTGCTGGTCCGTTCCACATTCACTGTGATATGTCAAACAGCTGAAAACAGGCTCAGGTATTTCGTTCATCTACTGTGAAAGCAAACCACGATGATTCCAACTTTACCACAGATCTGTACAAACTATGACCTTTTATAAGGAAAGAATAACATCCAGAAAAGATAAGAGAGTGGATGGCTGAGGCTTTTCAAGTTATGTCATGTTAGGGATGATTTTTAAGCTCTCCAGGTTATGGAAAATCACAGCTCAGTGGAGGAAACAGGGTAAAAGCTGAGAGTAAGACCAGACGGCTTCAGATTTAACATTACAGCAAAGAGTTACTGTATATTCAGATTCCTCCTTATTGAAGAATCAGTTTTTTTTTTTTGTTCAGTCAAACTAAAAGGAAAGTGAAAAGGAAACCAGATTTGTTTATTTTCTTGTGTACAATTTGAGTTGGCAACATAAGATTAGGCCAAGACTCCATAGAAATGCTGTTTGTGCTGCTGTATTCACGCATATCCTTTGCCTTGTGCCAAGTATTAGTAAAGCTTGCAGGGCAGGCTACAAAAACTCTACAAGTTGTGTGGAGTTAGCACCACTCACCTCTGGTTCACTGTTATATTATTCTGTTGACCTTGTTTCGACAGCCTTTCGAGCAGTTTATTTGTGATACAGGATGCACTGAACGCACTGTGGACCAAACCTTCATCCATTCTCACATGTTACTGTGCACACACCCTGTAGAAATGCGACTGGCTTGTGCTTCTTGATGGCTAAAGAAAGCAGTATTTGTCAGTGAGTAAACTAAAGTATAAAGTGGGTTTTGTTTTGTTTTTTAACCCCAAGTGATGTTTTATTTGTGGACCACTTTGTTTTGTTTATGTGGAGAGGAACTGATTATGCACTGATACTTTATATCAAGTATAATTTTTGTATTCTAAAGGTATATTATTATGAAACAGTGTTGAGGGTCACATGTTACAAAGATTTCTGATTTTATTTTGCATTTTTATTTAACTCTTAACTCGTAATATGAAATTAATGTTTTAATGCGATGCTTTATTTCTTGCCATCCTAACATCATCATGTTCCCCTCTTATACTCCTGTCTTAAATTACAAGCTTGGTTTTATTATTTTAGTTACTGCTATCGCAATAACAATCAAATATTTCAACCTGAATGCAAAGAGAAATTATTAGTGTTTAGTTTTTATTGCATTTCTTCATACATCACCATGAATAATAATTCCTGCAGCAGCTCAAACCGTCCTCCAAGTTTTGTTGATTTAGTATAACAAGTTAGTTTTAATGAAAGTAATGTTCCCCAACACTGTTAATTGAGCATATGAAGTAAATAAATGAATAAAGATCTATATATTTATACATTACTTGAAGTCTCGACTCATAATTGCTTGAAATACTTCGAGGAGGAAAACGTATTTGTTTTTACGGGCACCACACTGCAGTGTGGCTCTAAGAGTTTTGAACAGCCGCTCATGATAAATCCCAGTGACCTTGATGATCCCCTGACCTCTCCTCTAGCGACACCATGAGGCTCACAATTTTCGTGCTTAAGCATTCATTTTGCTGAGAAACAATTTGTTTTCATGGCTTCACTCAATCAGACAAAAACATCATTTGTTTGAGTGTTTTTTAATCAAGCGAGGAGTCTTGCGCACTTCCTTTTCCTGATATTCTTCAGCCTGCACTGAAAACTCAGAAAGTGCTTCTATGAAACTGTGTCTCCAATAAAATAAAATCCTTGAAAATACTTGAAGTCAGTGAACTGAAACACAAACCAATGACCCCCAACCTTTCCTGCTTGTGACCAAGTAAAACAATGTTAAAGAAAACCATTGTCTACTGTATATTCCCTTACTACAGGCTTTAAGTGGTAAAAGATTTTAGTAGTTCACAACCAAAAATAAAGAAAAGTGGGAAAACACTGAAAGAATTTATGTTGCAGAAATGTGTTTTTTTCCCCTTCATTTTCTGTACATCATCTCATGACCCCTCAAATTTCTCCTACAACCCCTCAGAGGGTGCCAACCCCCATGCTGGGAACCACTACACAAGGAAGTATGAGCGGAGGCTTCGGACTATATTTAACTGTGACCCTGTTGATTCACAGTTTCAAATGCTCCTTGATTATTCCCATGTTAATTCTCAAACCTTAAAGAAAGGACGTGTTTAGATTGGACAGCGCCATCGGTGTTTGGCCCCTCCGCCGATCCTTGGACGGTGCAAGACTCACTTCCTCGCCAGGGCACGGTGTCGGCAGCATGTCTGTTCACTGGGACAATGCCCCTCCAATTGGGAAAGGAAGGAACTTTTAATCATCCTGGTCGCGACCAGGGGACGCCACGCACAGGACTTCCTATGGGAGATCAGTGGCCCGTGGTTATCGGCACTGGGTGTGTCCAAGAGGGCCGCATGCGACAGGACAGGTTGGTCCCTCAACTGTCTCCGCTTGTCCACACAGGGTTTACTATGTTTCCTGTGAGGTGAGCACCCAACATTACACCTAAACACATATCAACAAACTCAGATGTGGACTTTTTCCAGAAAATGACATACAAACAAACAAGGGAAGGATGTTGGAGGGGGAGGGTATTTCTTCACTGTCATGTCTTTTTTTTTTTTTCTTTCGGTAACAAAGTGGCTTGTGTATCTGCACCTACACACAGTATTTTTCCATACTGGCCAAAAGTTTGGCTCTGAATCTATTATATCTGGCCTGTCTAGAAGCAAAAGATGTTTATTTGCACAGTTGAGAGAGCTGGTGTTCTTCCTCTGTCCACTGAGGCTGGGGTGTTCCAAACTATTCAGGAGTAAAAACAGATCGTGTGAAGACATGTAGAGTGATGTACAAGTTATTTGTACAAATTATGATAAATGTAAATGTGTGTAAAACATGCCTACACTGTTGTGGTGAATTACAGTTCCATGACCTAGATAACTTCTCATCATTGTTCTGAGATTGGGAGTATTACCAATGAAACATGTGAGAGAATAAATCTGTTACCGGCAGAGCCAAGAACAGGACATGAGTCAAGATGGAATGTGTAAAATACCATGAAGGATTTAGACTCCTATAAGACTTTAGTAAAGTAATTATAAAGAACAAAGTTGGCTTTGACACCCTCTGTCCTTAGACCCTAGATTCAGACAAGGAAAAAAGAGAGGTACCACAGGAAGAGTATCCCCTCCTCAAAGATCTGCTCTGTCAGTCAGGCCTTATAGTTGCTAAAGCACAACTTTTTACAGTCGGAGAGGGTATAATATTCATAAACATCCAGTTTATATCAAGTGCCACAGATGCTTTTATTTCCCTCATTTAACAATTGCATTCATGAACCCCCTCCCCCCCCCCCACCCCCCTCCCTCCCTCGACCCCTTCCCAAAGCAAACAGAGCTGCAAAACACGCCATTAGTCAATGAGAAAGATGGGGTTAAGGGATTCAGGGAACCTCTGAAACTATGTGAAAAAAACATCCGGAATTCAACTGAATATGTACAGCTTGAAATCCTATCATACACTGATCTGAGGCCATTGACCAAACAGTACAAAGGTTCCCTGCCTCCCCATGCTAACAGCCACACAATGCTATTCCCAGACCCCTGCCCAAGAAGGTGAATGGTGGGTATGCCACATCCGCACCTCTCACCTAAATGCAGAACAATGAGCCGGATACTGCCCCCCCTTAAGACACCTAGCTTCAGTCCACCTACCACGTACAGCTAAATAAAGACTGCTATGATGGGCTCTGACATCGCTGTGGTTCAAAGGGCAAGGGGAAAAAACAAACAACAGATCAGCCACAGATTAATGTGTTCTCATTTGTAGAAGTAATGTGAATGTCTGAGATGATGAAGGTGCTGTATCTACAAGCTTTGTTTTACGGGTAGTGCCACAGTGAGGAAAACATTACTTTGATTGTCCAGCAGCAAATGTGGTTAAGATGCATGCCATGTAAACTGCAATGTCCTGGGTCTGCTCTACACTGGCGCTAATGTTTACCATGTCTGCCATCTTAGATTAGAGCACAGACATTTTTTGACACAGTTATTTGGTTAAAAACCGAAGTAGTATCGAATCATTTTGAAGGGGGCATTGCGAGGGAGGCTGAGAAGCCTGGTACACAAACAATGACTTGTGGCAGACTGGAGCAATCTGAATCACTCTTTTATTTGACAGAATAAAAAAATGATAATAAATAAAAAATATATCAAAAATAATGGTGGATATTTGGCCAAAAAGGAAGAAAAACATAAAAAGGGGAAGAAAAACCCAACAATTAAAAGAAAGTAATACACAACAAAAGAATCAATTCTGCTTCAACTATAATCTTAACCTATGATCTGTCGCCCCTTGCTCTCTCCAGCCCCACCACAGCCTCCTCACTTTTATAAAATTGGACTGCACCTACTCAAGAGATCAGGATCAGTTATCTCTCTCCAAAACATCTACAAGAACCACAGTATCAAATAACCAATTATCAAACTGAAACACACTTAAACTTACTTTAAAAACACACTTTTCTTTTTAAACTACTGTTTCATAAAAACTACTTTAACAGCTCATTCCTGGCAAAAAAAAAAAAAAAAGAAAGACAAAACACCCCTCCTACTTTGCCACAACTGGTCTCTTCCCCTGTGAACCCCCCCCCCACCTATTTAACCAAATGGACAGCTCCAGCTCAGGTTTGGCTGTTCCTGGTCTGACAGAGGAAGAAAGTGCAACAGAGGAGACAGGTGAACACGATTTAAATTCAGTAAATCAAATACACAACTACTAAGAAACCTTGCGGTGTTTCTTAGTAGTTTCATGAATGTCTGCACAAAATTTCACATCAATCCATCCAGCATTTGTTGTGATGTTTCAGTCTGAGCAAAAGCTGTGGACAGACAGACTTAAGTTTCCATCCGCTGAGCCGTCCCAGTGGTGTGGTTGAAAGCTTGTCGTGAACATCGTATTGACTTCAAGAGCCAAACAAACTTAAGATAGATCAGGTGACTCCACTAGTGGACACCATCTGTGTCATGTTGCTGAGGTTTCAAGAACTTTAAACTCACTTCAGGAAATTAAAAAGAGTCTTTTTTGTTTATTCTGCTGGACAAAATCATGTGTTGTGCATTAGAAAGAACAATCAAAGTTTAAATAGTTTATTGGATCTCTTAAAAACACTTTCTACGAAAACATCAGAAAGCTTGTATTGTCGGTCTGAGTTTGGACTTGACAGGCTGGCATACCAGTGGAGGAAAATAGAGAATTATTTACTTTATTCATAGCATGTGTTCTCCTCCTGTCATTGCCTGTTTGTTTACTGATGATGGACAGAAATCAGACTCACATCAGATAAACTCAGGGCTTCTCTCATCATCCTCTGCTTCCACACAGTTCAGGGTTAACATGAGCTGCACAGAGCATACGTGCGTCTGATAGTGAATTTTGTTGACTTTAAATAGTTTCCAGAGAACGGCAACAAAACTATGTCAGCCCTGCACCCTCGGGAGCCTTCAGACTCATCAATGCCCATTCAAAGGCAAAAGTGCAGCGAAACCAGCTCACCCACTTGCCCCCATTGTTTACCTCTCTGGTGGGGGGTAAGGGGTGTATAGAGTGCTCATACACCAGGGGGGCCTGGGAAAAATGCTGCGACCACAGCTATGTAATTAATGTGAACGTGGTGGGGTTATTTTGGAGCTCATATGCATGTTTTTGTGTTAATGCCTTTCTGTGAAATTTCTGCCTGGTTCATTCGCTGCAGGGCTCCTGGCAGCCACCCTGCTGCTCTGTGGCTACTTTTGGTGAACCAAAAACCATTTGATGAGTCCAAATGTGGGACATCTGAACCTCCCGTTTGCTGCCACCAGCAGTTTACAAATGTGCGGTGCCTGGCACTCTGGCCTCGTCTGATCTACAACCAAATTGCAGTGGCATAATCATGCATCATTAATGAAAGAATAGGAAATCCCAGATTGTTTTGTTTTCTGGGGGATTCAGTTTCTTGCTGTGTCAAGCAGTAGGTTTGTTTTTAAGGTCTCTTTTCTGTTAACATTTTTAAGGCACAGCATTATAATAGCCAGAGCCTATATGGGTTTTAAATAAAACTAAAAAGTGAACTTCCTGTGTTTCTCTGTGTTGGGTCTTCACATGATGATGTTCAGTTCCCACACTCTCCCCCCCAAAGTGCCAGAATACCTCAACCCCCTCCTGCCCCCCCAGGATGCCAAAAAATGTTTGCTCTCAAGCAAAGCAAAGACAGCTCATAAACACAAACATTTTTCACAATCTTGCCAACTTCTATTTCTGTAATGTCCTGAAGCAATTACTCAGAATAATCAAACATGACTTGTGCTTGCAGGGTCCCGCTTTACATGTGTTTTACATTGCAGACGACAAACTAAGGATCGGTGCTTGTGTGTCAGCCGCGCAGGCAGTTTCTCTAAAAATAGCAGCAGATGGTCCTGTTTTACCTCCTTGCCTGCAGAGTGCTGCGGCCACTTCAATAACATGAAGTGACCGCAGCCACTTCGTGAAGTTATGCAACAAACAGAATTCTTGAGCTGCTTCACCACCGACTGTCACTGATTTATTACATGTGCACTGTGCTAAGCTCAGGGAAAGAGGTGACTTTTGTTGCTTTGTTCATGTAAAGGAAAGAATTTCAATATCTCTGTCATTTTAAGTTCTCTCTGTGTTGCACATTTGTTAACACCCAAAGCAAGAAACTGGGTGCACTTCACTTCATTCATCTTGGAACACAGCATGCAAATGCAATCCTTACAGTAGTCTAATTCTCAAATATGTTGAAAAATATCTCTGATCACTCTCAGTGAAAGTGTGACTCTCCCAAAACAGACAACAATCAGATAAAAAAAAAGTTCCAGAAAGCAAGAAAATACAAGATCAGACTCACAAAAACAACAAAAACAAAAAACTGTGGTGGAAAAGCTCAATCAGACACCTGGGACTGGATCCTGCAGAGACCAGAGAACAAGGATAACTAGACGGGAAATCGCGAGAGTGGTGCATTGCGCTTTTTTCGCCCATGTGTGTTATTGTGCTATTGTGTGTCTGTGTGACTCTGTGTGAGTGTATGTGTCTGTGTGTCAATGATACTATTGTGTGTCTGTGTTTGTCTGTGTCTGTGTGCATCTGTGTATCTGTGTCTGTCGCACCGCACACTATTGACTGTGTGTGTCTGTGTGAGTCTGTGTGTGTGTGAGTCTGTTTGTGTCTGTGTATCTGTGGCTGTCTGTGTGTCTGTGTGTATTATACACTATTAACTATCTGTGTGTCTGTGTTAAGCCCCTATACCTCTGCTATAGTTCTAATACAAAGATAGAGAGACATAGAGTTACTACAGAGAGAGAGCTCTGCCTGCTGCTGCATTCACGGTCGCCATGGGGACGACTTTTCCCTCCGCTGAGGGAGCTCACAGCTGCTCTGACAAGCTCATTTTCGGCCGATTCGGACCTGCCAAACTACTGCTATTTATTCAAAAACCAAACATGATGTGGCCAAACAAACTTCACAGTCAAAGCCACGAGACCTTGAGGAACGCAGTGATGTATTTTTTATGTTCCTAGTGTGAAAAATGTGGATTTTACAGCGAGTTTAAAAAGGGTTTTTTTTCCAAAAATCCTCTTCTCAATTTACATTGAAGTCAATGGAGCAGTTGAGAGGTACTCTTGTCGCTAAAAGGCTCACTATTGAAAAACTGTAAATCCTACAGAAAAAGTAAACACATTGTGAGAAACAGGACAAGTGTGGCTACAACACTGGAAAGTTTCACTGTTGTAGAGTAAAATTTGTGGCTGTAGTCGCAGTGTAAAGACAAAATTTCAGAGTTTTTTTTAAAGCCTCTCCACTCTAACCTCCCACTCTAGGCTCGAACATTCCGCAATACACACACATTGTAAACTCTGGATTTTTCCAAAATCACTCATGATGGTTAAAGCCTCACTGTTTAAAAACTACACAACTCAGGAAAAAGTTGAATACACCCCGAATACACAAGACTTGTGTCTACATTTTAAGGTTTGAATGGTGTTTCAAGGTGAAAGTATGCCCGAGCAGTAGATGTTTGAAAAAGGGGGAAAATTTGCGACTTTTTTGAACTTTTCCCATTCATTCTCTATGGGAGATTTTTCGCATGCGAAGCAATGCACCACTAACTAACCTGTGATATCTGTCTGATGTATTGTTGTAACACAACTCTAGGATTGTGCTTTTTCGGGCCTTATGCAATTTGCCTTTAAGTTTTAATATTAGATTGGTATGACAGTGCAGATGGGACTGAGCCAGAAAACCCAGCATGACCCTCCAAGACACCATGGAAAGTATCACAGTCACCTTGTCAGTCTTTTGCAATGCAATGTATAAGCTTCAGTACATTCAGCTGTACATCTGTGCAATATCACAGAGGAAGAAAAAACTCAGCTGACTTCACACATGATGCACCTCAGCACTATCCATCTGTCTATTTATCTACATGCCTGTACTAGCTCAATTGCGCCATCTAGTGAGTACACATGCAGCTCCTCCACAGAGGGCATGAACTAGCTGCACTGCACTTCAGGCAAAGCCATCTCGCACCTCACTTTAAAACACTGCACAATAAAACTGCACCAACATTTTGTATTACCAATATTTAATCAGATGGTTTACAGAGAACTGATGAGTCTGATTTACAGAACATGTTTTAAAGGCCACACAAAAAAGACTTTTACAGGAAAGAGGTGTGACAGACACAGAGCCAAGAGAGCAGAATGTGCATGAATTGCACCTTTCACTAGAAGCCTTAACGGTGAATCCAAAATGAAATGTGACAAAGGCAACGTGACCTTGTTTTCAGGGTTACTGTTAAACCTCAGGTATGATTTGAGGGGAAGACCTTGAAATACAGTTCGTGTTTTGTTCCTGTAACACTTTGCTTAGCTTAATCTGAACAAGTCTGTTCTTCTTGAATATCAGACTGTAGGGATTTTGTCAGACTGCAGCTGCTCTTCCAGGAGACGTGGTGATACATAAGCACATTTTCTGAATCACACCTGCATACAGCCTGCATTCATATCAAAATTCATCTGATGGATGTGACATGTAATACAAAAGGAGAGTCAGTCAAGTAATAAGAGTCACCTGATGACGTCGTTTCTTCAAGTACAGAGTTACATAAAATATTTTCTCCTCGAGCTTCCTCTTCAGATGTTACTCATGAGGGTGTTGAAAGGACCATCTGAAAAAGAAAGTTTGAAATCAGAGACAGAGGAGAACGACATGAGTAGGCGAATGTGCCAAAAAAGAAAACATAACTTCTGGTTGACCTGTATCACAAAGTATGAACAGGAAGTATCATCCAGTTTGAAGTAACAAGAAGTATACGTGGCATTTTTCTCTTTAAATCACTCTTCTTCACACTTTTCTATATCTATCATTGTTGATAGCACATGCTTTATAATTATCAGCCCTTCATACACATTTAATAAACAGTTTATGACACACTCCAATGTAGTTGTAAGCAGAAATAAGTGTGAAGAGTCTCTACTGCATGTCTTTATAGGAGAAGTTATGACTGTTGATAAATACTGTACAATAATAAACAATTCAAATGTCCTTATATTTTCATGTAACTACTTTATAATGTGTTTCAAGCCCTAACCTTGTCATCAATAACATTAGCTCATGTAGTTTCCCTTTCGTTTTTATGCTCTGTTTATTTATACTACGTTCGATGGGAGATTCTGAGGAGAAAACATGGTGTATATAAATATTTTTCCTAATGACAGGACTAGATATGTTCAACTCATTGTTTTTTAAACTAACTAAATATTATAGTCCTGATAGTTTATGGGATTATTACAGTAATTTATTGCCATCTGGAACATATTAGCTTGTGTGAAATACTCTTGACTGTGGTGTGTAACTTGGTGCGCATCATTTAATGCTGTTCGTAGGTAGAGGCTGCCCTCTTGAGGTAAATCTTCTGGTGTGTGGTCACACAGATTTCAAGAGTCACCAGTTTAATTGCAGCAGATGCAGCTTCTGTAGAAAACCACATGAGGGCAGCAGTGAGTGTGAATCACCAGTCCACAGGCTGAGGAAATTAAAGGACCTCAGAGCAAATAAAGTGCAGTGATGTTATCAAGTCTAAAGAGGATCAGAACAGACTGGGAAGTGTTATAAAAGAAAACGTAGCATCCATGTGAAAACTATCGAATTCCTTCAGAGGTCAGCTGTTAAAGGTAAAAGGCCTGATCTGACATGTGCAAGAAATCTTTATGAATAAAATTCCTAGTGTACATCATCCAGAGAAGAAACTGCTGTAAGACATACAATCTTGCAGATTCCTTAGAGAGTAAAAGCAACAGCTTATGCTTTTCTGAGACAGACACATATCAGTGATTGTGACATCTTACACCACAGTGTAAAGCCTCTGTTGAGGCCACACAATAAAAAAAAAAAGTGCTTGATGGTGCTAGATACTTAACAGGATCTATAAACAGAGACAGCTGACTGACACTCAGAGACGTGGCTGGCCGTGGACTGTCAAAGGCCAGCTCCATTACATTGTCTCATAAATATTTTGTGGTCAATAAACAGATGCTTCAGAGACACACCATCGGTGTTTACGACTTTGCATTGGACTTTTAGACAAACCAGTCAAACGGTTCTGCTAAATAAGTCCTCGGACACCTGCCGAATTATTCAGGAGAATATTAAGACATGACAGATAAAATACGACAATGAGAAGTAGTGTGTCCTCCTGATGATTCAGACACACAAGATCACAGCTCAAATTTTGAGTTCTTGATTTTCAAAAAAAAAAAAAAGTGCATTGATTTTTTTTTTCTAAAATATGTCTGACATTTTCAAATGTATGCTCAGTAAATTTGTTGTTTCATCAACTGAATTAAACTGTTGCTCTAAATGTGTCAACATTTAAACTTTTCAGGAACTGGGAGACCAAATGCCAAATGTGTTTTTATAAATCAGATCTTTAATCGGCCAGTTAGGTCCCTGAGACTCAAGTCACATATAAGACATGAAAAATAAGCAGAGGAGAAAAAGAAGTTCGCAGTAATTTCAGGAGACAGTGACTGATGTGTCGCAGGCCGCTGTTTGTCACAGAGGGGGTTGTTGGAGTTTCCTTGTAACCGGAATTAGCTGTGAAGTGCGACCTTGAGGTGTGAACACGGATTACTAAAGCTCGGGCTTGCTTCTAGAAAAAGTCTCTCATACTTTGCACCTCGTTTGCAACTGAATATCTTAAATAAAACGGGATTCAGCGTGAAGCGTGGTTGGAAACGGCTGCATTCCCACGATAACAGGTTTTTAAACAGGGTGGATCTTCTGGATCAAGCTGGGAAAGATGAAACTGTAGACCTGCACTCTGTTACAGGCTCAAACTAAATTAACTGTCTCTAAAAAGTGAATGAAGTCCTATATAATAAAACATATCTGCGCGCAATTACGCACAGGCCGTTTCTGCTTTATGCATATGTGCACGTGTTGCCTCGGCTTTTTTCCCGGTTCGTGCAGCCTGTGCAGCTGATAGGCTGTGGTGTTAATTTATTCATGGAGTGGAGAACCCATGTCCAGGATAGGCCCACTGTCAGGTGATGACGCGCTACAGGCCAGGCGCAAGGGGGACAGCAGGGCCGGCAGCACCGGTCACTCTCATTTGGATGCAAATCTCCAAGAGTTGAGGACTTGGCTGACGTCAGGCAGGCCTTAGTATACCTTTACCATCTTGTCAACAGAGACACATCATGTGAGACTGGAGACAGACTGGAACTACGACGCGTTTCACTCGGGGAAGCCTCTCTGGACTATAAAAAGCAGGATTGTTTTTGTTTTTTTTTCTTTTTAAATAAAAAACAGTTTCAGGGCAACAATGTCGCCTTAAAACAGGCCACATCATCACCCTTTGCTGTTTTTACTAAATTAAATTGTTTTTGTACAAATCATGTATGTGGGATACCTACTGGATAAAGAAAGCGGCATGTATCACCAAGGACCAGTGAGAAGATCAAGCATCAATCTGCCTCCACAGAACTTTGTTTCTACACCACAGTACCCCGACTTTACTGGATACCATCATGTGCCAAACATGGATACGCACGCACAGTCTGCGGGGAGTTGGGGACCTACATACGGTGCCCCACGAGAGGACTGGGGCGCATATAGTCTGGGACCACCTAATACAATTCCTACACCCATGAACAACTCCTCTCCTGGACAGGTTCCTTACTGCTCCTCTGAGTACAGTCACATGCATCCTCCGGGATCTGCGGTGTTACAGCCGCCGCCGGAGAACGTTACTGTTGCACAGCTTTCTCCTGATAGAGAAAGACGCAATTCATACCAGTGGATGAGTAAAACTGCCCAATCGTCTTCTACAGGTGAGTTGATCATCCTAAGCATTGTGCAACAAAGTTATGAGGTGAAGCGCTTGCCTTGGTCTTGCATGGAAAACTTTTTGTGCGCCTAAGAGTTTATGCTTCTCTTTGAGTCCCACAGAATTTTACGTTTTAATTTTTTTCCTGGCATTTTTCTTTCCATGTCACTTAAGATAAAGTTTATTATCGAATTTGTTAAATTAAACATAACAAGAGCTGGGAATCATTAGGGCAACATCGACACTGGGAAAAAAATGTCAAAAGTGCAGAAGAACTCTGGTCCTCTGACGCCTGCCTTATGCGGGGCAGCTTCCATTTAGCCTGATACAATTTTAAAATATTAACAAAATGAGAAAATATTTGGGCCACAACTGACTAAGCCTCTTTAAAATAACATTAATAATAACAACGAATTGGATGAGACAAATAGCAGAAAGAATCAGTCAAATGTGTACACAAATAATTTCTATATATCATAATTTTAATGGTTAAGATGGACTAAAGGCCAAGAGATCAGTCCTGTGCTTGAAAAAAAAAAAAAAAAAGGTGTGAGGAATCGGCGCCAGGCCCAGTTGTGATGTTAATGTTCCTGGAGATGTGAGGTCGACTTCCCTGTCACATTGTTTGGTGTTTTGAGTGTTATCCGTCATATCCAGGCGGTGGCCTTTGCTTTTAACACCTCTTCACTTTGATATGCACCAACCTCTCTTCCTCTCCCAAAGTTATATTGCCGGAAAGAGTGACAGTTTTCACAGCTAATGTCTCAAACGTGGAGTAAAACATACTGTTGGGCCTTACAGCAGCGCAAAGTACAGTTTAAAATGTAATATTATTTAATCATGTGCCCTAGAATAAAACTGTTTTACACCAACTATGCTACAGTTTATTGTAGGAATATGAGTGCCTGCCACTATTTCTTTTTGTTTTCATTAGAAGTGTTATTATCAGACATTTGTTTTCTAACTTGCAAACATAAAAAAAACCCTGAATATGCTCTTACGCAGGCCAACAAAATTGTGAGAACAGGTCTAACAAATACTACACAACCTACATGCTGTCCGGAGGTGTTTTAAGGAGAATAAAGTGCTTCAGTTTCTACAGATGCGTTTGTAATCTCCTGCGTCTTGTGATTTCTCCTCAACTTGTCAGTGGAGGATCTGACTCATGGCTGTTTGAAATTCACTGTTCTACAGCTGTCATCAAAGCAAGATCAAAAAGCACAATTTGCGTATCTGTAGATGAAACCAGGAGATGTGGAATTAAGACACAGCTAATAAAGATGCCATGTGCAGATAGGCCGGCCCTGGCATGCAGCCTCCTCCGTGTAAATTTTCCAGTTTAACCACTTGGCTGCAAACTGATGATCCTAAAAAAAAAAAAACGGACAAGCCAAATATTCATGCTGTTGTTTTTTTTTTTTCTCACCTTCGCAGGTAAAACAAGAACGAAGGAGAAATACAGGGTAGTGTACACAGACCACCAGAGACTGGAGCTGGAGAAGGAGTTTCATTTCAACAGATACATCACCATCAGGAGGAAATCTGAACTGGCTGTAAACCTCGGTCTGTCGGAAAGACAGGTATGTCCCGTGAAATACGTCGCTTTGGTTCGTTTTTCATCGCAGAAAGACGCAGTAAGTCATTTAAACCTGTGTCACACATGTAGCCTGAGTTACGTCTGAACAGTAAGAGATACAAGACAGAAATGTAGGCTTGTTTTCATTTAAAAACACTGAGGCCCGCAGAAAACGTGTCAATATTAGTCAGGCTCAGTATATTTACGTTCAGGAGATAGAAATACGTTGGAAGTGCTTAAATAAATCCTAACCCCTGATTTACTGCTTTTAGCTTTTTTTTTTAATGAATGAATTACTCCATGTTTCATAATTAAATCCCCTAAAACAAAGGTTTTTTTTCTGATTTCCTGATATTTTGAAACATACATACCCATGTTGCATACACAGGTCTTTTTATTTTCTAATGTTTTAGAATTGCAGCAAAACATAGCAGACATACACACTAACTTGTGGAAATATATTCATTATGTTGGACGCATATTTATTGTTGATATTTTTTATTTTTCGCTGTATTTTATTTTATTCTATTTTACGTAGAAATGACGAGATTTAAAAACATAGCTTAGACCCCAAAATATACAGGCTATTTAATGTTTATTGTTGTTGTCAGTTACTTTTTATTTTCTATCTATGCTTACCTATTTACAAGAGTTTTATTTTATTTAATTTTAGCAATGAATGGCAAGTTGAACGAGACAGCCCACGTCTAAAAATATATTTAGTGCTTATTACTATTATTCAGTTTAGTTTAGTTATAGTTTTTATTTCCTATTTAAGCCCATCTATGTATGTGCATTTTATTTTAATTTAATTATAAAGACTGGCATAGAGGTTAAACGAGGTACCTTAGACCTAGAAAATTATTGTATCTTATTTCAGATTAAAGGATGTGGCACATCGATAAAAGATATATATACATATTTCATTAAAATTTTTCTTCCTTTACAGGTGAAAATCTGGTTTCAGAATCGCAGAGCCAAGGAGAGGAAACTGATCAAGAAGAAGATGGGTCAGTCTGACGGCAGCGGGGGGTCTGTGCACAGTGACCCGGGTTCTGTGAGCCCTCTGCCGGTGCCGGGATCCCTCAGTCCCACAGACATCCACGGTTCTCTGTACCCTCCTCAGGGAATGAACACCTTGCCATCTATCAGGAATATACAGCAAGTGACTGTGACTCAGTGAAACAGTTCACCCTCTGGACCATGTAACATAACTGAGCACTCCGACACGCTGACAGGACACTTGATAGGCAGCCAGAGGATCTGAACTCACGTCCTGAAGCACAGAGCTGTGGATAAACATTTGATTTATAGCAACGAAATGCTGGAGGCTCTTGAAATATTGCTTTTTATAGAATAGTTCTAATAACGTGGGGATTAAAAAAAAACAAAAAGAAAAAGAAAAAATCGACGTGTTTCAAACTTAAAAGCTTTAAATTGTTTGTGAGTTAATAAGATATAAATATCCTTTTTTTGTATGCGATGAAGTGTATGTGTTTGTGAATAAAATGACAATTCAGGAACCTGGATCCAGTTTGAAACTGGATTGTATGTGGCTCATGTCACACTGGACAGTATGCTTTGACTTGACAAATTATTCACACACGTTTTTCAGCACAATTATATCTGCTTTAGTAAAGCAGAGGACAGCTGGCAAAGATACGGGTCGTTTGATGGCAACTTTCAAAATGTAAATAAAATGCTTTTTTTTGCAGTACATCTGTCATTTTTCCTCATTTCTCATTTTTCGGTTTTGCAAAGTTTGCGCGCAGTTTTGTATTTGAAATGGTTTTGTGTATCTACATGAGATTTACTAGTACAGATAGTACTTTTCACCAGTAAAGCACCTCAGGATGTCCATCTCAAGGTAATTATTTTAGGCACCATAATACATTTTATTCATTTGGTAGTTAGTTAGTTGCATTTTCTAATAACAGGCTCCTGAAAAATCTAAAAATGGTCGATCAACAGTAAAGACTTGCAGCTACCAATCGTTTTCCAAAGATGAAGCGACAGACTTCTGATCAATTCAGCGCATCTACTTTTAGATTTGAATTAAATAGATCCAGGCCTCTTTTCCAAACAGGAATCACATAGCTGCAAACTGCGGAACCGAACCCTGACTTTGCATGGTTTTGTGTAGGGCTGTGCAGGACTGGTTTGTTGTCAGTTGTCTCAGAAGTTGCCAAACTTTGCACAATTTAAAAACCACCTAGCTGTGAAGGAGCCCACGAAGTAATGGCTATGAAATTGAGACTGGTGGTCTAATTTTGTTAACCCATCCAACACATTAAACACAAGTCTGTCGGTGAATTTGTTCTACATTATATAATATAAAATAGTAAGCTGTTTTAAAACTGATGCTTGCAGCCTAGACTTCTACAGCACAGGTGGTAATTTTGGTTAGTTTTAGGTAGGCCTATCCTAACCACATAGGCTTTTAGAAATGAAAAGGTCATGTTCTTCAGCTCAAATTAATTGGTTTAGGTGACATGTTAATTGTCAGGTGGCTAGACTGGCTATTTCAGGACTTCTCCTGACTTTGACCTGGTTTAGTTAATAGCTGGTCATCCCCAACACAGTACAGGATAGATGTTGTGTAAAAAGTTACTAATTTTTCTACTAGATTCTACTAATGGTGGGATATTTTTGGTGATATTTTCTGCTGCTGAGCGTCTCAACACACAGGGGCGACGGTCGCTCTTCATAAACTGCTGCTCCGCGCTCCCGCTCGGGCGTCCGTGCGCGGCCCCGTGGGAGACGTCATGAGCGTCTTACTACCCAACATGGCGGACTTTGATACCATTTATGAGTTAGAAGACGAAGAGGATGAGCACGTAGTGAGCGAGGAACACTTGCCCAGATACTGTCCGGAGCCCGTGGTTATGCGAGGGGCCGGGCACATTACAGTGTAAGCAGAGCCATGTTTGTCGCTCCTGTCTGTCCGAGTGTCGCTTTGTTATCCTTAGCCTGCTTAGCCGATGCTAGCCAGCGAGCTAACGCAAATCACAACAACTAACGGTTAGCTTTATGCTGTGGCATGTGGATAAACGGTTTGCCTTCGAACGGGACATTATTGCGATTTGAACTAACGGTAACAGCCCTGTGTCCCCATGACAACCATAAATGTGGTAGTCTAGCAGCAGACAGTCACTGGTAGACAAGTTTACATGTGATGTACCGCTAGCTACAAGTCAGAGACTGTCACGTTAACACCGAGCAAACCACTGTGTTAATATGTTTATCGTTGATATTATTAAACTGGTGGAAAATAACCAAGTACATTTACTCATGTGCTGTACTTAAATACACTTCTGAGGTACTTGTACTTCCATGGTATGCTACTCCATCCATTTCATAGGGAAACTTTCTACTTTGTCCTCCCCCTCATACATCTGTTTGACAGATGTCCTTACTGGTTACTTGTAGAGCTGAAATGATTAGTCAGTTTGTCCGTTGACAGAAAAATAATATATTTTAATAACTGAATGATTATTTTAGTCAAGTTTCTGGAAAAATATTGAAACAATGCCAGATTTCCTCTGATTTGAACCTCTCACATGAGGGGGTTTTCTGCTTTGTCATATATCATTGTAAACTGAATATTTTGGGTTTTTTGGATTTTTCTTTTTCATATATCATTGTAAAGTAAATCTTTTTTGGGCACGATGAGCTTATAAACTACAGAACTAAATCCTTACAATAGTCTCTACTTGGGGTCCTGTGTTACAGGTTTGAGATATGAGTTGTTAGGAGTCCCACCAAAGGGTAATTTCCCTTTTAAACCTCTGAGATGAGGTTATTTAGATAAAAGGCCCAAAGATGTAAAATTATCCAACATTTCACATAAGGTAAAGATTAGAGAAATTTTTTTTTGTTTTGTTTTGTTTTTTTGTTTTGTTTTGAATCAAATCTTCACATTTTAGGAAAATGTCTGAAACAACTCAGTTATCACTGTAGTTGCTGAAGAAAAAAGGGGTATGAATTTTAAAACACAACCACATTTGTCACTGGTCATTTGGGTATGGTTATTGTTGAGCTTTGCCTGTCTAGTCAAGTCACATGAACATGAACAACTTCCTAGTAAAGTATGAAACTGTACCCCTGCTGACTTATATCTATAACTATCTGGTTTCCATTTCTTCTTTTATTCTACTCTTCAACCACAAACCAAACACTGCCATGATGGTATTTTGTGTCTGATAAGAATTTAGACTTCAAAAGTGCCTCAAACCTTTGCACAGTACAGCAGATAAACTGTGATATATGGCACAGATCAGCTGTGAATTGGATAGTTGATCATATAAATGCAAGGATAATATGCCCATTTTAATTACTGGCTGTTGATGATGATTGTGTTGATGTAATTAAGTATTGTATTGGTTCGCTGCTATTTTGATGCCACTTACCCTCTTTACATGAAGGACTACAATAGAAATAAGTCTTTACTGTGCCATTGTTCTGTAGTTGTGTGTGACTTAATGTCCACTTTCTTATAATGTCAATTCAAATTTAGTTAACTAACTTTTTTTTAAACTTAAACCCAGTGTGGATTAAATATGTTGTGTATTAGCATATCATCATGTAGTCAAACAGTACTTTTCTGCTCTGGCTGTCAATTATTTTTTGTCTCATTACATTTATAGTAATAGCAGATTTTCTACTTACTGATACATTTTATTATCATATCAGCGCTCACATGTTTTGTTTTGTTTTGTTTTTCACAGGTTTGGACTGAGCAACAGATTTGACACAGAATTTCCCTCTGTTCTCACGGGAAAGGTACAGTTGCTTTTTAGTTTTCTTGCATTTTAGTCTTGTTGGCTGCTCTGTTCAATTCCAAGTGGGAAGAATTAAGTAATTAAAACCACAGTGTCCTTTTGTTCTTTTGGGCCTTTTAACAGCCCCAACTTCCCCAAGCCACCCCATTCAAACTCCTCCAAGTGGTTTTGATCTGATGGAGATGCATTTCAAGTAACGCACCGCAGTGCATAGTAAAGAGCCTGAATGTGCTGCTGTCCAGCTCTGTAAATGAGTAAGCTGTCTCTGGGTCTCAGTTGACGGGGACCCCAGTGTTTTGGAGGGTCCAACTCCAGGTGATAAAATAATGAAATGAAGACTCTGCCGTAGACAAGAAAGGAAAGCTTCCTGGGTCAGACGCAGAAACACAAAAAGGCTGCAGGGGTAAGAACAGGCCGAGGGAAGTGTGGGGCAATAAAAAGTACCTTCAGCATTGTGACCCAGGGTGACGTGATGGATGAGGTCACAATTATGATGATTGAAGGGTGCAGATCAGGCCCTGTTGGGCTTTATGCTGAGGTCTTTGGCTGTTTGCAAAGAGACCTTTGCATCCTGTCATAAAAGATTACGACCCCTGTTTTATGGCGTACAGACTCAGTGAGGAATAAGCATCCATTCAAGTTGTTTGGCCGGCGCTGCTACAGGCATTGAGCTTATCTCTCCTTTGAGCCCCCCCTTGCCTTGAACAGTCTAGAGCTTGGTTAGCAAGTCACAGCCATAGTATTTGGAGATCTCATCTCATCTCTGGACAACATCTGCAAACATCTACCTGTTGGTTTTTTGTAGCTCTTTGATCTTTGTGCACAGATTTCTTTTGAGTAATTAGGAATCTTTCATGTCAGCACTGCCAAGAAACACTTTAATTGTCTTGCTCCCTTTTGCTCTAAGCTGTTTTTCTTCATGCTTAAATTTTTTTCTTTCTAGGAACTGTTTATTTTGGTGTACATATATCACTTCCCTTTTTTTATTATAGGTAGCACCAGAGGAATTCAAAACCAGCATCAGCAGGGTGAATGCTTGTTTGAAGAAGAACTTGCCTGTGAATGTGAAGTGGCTTCTTTGCGGCTGCCTGTGTTGTTGCTGTACAGTAGGCTGCAGTCTATGGCCCGTTATCTGCCTCAACAAGAGAGTAAGTCTCAGACCGCCTGTGACACGAGTTGGACATTTTAACTCTCCCTTATATCAGCGCTGATTACTCAGGGGCTGTTTTAGCAATTCAGCCACATTGGCGTAGAGTTGTGGAGGGTAATAACAACTAGTGCTCAATTAGTGGCTCTGTAGAAATGATACATTGCGCTGCACAGCTCCTCTCCTGCCCAGCTTAAGGGTGTGTCATTTAAAGGTGGTGTTACCACTCCGAATTACTGACAACAAAGTGGAAATTACTAGCTGGTAAATTGGGAGTTCAGTCCATAAATCCTAACACGGTGGCTGTTTACTGTTACGTGCTAAAGTGTAAAATTGAGTAATAAGTGTTCTCCTCCTTAAGTTAACGTACATTCAATTTTCTGTTCCAACAGACAAGAAGGTCTATTCAGAAGTTGTTAGAGTGGGAAAATAACCGATTATATCACAAGGTAAGGAAGACAACAAATTGCACATTAGCACCTGTGTGAAAGAGCTTAATTGTCTGTGTCAGTGTGCAGTGTAAGTTGAGTATCATCACGATGGATAATGACCATTAATCTGCTTTGTAAACTCTTAAGACGCAGCACAAGTGCCTCAAAGCTGTTTGCATCAGATTTGGTGCACGGGGTCTGAGAGGACAGTGAGGTCAGCACTAAAATGCCGTGTTAATTTTGTTTTGTCTCGCAGCAACAAATTACAGCGAGTAGCTGTGCAAAGGCATAAAGGGAACTCTTCAGGGTGTCTGGCCACCGTTTGACCCCAGTGAGACCAGACAGCCCTGCTTCCAAATTCCCCTGACACTGAAGGGGAGATTTCAGACAGATTTTCCTTTGTGTGTGTGTGTGTGTGTGTGTGTGTGTGTGTGTGTGTGTGTGTGTGTGTGTGTGTGTGTGTGTGTGTG
>JBBMJY010000002.1:14639284-14681693 GCA_037833715.1 Toxotes lorentzi | reverse complement strand
GTGTGTGTGTGTGTGTGTGTGTGTGTGTGTGTGTGTGTGTGTGTGTGTGTGTGTGTGTGTGTGTGTGTGTCTGTTTGAGGGTGAGAGAGATGTTCATTCATTGTGTCAATGTCTTTTCTTCTCTCATCAGCTGGGTCTGCACTGGAAGCTCAGTAAAAGAAAATGTGAAAGCAGTAATATGATGGAATATGTAAGTAGGCTGTCACAAGAAAACATTTATAAATAACTAGATTATTACTTAACTTTATTGTGAAAACAAGGGCTGTAACTAATGATTATTTTAAGTCCCAATTAATCAGCAGATTCTTATTTTGTCCGTAATGAAATAATATTTTCCTGGAGCCCAAAGTAATGTCTTTAAATATCTTATGTTGTGTTTGACCAAAAGTCCAAACCAAACAGTAGTTAGTTTACTATCATCAAATCAAATTAATTGTATATGAGCAATAAAGTCATTCAATTAAATAATAAATGATCAATGAATTAATATTTGCTTGGGTTTAGATGGAGCATTGGTTTCAAGCAGATGATCTCCAGAGGAAATGGCACTGTAAATACACACCTGCTTATAAAATCAACACTCAGCTAAATTCTAAATTCAATCCTGTTTCCTACAAATTGTGTTTATATTGTACTACGCTGTTTTCACAATTATGTTGTGGTGAAATCAGGGTGGATGACAGTCGAACAAAGCACAGGACTCTGACACCAGAGACACAGACTTTTTTTCTGTTTTAAACCAGATCATGATCTTTTCCTAACCTTAACCAAGTGCTGCCAGTGCCTAAATTTAACCATAACAAAAGTGTAATAATGCTGCTTTCACTATAAGCAGTTATTGCTATTGCAAGATTGGATATTTTGGTGGAAAAGAAATCCAAAAAAAAAGTTTTCAATGAAAACTTTACCGATACTCCTCATCATATTAGTGGAAAACATAAACCAGTTGACATCCTGTTTCCTTCAGAATGTATTTGCTGTTGCAGATCTTTGGGAGACAGGGCTGCTTTATTAAAGCTTTGCCACTGAATTTGTCAGTGTATGAGATTAATATTCTGTCAGTCAAGTAATTGACGAATGGTTTCAGCTCTAGTAACGTAGTTATTTTTCAACAGCTTGCAGTGGTCCTGAAAGATAATAAGTGTTGTCTTTTTTCTCTCTGTAGGTGATTCTTATAGAATTCTTGCCCAAATATCCTATATTCCGACCAGACTGAGGAGGCTGTTAACTGACTGGACGTGTGGCCCTTGAATCTTATCCTTAGTGCCTTGTATATACAGTATGTTGGAATAAGGGTCTGCACCGGCGTCTCTCGTGACGACCTGTACATCTCCCAGTACCTTGTACATTAGAATCTGCAACACTGTCACTTTGCTTTAGAGCAGATTTTGCACATTTTCCCGACAGAACTAGACATACCCCCTTTCGTTGCACTCTGATGTGTTTTTTGTTACATGTGACGAACAAGTGAAACTCTCGAAAAGTGCATTTACCCCAAAGAACCATCAACCTGTATCCCATCTATTATATCAGTAATCCCTTGCAAAGAATGTGATGCCTCCACCTTCCGTGACTATCCTTGCCTTATGTATGATTTTTTTTAAAATAACTACATGTAACAGGAGGAGGAAGGCAGTGGGTAATTCAACAAGTCTGTAGATTCAAATGCTGTTTGTTGGGTTTCCTTTCTTTGAATCCAGTTCTTTGCAAGTAGATGGGATGGTTGAAATTGCCTAACGTACAGTGTACGACATCACCCTGTGTTTTTTCTCTACATGTAACCCTCTGTACATGGGAACTAGCTAGTAAAAGAACTTGACCTGTAAATACCATGTTAGGATAAGCTGTACAGTGGTATACCATTGTTTACATAAATTTACTTAGCTCTTTAGTTTTTTTTTTGCCAATATATTGCTGTACCATAGTTTTGATTAATGAAAGATGTTTATGTACCTTTCTAGTTTATATGGACCTGTTTACCTTGTAAGCCATATAGTTGCAATGTACACGATGCCAGAGTTAGGACTGATTATTGCACTTGATCGCAATAGAAGGTCAGGATTTTAGACTAAAATGCATCCTGAATATTCATCCAGTACAACAGCTAACAGCAGCTGTGCTTGTTGCCGTGTGGTTTTTGCCAATGAAGATGACGTTCAGTGACACGCCATCGGTTAAAGCTCGAGAGACTCTCCAGCTTTACTCTCGGACATACAGTCGGAAGATAATGATTTGAACTCTGCACTTCCATTCTTTTTTTCAGTTTATCCCAACAATGCATTCATTTTTTAAATAGTTTTGTACTCTTCCCTGTGCTGTGTTTGGTCCTCCTGGTGTGTTAGGAAGCACATGCATCAACAGTACATGCCGTATTGAGCAGATGGTTCCTTTGTTTCAGACATTCTGTCCAGTGTCTGCATTATTTTCCTGAATCGTTAGTCAAGAGATTGCTGTATTGCGTTGTATTAGAGTGCCTCTGGATTAGGTGGTGAAACACAGAGAAGTACAGGTTGAAATCTGTTCTCTTGTACAAAGAGGAATTTAAATCCTTCGCCCAGTTTTATCCCTGTTACAGTTCTTGTAAATGTTTGTCATGATGACCAGATCCCTATGGAGAGAGAAAATAAATTGTCGATTTAGATTTTTCTCTGCTGCTGCTTCCTTTTTTCATTTGAAAGGGTTCTGTTGTTTACAGTCACGCTCAGTGAATGATGTGTCATCTTAGTTAAAGAAAGATCATTATGGACCACTTTGCCCACAGCCGGCCGCCCCGTTACCAGAAATGTAGCTATTTGTCATGTTTAACAAGGTGTTGAATCGTTAAATTTAACAAGACAGCCTGCAATTACTCGACACATTTGTAAAACTCAGGAATGCTGTTACCAGAACCCGCTGCTGCTTCTAAATGTTGTGCATCAGTGGTCAGACAGCAGAAACTACTGGATCGTGTTTTTGCTGTATCTCGCTACAACCCCCGAATAGCCCACTGAAGTGGCGAGCTCCACTGGGGCCTGTTTTATGGTCCTTTGTTTTTTTTTCTTTTCTTTCTGTTTTCACATTCACAGTCTGTCCCTGCTTAGAGAGAGGTTTTTACTGCGGTGATCTCCACCTTCTCTCTTCTAAGAGTTTAAATTTGTCACTGCCACTACTAGTTAATCTAGAATAGTATTATCAATAGTAGTCGTAGTTTATAATAAGCTTTAGCCACAAGTTTTAAATTGCACTTGTGAGAAGTATTTGCTGTGACATGCAGATTTATTTGAGTTAATGTTTGAATACAGCATGTAAAGTGCACTTATCAATAAGCAGCGCTGCTTCATGGATGGCTGCTAATCACAGTGGTGGAAAGTACATTTACTCAAGAGCTGAACTTAACAATTTTTAGCTACTTGTAATTTACTTGTTTCCCATTCGTGGTGCTTTTTTACTTCTAAATTTCTCCACTAAATTTCTTAGCTAAATATGGCCATTTTTATTCTACTACTATTATCTAACAATTACAGCTGGTAGTAAGCATATGATCAGTTTATAAAATATGATGAATTATTACAGAATAAATGCCCTGCAGACTCACTCTGGTATTCTCAAGTACATTTTGCTGATAAAAAGTACTTTTACTCAAGTATAATTCTGAATGCAGGACTTTAACTTGCACCAGAGTGTTTGCGCATTGTAGTATTCTACAACTGGCTGCTCATACTGCATGTCAATGACACTATGCTGGGTGTCTTTGTGTGTGACTTTATGTACTTTTTGGAATTATAGCTAGTTGTACTCGTCTTACTGTCGCCTGTGTTTGCATACACAAACACCAATTTGTCTGGGTGTGTGTGCGAGTGACAGATGAGGAGAGGCTGTAAATGAGTGACAAACTCCTGTGCGTGTGTGTTTAAACGTGCAGATATTCACAAACTTGAACTGTACACTGTGTATACAAACTCTACAGGATTGTCAAAAGTCAGTCTTAATCTCCAAAGTCTTTTTTTTTTTAATGCAGAACATGAATGTGTTTCTTTGTACCCAGATGCGGTGTTTGGTCAGTTTTGCATGACTCCTGAACAAACGTTTAATATGGATGAATATTGTGTACAGACTGTGTCCACCAGGGGTCACTGTACAGTTTATTGGACAGTTCTACCCTCGTTCTGTAGTTTCCTGTAAATGCTCTGGTCTGGAGGAAGGTGGCACTACTACAAACCCCCTCTGATCTTTCTGATCATTGTGAAATATGAAGCAGTAGCAGCTCGTGAAGCCTGGTAACATTTATGTTAAATTTAACTTTGAAGTTGCCTTGATTCTGTACCATTTTCCTGTCACATCAGAAGTGTAGGATGAAATATGTGAGATTCACTTTTTGTGCTTCAGAAAACTCCTGGAGTGTTATACTCATTAACTTCCTCCCCCCAGTTTCTTTTTTTCTCATTGGGCTCTTGCCAGAACTGCTTTACCATTCATGCCACCTTAGACAAGTGACATCTCCACAGTGCAGTTAGAGACTGGATACACAGAAGAACGACATGATTTATTATGATTTTAATAAACGTAATGAAACAGTGGACGGGCCAACGCATACATAATATTTCACAGCCACTCTGACTCAAAAACTGTTTCTGTGACAACGTTCTGAATGGTTCAGTAAGTCTAGCTTCAGTTAAAATACAAGAAAGGCCACTGGGAATGTTTGTTGACACAAAAAGAACAGAGTAAAACAAATCTATCTGGACTAGGCCATTCACCTTTGAATTCATATAAACAGTATTTAGGGAGAGGAAATAAAGAGGGGAAACACATTTTGGTAGAGTGACCATTTAAGGCAAGTATACATTCTAGTTTGTCCTTCAGTGTCAACAAGGCACCGGCTTATCAGAGTCATTCAGTATGAGCCATTGTATCATTTGAGATAAATACAGAGAGCTGCAACAGGGACATGTCAATTAGTAAATCAAACATTCAATTAAAAGTTATCCTGTTTCTGAAACACCTTAGATGATAACCAAACATTAATAAACAGATTTATTTGCTTCTATTGACTCACTCACAGTTTTAAACAACAACGTTAATGCGTCCAAGTTTATTTCGTGCTGCAACATTTGCTAAAGTCACGAGCTAACGGGAAATAAACTTGGTTCCAGCAGTTTCCCACAAGTGCAGTTCTGATTTAATGGTCCATGCAGTTTTCCTGTTTACAGGGGTGTAAGATTTTAATTACTTTTATAGCTTACATAGGACTGGACCTCAGATTTCTCAGACTCTTTAAGCCCTTTTAAACTAAACCATCTTGTCTGCACCAGCATCAAAGTGTCAAAGGCGACTCTACATGTTTTCTTCAGCTTTCTTTAACCTCTTTGTATAACACAATGTGGCTGTAGCCGTTGATTTTATTCGGACTGTTTCCTTGATTCATTTTACTGAAATTTCCATCACGGCTTCATCACTGTCACGTTTTAAAAGTGCAACATTAATAAAGTTGATCCCACTAGTGATACAACAGGTACAAGGGAGGATGATTTTTCTGTCTTTGGCATCGGTCTATACAGTCAGCAGCCATTCAGTTATATGTAGTCATCTATAATTCACCATTACAACTGTGTACGTGTACTGTAAGCTCTACATTTCATCTTTGGATGCTGTTTATGTGATTCACGTGAATCAAGTTGTGACCAAATGATAACATTATCCAACACGTAAGAAAAAAATATAAAGCTTCAGAAGAGAATCAAAAAAGTGTTCAAAAAAATAACATCTCCGTATCTTTACAGTTTGTCTTTATAATTCACTGATTGTCACCATAGGTGCAGCCTGATCAAACTGCCCTGTGAGTGCACCAAACATTGAGACAAACGGGTACCATTGGATGGCTCTTATGTACACACACGTGTTAGGTTACGTAACCGATCGAAAGCCTTGACAAGAACGTAACCAAACAATGAGTTACATATGGAGGAGACAGTGAGTGGCCCAGTCAAGAATGCAGCTGAACAGGACAAAGTGTGTGTCTGTGGACAGAGAGAGTGAATGTGCATGTGTGTTTTCTACACCAGACTGCCAGGCCAGGACACCACAGTCAGCGTGACATTGTTCTTCTGCAGCTTGAGCATGGGGATGAGAGATGAGTTGTTCATTCCCACCGTTGTGGCTCCGTTCACCGCCACGATCTCATCCCCGCACCTGGAGAGAACCAGAGGCGATTAATGTGGAGTGATGAAAGGACACGGGGGCCCGATTACGTCAAATTGAGGGTAACTTACTTGAGGCGTCCGTCGAAGTGAGCAGGGGTACCAGGCACAATGGTTTTGATGAAGAAAGGCTGCTGGCCGTGGCTCTCCTCGTAGCCCCCGACGATACTGAAGCCCCAGCTCTCATTGTTGGTCTTCTGCAGGACGATGTCCCGGCACCAGTGCATGTGACTGAAACGACGAGGGCAGAGTCAGAGCTAACGTCTTCACATAAAAATGAACAGAATACAGTTAAAGTGGACAAACAAATTCCGGTAATTGGCAGTAATGAAAGCTGGTCTACCTCGGTAATCCCAACCAGCGAGTCCACAGCGGTGTCCAGTTGAGGGTGTCGTCTCGCGGATCGTCCAAAAGGTCCAGTTCGTCCTTGTTGGCAGAATCGGTTTCCTCTTCCGAGTCCTCGGAGAGGGTCTGGATGACACGGAGCACCACCTGGGACTGAGCTGTCTGGGCCTTCAGCACAGAAACTGCCTCAGTGTAGGTCAGCTGGGTCAGATCGACTCCGTTGATGCTCAGCAGAACATCACCTGAGGAAACACAGAGGACAGAGAAATCCAAGCTCAAACGCTGCCAAATCAACCACATGGATAAGACTGGCTGAAACAAAGGCAGGCTTCTATTTTAATAAGCATCCTTCCTGTTTAAGCGTCCCTGAGCAACACACTGTATCCCTGAATAGGAGAAAGTGAAAAGAGAATGTATTATATTTGAAAAGAAAAATGGAAATCTTTTCCCATAAACAGTTCTTTGCGGTAGCAGTGTATTTATCCAGATATTTCCACACAATTAAGTTTGAATGAATGAATGAACTGGCCCCAACTGTGCATTTTCATTTAAAACTTTTGCTGGTTTCAAGCTTTAGAAATGAGAGGAATTTAAGCTTGTTCTTTGTCACATGTGAGAGTAAACTGATTATCTTTGCTTTTGGGACTTTTGGTGAGACAAAACAAGTCAAGTCTGTAGATGTCACTTTGGGCTGTGGGTAATTATAGTGAGATAATGAAAGTTAGTTAGTGGCAGCCCTCGTCACGCCTTCAAATAAAATTCCTTATTAAAAGTCAAAATCACAGATTGCCAGATGCTGCGGTGTACCTCTTTTGATGGTGCCATCTCGGTGCAGACAGCCGACAGGCTGCACGCTGGTGATGTAGACAGGCAGGCGGCTACGACAGTCCCTCCCCCCGGCAATGGTGATACCCAGGGAAAGCCGAGGCTCCTTCTTCATGCTCACAGTCTTCTCCTGGCTGGAAAACCCACCTGGTGGGTCCTATATAAACAATCAGATAAATAAGCCGTGACACACATATTGATCAACATCCCTGTGTGGATTTTTTTTTAATGATGTTGGACTTAATGTTCAGGACGCTATGTTTAACAAATTCTCCACAAGAACGATGTGAAGTCTGTGCTGCCAATTAACTTCAGCCTCTCCAGGATCCTTCGACTTAATTGATTCCTCTCACAAAACAACTCGTAGAAACAAATGTGAAACATTTGAGATGGAGCTGAGAGGTAAGGGTAGAGGTAACGTGTGAGGATCCACACTAAGCTCTCGTAGTGGAAAAGATGTGTGGAAAATGACAGTTTCAGCCAGCCTCCTTGTTTCTTTCTGGAGTCTGTAAACTATCAGAAGGGAAGCTCGGGGGAGGTGGAGGCTCTTCCTCCGCCCCAGCAGGGAACCCACCCACCCCCAGCAAGACGAAAAGGCACGGCTCTGCAGGCGAAAGCTAACTGTTACCAGCTTTGATCCTCTGCCACCCAAAGAAACAACCAAAAAAAACAACAAGACAGTGGCTCTGTAGCAGCAGACTGAGCAGCACCCTGGGCCTTTTGATCAGGACAGAGGGAGGCCCCAGAGAAGGGCTTTCATCTCCGCTCACCGACGCAGGTGTCTGCTCTCAAAGCTTCTCACCCCAAAGCTCGGGGGTTGCTATTCTTTCTACTGACAGTGTATGGTACGACTGAGTGTGACCTACAAAGGAGCGATCATCACAACCACGCTGTGTTAACAGAAACATGTAAAGTTTGTGACTAGCATTGTAGTTAGTGGTGTAAAAAATAAATTCCACTAGTCAACAGCTGGCAAGGGCAAAAAATAAAAGTAGATATGTTTTATATAAAAAGGAGGCCAGGTGAAATCTTTTTTTTTTTTTTTAGACTGAGCATTAATTTGCAAGGAAGTGTTCTGTGTCACCTTCATGTAGGAGGACCGGCGTCTGAAGTACTGTGGCTCAGGCGCCCTCCTGCCTGCTCTGCTGTGTTGTCCCTCTCTGCTGCTTCCTCCTTCCTCCTGAGTGTCTGCAGGTCTCATCACCACAAAGTTCACACGCACCTCACTGGCCTAAATGCACACAAAAGAAAAGCAATTAATGCCACAGTGAATACATATGCAACATAATTTTCCATGCTGCAACTATTGAGTTTTTAGACTGATTTGCTGGCTTCCAGGCAGCCTTTGGGTCACAGCAATTTGACTGAAACTCAAAACATAATCCATCACATTTACTGCACTTATTAGTCACTAATTAGTCATTAATTAGTCACATTAGTAGCCCAACAACTAGTAAGACTCTATCTTCAACATCCGGTTTGCACTTATTAATAACTTTTGCATTGTGTGGTGTAATGAACGCTGCAGCCTCTTGAGCTAGCAAGGCTCAGTGCTTTTAGGCTTGTTTTGTTAATGCTACATCACTGCAAAGTAACTGAAAGCAGTGATTGTTCTGTAAGTCTTCCTCCTTGCTGCATTAACATCGCTTGCGGGAAACTGCAACAGTTGATGCTGACAAACTAACAGCCAGTAAGAACTGACAGCTGAGCATCAACCTTTTTAATGACTTAATTACATAACTGAGATGATCTGTTGCATCGTGCCCACATCTGCATGTTGTTTGTCTTGCTTGTTTGTGTCTCGCTCTTGGCTTGATTTTCTTGGAGCTCATTAGTGTGATGCTTTTTGGAAGCCATATTAAGTTATGGCGCGGTTTAATAAACAGTCAGTGATAATGCAGTAATTTGTAGTTAATGGGCTGAAGTTGTTCTTTAATATACCTGTATGATCTGGGCAGCGCTCTCAGGAGTGCCATGCCTCAGGTCATGTCCATTTATGGCCAACACTTTGTCATTGTTCCTCAGTTTTCCATCTTTGGCTGCCAAACCACCAGACAGCAGGTCCAAAATGAAAACCCCACTCTCATCTGATTTTCGGATGAGTTTGATGCCGAGGGGTTCGGTGCGCTGACTCTTCATCAGCGTCACCTGCAAGACTGTGCCGGGGTTGTGATTGGAGGTAGTGTTGCCGTGGGTACTGTGAGTAGACTGGGAGGCAGTGGAAGTGGTGGAAGAGGAAGGGTGATGATCAGACCGCAGATCCCTTGATTTGAAACCTTTCTCCTGCATAACCGTGAGTCTGAGGAGCGAAGGCTGCCGCAGCACTGCGACGGCCCGGGTGTGGGGGACTGACGCCAAGCTGACATCGTTCACCTGGACACACAATACCACAGAGACAAAGAACAACAACCGAGTCAGAGGTGAAGCAGCCTAACACAAAAAGTGGAAAGTTGTGAGAAGTTTTTTTGTCAAGTGGGAAAGTGAAATTAATTAATTGTTACTTTTCCTGTAAGATAACTGCGTTACTGTCAGCCAAAATGTGGAAGTCTGCAGTTGTTAAAACTTCTTCTTCTTCTTCTTAAAACCTCTGTTTCAATCTGTGACGCTGGATAAATCTGACTTTTATATCGTAACTTTCTTTCTCTGCCTTGTTCTCGTATTACAATGATCAGAGCCATAATAAATACTTGTCAGCTTGCCTCTTCAGTTTAAATGAAGAGCCTCTCAAAGTGATCTTTGCCTTAATAAACTGATGTGAAAGTGGACTGTCCCAAAAATCAATGCACCAATTCAAGGGGAAGACAAAGATTGAGTTTCAAGATCTGAGTGGTGCAATCTTCACTCGTCTTTTATATATCTCTTTACATCCACTTACTCTTCACAGAGCCAAAAAAAAAAACTGCAGCTAATGTTCCACATCCTGAAGGCAGCCTGTTGGCTGGCAGGTATTTGTTTTCATTTTCAGGTTTGGGATCGGTTGACTTGGTGCATTTTGGAGGACACACTGAAGAAGGGGTGCCAGAGGCTGAAATAGTCTATCAGCTCGTTTTACAGTGGAACCATGTTCCAGGAGAAATGGAGGGTAGAAATCTGAGGACATTGCAGGAATAGAGAAAACCACAAATTATTATATCTCTCATTGTTCATATTCTGTAATTCCAGTTTCCTCTGTGGAAACTAAAAGTGTCACTGCAAATAAAATACTAAGCCATACTCAAAATTAGCTCAGAAATACATATAACTCTCTAATACAGACTAATTGATAATGAAAATACAGTAATTGTTAGTTGCAGCCTTAAATGGCACAGTAAAATATTACCACTTCCAGAAAACCCATTACATTGCTTCATAGAAACTCTGGTTACATAACCCTTTCAAAAAAACAAATTAAATTTTAGTCCACTTCATGTTTGAGCATTGACAAAAACAGACACGGGAAGTCAATCAGTGACAGCAACCAGGTAAAGCTCCTTACACTGACATGATCTGTTTGTGCCCAGAGATACAAACCACGCCTTGTTACCATGGAGCAAAAAAAAAACAAAAACTTGTTTATCTTGAATGTCCACTTTCCCATTCCCAGCTGAAGCGCAGTGTGTTTACAATATCGTGAGAACCCACTGACAAGGTGTTTATGCAGAAATGTGTTAATTTGAACTGTGTCATGCTGTGCCACCAGAACACTTCTGAATTCCTGTGCTGGTGAAGAGATGCATCCTTGACATTAAAGGCTGTATTATCTCAGCACTGTCCTCATTTAGTTTATGAGTCCCTCTCACCTCTAAGATATGGTCCCCTGGGGCCAGTCTGCCGTCGCGAGCTGCTAGCGAGTCCCGGACAATCTCCTGGATGACAATGTTCCCCAGCGGTGTGTCTTTCCCCCCCACGATGCGAAAGCCCAGGTCCTCCTCCGGCTCCTCTCTGTACAGCTCCACCACATTGGCCTCGGCCACCAGGCTAGACCGCAGAGGGGTGTTGTCTGGAGGGCAGAGGAATACAGAATAGGAATTAATATGGCTGCATTTTCTCTTTTAAGAAGCGAATAATCCCATTCCACAGCTGAGTTGCATTTTGTAAAATACTTGAGAAACAAGGAGTTTTTTTTTTTCATTATTCCAATCAGAAGTTGAAGTTGAAGAGCTGAAACATCCTGATTCAAATTTATCCAGCATATAGTTTTCCTGTGCAGTGAGGGAGTACTTCTTACGTCAGGTGCCCTCATTTTTGTTCTCACCAACCAAATAAAGCGGCTTAGATCATTTGGCTACTGTTTGTGTAGAATTTGTGTTTGATCTCAGCAGTTACTCAACAGTGTTAACTATAACTATAACTATAACTATAAGATAGGACAAGTCTGTTAATTAACTGGAATTATCCTTTAAAATGGCACAGCACTGGCAGAACAACATTTAGTAATTAATGTATAAGTCACTAAAAAAGTGTCTTCAGGTTGTAATGCTAATTTATCATATAGCCATATATTATATTTCATGCACTCGTATATTAAATTCTGTGTGAAGGACATACAACTTGACCTGTAGTGACTTAATGTACTGAGTATGCTGTTCATTGTGCTTTGTGAAGACACCTGCTTATGTCTCGGACAAAGAGTACCTCAAATCATAACTTATTCTTTATCTCTGTTGTTGTCCAGTGTCTCTGAGCATGACTCTTTATCCCAGTTGCTCATTATTTTTATCACTTGACCTTCAGATTATTTTCTCTCCCTGCCATCCCTGCCATCCTGGTATGTGAGAAACAGGCATCAAAGACACTGGGAACCTGTAGCTGGGGGTCAGATCTCTGTAGCATTCGTTGCTGCTTGAGCGCTGTCCTTTCTGCAGAAATTGATTACTCTGTAAACCTTATTTTGTAATAAAACATCAAAAGACAATTACTGTCGAGAGAATTTTATTTCACTTCTCATTGGGAAGAAAGTATTTTTCCCTGATGAGAAGTGAAGATTTTTCCCTAATTATATCCCTCTCAGATACTGCAAATGACGAGCTTCAAACCTCATAAAAAAAACAAACTGCACATTAAATAAATTAAAGGAATCCTCTGACATTTTCCATGTAAAGATAAGTAGAACATATCTTGTACCAATCTCTCTACTGAAGGCACAGAGATAAACGATGATCTTCTCATCTAAATCCCAACAAAACAAAATTCTGCGGTATATCTTTACAAATGAGGACATGCAAAAAAAATTACACACTGGTGTGTCAACCAATAACCTGTTTTGAACTTTAGGTGCGGTTTGTTTTCACAATACACGGAGAACAGTCCCAGAGATAGGAAACAGAGTGGACCTCTACTTGTTATCATCCCAGTAAGATAGCGAACGTTTCGGCACACTGAACTACTCAACCTTGGAACTGAGACCATACAAGTATTTACATGCTACAGCTGACTCCTGAGCTGTGCTGTCAATTCTTTTGGTCCCACCAGAAACACAAAGGCATGAACTCAGCAGACTGCAGTGATAGCACAACCTGGATGAGTCAACATGCTGACATTTGACAAAAAATAAATAAATCAGCAGTCGATATATCTATATGTATAACTTAATTAAATTCAACACTGTCCGCTTATTGTACTTCACTTAGGTCTTTACAAATTTTAAGAGCATTCAGCAGTAAATGGACTAAAATAGATCTGATAATGACAGCAAATTTCTCTGTGGACACTGATTACCAGTTGCCTGGAAACTATGTTTTAGTGGACTTTGGTCCTTGGAGCTGGCCTGCAAGTTGCTGTCAGGGTTTTTCCTCATGATGACATTGATTCTGGTTATAACAGAAAAAAAAATCTGCAAGCTGGTACATGTTATGGCAAGGCTGATGATTCACCTGTAACAGACTCAGAATCAAAACCTCGAGGCTAAAAACATCAGCGAATCCCGTCTGTGTGTTTTAACAACCGCCCCGACTGAAGGGGATGGGTACAAGGATTTAGGTTTTCTGCAATCACCCCAGAAGGAAAACTATTTCCTTTACACCTGGAAGCTTCTATAAACATTGTTCAAAGTCACTGCCACTGAGTAAGAAGCGGTCGTTCTAATTATCATGTTTGTACTGAACCCAGACTTGTGGGACTGTGTGACTGTTATAATAGTGGCTGTTCATACCGTCCTCGCTTTCCTCATAGGCAGGATTAATCAGGCCAGGCTCAGGCTGATCCCGGGTGGGATTTCGAGACAGCGCTGCTGAATGTTTAGCATCACCAGACAACTCCCCGTCACCCTTACGTCCCTTTAACTCATTCCACGAGGGCCTCTTCCTCTTCTCTGCTTCCTCTCTAAGTCTTCTAAAAACAGGACATCTGTGGAAAGACAGGAACATGGAGGAAACTAGTAAAGAGAAGGATATGGGTGATGACTGACATTTTCTGTCCTTTCAGAAGCAACACAAAAGCAACATGAATATCTTTACAATGGAAAGAGTTGTTCTTAAATGTTTCTGGTTAGGACGAGTGTCAGGGATGGATGGCCACAGAAATAGGGAGAAAGAAAATGAATGAAAAGAGAGAAGACTAGAAGAAAGACAGAGTGTATTTATGCACAGGAGTTAAAAGAGAAGCACTATGCAGATGAGTAGACAATTTCTCTGCATTGCGGGTTGTCTGGGTGAGATAGGTTGAGTCTGATTAAGTCAGTCAGAGTGCTGGGGACTGCTGCTTGTTCCTCATGCCTGAACTTTGTCTCCTCATTGTTTGCACAGAGAGGCTGCAGCGAGGCAATGTGCCACCCACAACTGACTGCGTCATGGCTGGGATGATAAGCGCACCACAGTGGCCATGAGAAAAACAAGACGACTGACCTGCACCTCGTCTTGAGCTCAATAATTATTAGTCTGTGTGTTCATAGAGGGACTGTGCAACCAGGAATAAATGGAAAAAAAACCTACCTTTAAATAGCACTTGGTTAATGACAGTTATTTTACATTCCCGAGAAGTAGTCTAAATATTTTTGTCATGACTTCATAAACCTCAGATATTGCATTTACCTACAAGTGGATCTGTATATGGTGATACCAGATATTTTGTGGGCTTCACAATATACTGTAATGAATCCACTTTACTTTGAGAAACACAGTAGCATGGCATTGTGGGAAATAGACAAACATCTGCCTTCTAACATCTCTGTAGATCGCTATTTAGCATTTTACATCTTATTTGTTTAATTCATAGAAAAAAAGAAGTGTAAAAACGAACAGTGCTGACAAGACTCACTTTTACACTTCAGTTTTCGTCAGATTAAACAAACCAAACATAGCGTGTTAATCAATGAACTTCAGAGGTGCTGGTAGGAGGATGTTGTTAAGCTAGCTGTTTCCCTATGCTTTCAGTTTTTATGCTAAGCTAAGCTAACTGGCTGCTAGCAGTACATTTATATTAAACAGAGAGACATGAGAGTGGTACCAGTCTCCTCATCTGTCCCGGCAAGAAAATTGAAAATCAACTAATCTATCAAAATTACCAACTATTCCTTTAACGGCCCCTTTAAAGGCAAATATCACTATGACATAAGACAGACTGAATCATCACCACCACAAGCTTGTGGAGTAGCATGTGGTAACTGTGCAAGCAATCTGTAATTGTCAAGCTTTGTTTATACAGCATTATCTAGCTGCAAATTATTATCCTGTACTCACTGCTTTGTTCATATGTCCACCGCCTATTACTATAATTTACACTCACTGGTCCAGGACCATCTCTAACCATGCTGATGTATTGTGTTTGATAATCAAACCGGTTAACATCCCACCCAGTCTTACCTGTTGTGCAGGTGAGGCTGGAGTTCACAGCGCTGCATCTGCTGCTGGCACTCTTCGTAGTGAGGGCACATCACAGTCAGCTTGTCCAGCAGGTTCCTGACCAGCAGGCTGGAGGGACGGCACTGATGTAACTGCAGCCGCTGGCGGTCCACGGGGCAGAAGTCCTGCTCTTTCAAGAAGTTGCTCAGACAATGAAAGCAGTAAGTGTGACCACAAGGGGTGTCCATAGGCTTGATCAGAGGCTGCAGACAGATGTGGCAAACCAACTCATCGTCCACCTCGTCCTGATAGTCGTACAGGTGGCTGTCCTGGCCCTCGTGCTGCTGGCCACACTCTTTACATACCCGCGCCCATGAGAGACCTGCAGAGCTGCTGCTGCCGCCAGCAGCTTTGGTTTCTACGGCAGCCATTTGGCTGAGGGAGCTCAGTCCAAGCCTCAGTGTCTCAGCAAAAGATCTGCGTCCTCTTATCTCCTCAGACACTGCTTCTAGTGTATTTCATGAGTCTACAGTTATGAATATCCATTCAAATGGTGAAAATGAAAGAATAATCCAGATTCAACAGAGGTATCTCCGTGTCTTCATTTTGATTTTCTGTTGGGAAGAAGAAACATTGTAAGGTCTACTGCAGAAGTTGGACTATTTCTACTCATTCTGTCCAGCTCCACAGGAAATGACAAATCCACAGAGCAGCAGCAATATGGCAGCAAGCCGCAGCTGCTTCCTCTCAGCAAGTTTCCTGAGGGACAAAAGGAATTCTCATCTCAGCTAAAAGTCACCGTGCGCACACAGAAAGGGCTAAACTCTGTGAAATGAGGCAGGAGAACCAGACTAAAGTCAAACCCCTGCTAATGGGAAGGAACAAAGGCATGGCACTACACGAGAGTAAGAATTTTGAATGAACTGGGCAGAAATGCAACCCCCATCACTAATGACCCCTTGCACCCAATCAGCAGTGGTCTCCATCCCTTTGTGCTGTTCCTAATCTCCTTTAATTCCCTCTCATAAGGAGAGTTCTGATTAGCAACACATTCTTTGGTGAAACTTTCTGGCTTCTTACTCCACATATGGATAAATAAAGTGGCATCTCATGACTTACACCAAATACACAGAGGTAGATCTCATGAAATCCACCTTGTAAGATAAATTTCATCCACTGGAAGCAGGGTTAGAGGGCTTCCAAGGGGACCACAGAAGAAGGAAAAGTGTCATTATGTTAAAATAAACTGCATTTTTACAGGAGTTGTGAGCTGAACACTTTGACAGGTACCATTCCTTGGTGTCTGAGGTGCTACAGTGGCACAGAAAGACACTAAACACCACCTAATACTACCTTAAGATCCATGACTTTGTCCTAAACATACAAAGGAGAAAAGAAAACTCTTCCCTTGTACATTACCATGTATGAAAAAGAAAAAAATAAGCCACCACATTGAACTCACCACTTTCTGTTTCCTTCCCTTTGTGAACCCAGTCCAGATTTAAGGCACAAAAGGACTGCTCTATCTTCAGTGTGATTACATTGGAGCGACTCACCCGAGATGATATCTTTGTTGTCAAGCACCCAGTAGCCACCGCATGCAAACACGAGACTCTAACCTAGCAGCTGCCTGAAGCCCGAATGAAACCAGAGCCCTGCCTCTCCAGCAGCACAACGTCAGAATAATGTGCGTGTGTGTGTGTGTGTGTGGGGACACATATTTGTGTGCATGAGTGTGGATGTGCATGAGCTCCGACTGCACCGGTGTGAGGAATGCAGAGGGGAATTGGTGTAACTAGGCAGAGTGAGAGGAAAGGAGAAATGCTCTTTCTGCCTCTGTCAACACCAGTGTGTGTGTGTGTGTGTGTGTGTGTTTGTATTTGGGGGTGGGGGCTCAGACTGCTGATGTTGCACTGCCACAGGTAAAATACTCTCAGTAGCTGAATGAATGATTGCAAACACAGAAGCCTGATTACAAATGTGTGCACACATCTTTCCACGTACATGCTCCCTGGCTGAGGTCACACAGGCCTTCTTTCTCTCTTTGTCTTTACTTTGTGCAACGGATACCTGGCCCTGTAATAGATAGGGGTCACGGATCCTGTAGCAGAGGCAGGGAAGCACAGTAGAAACCAGGCTGTGCTCCATTTTTTTTAGAAACCACTACTGCTAAAGTACAGAGTGGGTTCTCATATTAATAAAACATTCAGAGTTTCATACCTGTCAAATTCCTTCCCTATCACCTTATGCCTAAGGTGTGTTATTTGCTCTCTGTTAAAGCCACATGCACTAGTTGGGAGTCACAGCTGGTCACTGGAGAGCTTCCAGGGGTGGCCGGGTCTCAGAAGCTCTCCATCGATGTTCCACTACTGCCATGCTAACACAGCAGTACATCACTATGTTTCTCAGGGATCCAGCATGAAATCAATGAAGGTACTCGTCTTTCTTGGAATCCTCCACGAGAAATGGAGACTTGTCAAAATGGTAAAAGATAATGTGAAAAAGTGTATAGATCAGAAACGATTTTTCAGCTGATTGATTAGTCCAAGAATCAATTAGTGGACTCACTATTGACAGCGTTTCAAATGCAAGCCTTCCTGCTTTTCTCAATTTTATATCAGTGCAAACTGAATATTTTTGGGTTTCGGGCTGAAAACAGTCATTTTGAAGATGTCACCTTGGGCTTTGTGAAATTTTGCTTGATATTTTGGTCTTTTTGATTATTTTGAACATGAAATATTGTCTGGACCTGATAAGGTTTTCAAGAAAAACAGTCAAACACTCCTGAGCTCCAACGTACCAATTCTCAAGATGTTCAGCTTTTAACAGTTAGTTCTGATCTTGTAACTAATTGTTAGCTGAAGCTAAAATGGGCAATCTAAAGACAAAACCTTGGGCTATGGGCCCTTTTTTTCTGTACAGATAAAGATTAATCCTAATCCTACACTAGACCTAGAAAATTATTTCCCACATGTAAAAAAACATTTACACCTAGAGTTCTGTTTATGAAACTAGCTCAATAAGACAGTCTTGCAATAGATGGGGTGAAATGCGTTTTTTACAGGTTTAAAGCCAAAGCTCAGTACAGCCAGCCTTGATGATGGCGCGCCTTATCCAAATCAAATGCCTTGTAATCATGTGACAGACTAAGCTTTCGAGAGAAATGTCTGTGGCCCTACAGTGTCCTCCAGTCTCCTAGAGGATTACCCACGGTGGCGTTCCATCAAAGCTGAGCCAAATCACTAGCTTTGATGGCTGATATGAGTGAGTCACATGTGCTGCCACACCCTCAGTGAACACAGGTGAGGCCACGTTAGACAAATAATTTCTCCAATCAGTGAGACAGCAGGTGTGTCATGTCTACCTCTACCTTACACCAATGTCTGGTAATAGAGATTACACATAAACACTGCACATGAAATGGAAAATGAATCAAATTACCACCCAGAGGCAAATGACTATACTCATCCATTATCTCTGAACATAACATAGTCAAGGGTCCAAGATGAAGCCTTTGTGGCTGTGTCATGTTACTGATCACTAGATGCATGGATGGTTTCTCTCTTACATTTAACATATCCTTTGTAACTAAAATAACATGACATTTGTTTCAAGCACTGTTGGAATATTATGCAACTGCTATAGCAACAACATGCAAAGTCCCCTGCTCTAAATATAATGTCTATTATTAGATTTGCATATCTACAACTAGGGAAAAAAACAACCCCTGCAACAAAGTCATGAGTGACATCAAAACCATTGTTCCATAAAGAGTTTTCCACTCCAACTTCTTCCTGGTTTGTCCATTTACACAACCAACCCAGCTTTATCTCCAGCCTTAAACAGACTCACATGTGGTATGGTTACAGTGTCAACAAATCACACAGGGAGGTTAAGCTGATATTCACAAGGCTCCTGAGCCTCCCACTGTACAGCAGCCAGGCTGCACATACCTAACAAACACCGCCCATGGCTTTATCTTGGATGTTGCCATTGTATTCAGTAGAAAAGGCAAAAGGTAACAGGTAGTCATAAACAGAAGTCCTCTGGTATTAATCAGCTGATGACTGATGTTCCCCAAAAAAACAAACAAAAAAAAACAATGAATGTTAAATATTGTGCTTTGGGATCCAGTTTTCCCAAATCCAACAACACTAATTGAATGACCTTGTCTGGTTGGTCACAACAGCTACAGCAGCATAAATACAACAATATTATCCTCAAACTTCAGTAACTGTTACTTGACTGAAATATTGCTCAAAGTAAAATGAGAATACTTCTGTTGAAAACTACCCAAGTACAAATGGATCCCTTTTGAAACCTAGTCTCTGAAGTAACAGAGCTGCGCACTAAATGAGGCCATTTTCAGTATTTGTGCTACTCGTGTGCCAGTGGTGAAAGAAGAACTCAAATCCTTTGCTTAAGTAAACACAAAAATATTCCTTATGTAAAAAAAAATCATACTTTTCCAGTTTTGTGTATTTACATTTTGTAATATTATTATGGAAACATAAACATGTAAAAAACAATTTAATGTTGTAGCTGACCGAGGTGGAGAGGATTTAACTCCTACTTTGTTTGTCTGACAGCTATTACTACTAGTTACTAAGATTTTATACAATCTGTTTATATATGCATTGATATAAAATTAGCTCTGCCTTGACAATATTTAAATGCTTCTTACATCTACACATCAATGTATCATGAATATTTCAATCATACATACTGTATATGCTAAATATAACACTTAATTGAATAACTAGTAATAGTATTTTTACTTAAAGTACAGTTTGCTGCCAACACTTCTGCACCTGCCACATGAGTACTTTTACTGCAGTATTACTACTTTAACTTCAGTAAAAGATCAGTACTTCTTCCACCACTGGTGTGTTGTCACAGGGACCATAAATAACTCACTGCCCCAGGCTCCCCCCCTTCATGCCAGCCCATCGCTGTTGGTTTGGTCCTAATCGCTACACCTATGTGACACATCCATATGACAGAGGAGGTAGTAAAACTTAGGCTCCATAGGCATCGGGCACATCGACAGTATCGTGGCTGATCGCAGGTAAAGTCAGAGCAGGACGGACGTGGCTTCACCTTCAGCGCATAACCTGCCGAGGAAGCGCTAAATGCTACACACCTTCAGCTCGGAAACTCACCTTTGCTCTTCATATACACACGATTTTTACTGTTAAACACGGGCCCGGTGCACCCCCGAAAGTCTGAGAGCAGCCATCTGCCACGTTTGTGTACATAAACCAACAGAATTAGTTCAAGTCGAGACCGAAACTCGTCTTACCTGCGTGAAGGTTGTTTTCCGGAAGCGGCTAACCTATGGCTGAAACAAAGAGATCACTGTAAACTCAGTGAAGAACGATATGAAAACAGCACAAACCTCCACACCGCCGAGGTTTTCTGACATTTCCGTCTAAATTATCACTAGTATCTTACCTCATGGCCGAGCCCTCTATCCCAGGTGGAGTTCAACCTACAGGCGGAGACTGGGCGACTTTCCCAGTTTCGAGCGAACGCACTTGAATGGCAAAAGACGCTCAGCACAGGAAGAAGTCCATGCAGGTGTACACGCTGCACCGCACTGCCCCGCTACAGTGTGTTTCCATAATGCAGTGCTGCCTTTCCTGTGATCCATAACAGAGCTGCTTGTCGGTCTGCAGTGAAACATAAACTGTCTCCTGTTCTGTGTTCAGAAAAGTCCCTTTAAATTATAACGTAGATCCAATATTTCTTTTATGTTTTGTCCACATTCAGTTTCTTCTAGGTTGGAAAAAGTATTCAGATCCTTTACTTAAGCAGAAATGTAAATACCATTGTCTAAAAATAATCCATTACAAGTTAATGACCTGTGTTTAAAAGGCAGTAGTAGAAAGTGCGTTTACTTACATACTGTGCATTAGTGCAGTTTTCCAGTATTTGTACTTTACTTGGGTATTTCCACTTCCATGGCGAACGGCACATGGGAGGCAAACATTTGTCTATTTCAATGTGTTATTGGGTCCTGTTCTTCTTTGTCAACTATAATAAAGGCTCTTAAAATGTTTTAATTTGTCACCCTTTTAGTGCTTTAGCCAACAATTATTTTGATTCTATATTTTTTTCAAATTATAGTCAAAAGAAGGCTGGGAGAGTGTAAGAACTACAGCCATCACAGTTTCCTGGCATCCTTCGTCACAGGCTGACATCTCAAAATAACTCCTTTAAGATGCTGGACCCAGTTTGATATTTTCATGATTGCTGGCAGTTATTTTTAGTAAAATGACTATCTGATTAATCATTTCGGCGTCAGACTCCACATGTGATATGTGACCATTTACAAAGATGCAGTGTCTGTCTTTAATAAAATGTAAGTCTCATCAAAACATCTGTCACGTGGATGCTGAATAGAAAAATACAGCTCGTTGTGGGACTGTGCCAGTTAAAAGGGCTGTGACACATGAACACAGGGTGTAAAGCACCATACCCCCTGCAGAATGGAAGGGAAGTCTCTGTGCCATAAAACCTCTCTGTGAAAGCCTGTTTCCACCCAGGATTTATAGCTGTGGTAGGAATACCTCTATACAGAGTGACATTTGCTGATACAAGCGCCCAGAATGAGACACTCCATGGTGGCAATTCAGACATCAATTGGTCTGCATTTCATCAGACAGCCAGGAAGGGAGGCTGTTTATCATCTTAGCATTACATGAATTATGGGGTCTGTAGAACGTGTCATAATTTCCATGCAAAAGTGTTTAAGCCCGCACTCTTGTCTTACCTTCAGCCTACATACAAAGGGAGTGAACACATTCATTAGCTATCATAGTCCAAACTAAGTAAAAAGACAAATAAATAAAAATGTATCTTTAAATAAGCAAAACATGTATTTTTGCAACAAGATAAGTTTGGATGTCTTGGAAAAAAAATACCATGATGTACATCTTTCTAATTCTGCTTATTAAACCATTTTAAAGCAGGTTATAACAACAAAATTTAACTATGGACCTAAAGAGTCGGGGAGAGCCATAATTTTTAAGTGCTCCAAACAAATCACGCGAAGTGCTTGTATTTCATGGTGACACTTTTGGCTGTCGGAGTTATACGCAAAACATTGTTTACAACAAGCTGACAGCATGATGGTATGTGATAAATGTGGTAACTAACAGCTGGGGAGAGGTTTGGGGCTTTCTCCTGTGACTGTCAGCACAGATGAGAAAGAGTGACACCATGTGTTCATGTGTGTTCATGTGAAGTATTGGAACTCTCTTTCTTTTAAGAAATTGTTGGATACATATAAATGAATACAGCTGTCCTACAGTTAATGGTTGTTTTGTTGTCGATTACACGTGACAGTTTATTAATAGCATTAAATATTTAATCGCTTTTCATATAATGATTGGAAATTCTAACTACTATATGCAGATTTAAGATATGTTATATTTTGTAGAGATGTGGTGTTTTTAAGTTGCCTTTTGGCATATTTTTACTTGTTTGTGTGTTGTTGTTTTTTGGGGTTTTTTTTGTATAATTTTAATTTTTGGGAGTGCAATTGTATTTCACAGCTTTGAATTTGGTCAGGGTCTGATGGGAAACTTGGAAGAGGAGTGAAAAGACAAGAGACAAAATAAACACTGACCTAACAATACAACACATCCTGAAGCTCTACTCCGCTCTCTCTCGCACACACAGCTCTGTGTTTGAGCTGCGGTACCTACAAACAAGAAAGAGGCTGTTTGTCTTTCCTGGGATCAGTAAACATCCTCAACACAAACAAGTTCCTCTGGAGTGAGAGAGGAGAAACTCACACCATCAGGGCAGCTGCACTCTCGCTACAGCACGGCCTTTGATGTCCTTGAGAGAGAGCTGATAATGAAGGCCTCTTACATCTTAATTCTTTTAATTGGAGCGTGGATGTAACAGGTTGCTGATACTTTGTTGTCATTGTCTTGGCTTGATGTGAGCTAAAGACAAATTTAAAAGAGATCATAATCCTTGTTTTCTAGTTGTGAGGTCAAAGTTTGTCTAAATCAGGAAGGATGTTGCTCTAGTTGCCTCACACTAAAAATAAAAACCTGTGTTAAAAAATAAAGCTCTGTGGCTTTGTTGCGGTATCAGCTGATTATCTGAAAATAACCTCATGAAAGGACGAGGCTGGCAGTATTCTGCATTTTTGATACTGTTGACAAATCTAAGAGACAGACCAAAACCAGCAGTACATTAGTCCATCCCTCAAAACGTTTTTACTCAACCCTAAGCCCATTTATTTCTACTGTATATCTTTAAAAATGGATCACAAACAAGCACTTTCCTTTTTAAATACGGCTAAACAACAGGGCACCCTAACTCTTTAGTGACCCTTGCTCAGACAGGTTTAGAAATAGAGCAGTTTTTTGGGACTGTTTTCATCTCCGGATTAATACACATTTGGTGCTCTATTTACAGTAGCAGAGTTATGTAGGTGGGATCAACTTGAAAAATGAACTACAATGCCTGCATTTATTGTAATGAGGGGACATGTCATTCATTCAGTGTAATGATGTGGCTCATTTCTGTGTTTTTAATAGTTTTTGGACAACAATGAAGGTCTATGGCACAGAGGAGTTATTTCGGACTACACAAGCAAAAGTTATGGTCTTTTTACAGAATCATTTTGGACAGTTCAGAAAAAATATGGAATATCACCGAACTCGTCCTTTAGCTTTGAAGTTCTACACCTCACTGGGTCTTGCTTTGTAAAAGAGATAGAGACTTTAGCTACAAGTACATGTGTATCTGCTCCTTTGTTTTTAACTGTTGCTATGGGGAAACCAGGGACACTTAAACTTTGCAGCAGCTTGCTAAACCCCCCTTTGGCCACCCCAGGCAAAAAAATCCCTCCTCCATCTCGCCCTGGTTGAGACAGCGAGGCATTTGGCTCAGGCCACAGCTTGCACTGCAGCCTCAGGTCCTGTCTGGCTGCCACATGACGGCTTTTAATCAGTGACTTATGAGACAAAACCCACCAGACCACAGTATGACAGTCAAGCATCTCTTAAGTGGACTCATTGTCATTTGTGGATTTTGAATTTGTTGCCTGAAGATCGTGGCTTAGATTGGCAAAGATGTCATGCGACACCGTCATCAACATTTGATGACATCTGATTAAAGAATGATACCTAAGCATGTTAAGAATGCTACTACAGCATGAAATCTTGAGGACAACAAGAGTCTTTCCAGTCTTCCCTGTGTAAATATGCTTTAGCCCCAGATGATCTTTAAGGGCTCGCTTGTTTGTACCTGCAGTGACGTTCTGCTCGTCCGCCCAGCATGACACCGTGTAGCCCAGGATCAGCCCCTTGCAGATCAAAAGACCTTGGTGATTCTTATCAGATAATATTCTTGTCCGCCTTCCCTCCCCTTTGAGTCCAGCCTCCTCACACTGTTGACCTGAGCAATGCACACTGTTCCTTATGGCCCTTTGGCCTTTCCTCTTCTTATCACTGTGATGGCCAGGCCATGATAAGGCAGATCCAGCCTCAGGACAGAGGGTCCTGAGGGTGCTGTCCACTCTTCTAAACCTTAACAGCTGCATAACTTGGACACTTCAGGCTGGTAAAGAGGTTATCTCAGCTCTGTTCATGTGGTAGTGTGTTTTACACACTCACAAAAGGTGCAAGTGACATATCTCTCACCGTGCAAATTATATTGATCATAAATGTGTTCTTGACTTTTGCATTGTAGATCAATTTAAATGTCTACACATGCAGCTAAGCCATGTCAGTCTCACTTTAACATTTTATTTTATTTATATAATAATGTTAGTTAGTGTAGGTTTTGATTTCATGCTATGAATTTGATTCAGGATTACACCTGATCACTCTGAGTTCAAAAAGGCTGAGAAATTTTTCAACACAGTTACATTTTGTTAACACTGACATGTGACAACAGTGCATCTGTCTCTGTGGTACATACGTTTATGAGTATGCTGGCCAGTCAGACAGACAGGGAGGACTGGTGTCCAAAGTCACGACCCTGCCCTGACCTGGATGAAGGAAATGGTCACGCTGCTCGAGACAAAGCAGGGCAAAGGAGAGTCTGAGGGGCTGGCTGGTCAGCCTCCAACAATGGGTCCGTGCTCTAAGACTGTGGGCCACACAAAGGCAAGAGAAACCCCCTTCTTCCCACTCCCACATTGCAATAGAGCTGGCATTTCACACTGGCCTGTGAACAGCCATTCAATCAAACTACTGTTTAACCTGACCCCTGACCTACACAGAAATCAAGATGAGTCTGGCGGGATGTATTTAGGTAACTGACCTTACTGACCTTACTCCGAGCCAGCCGTCAGTTACTGCACAACCCTGTCTTGTCTTCCTGCTGCCTTCACTTCAGTTAATATCAGGATCATTTTAATCTTTAAATCCAACGTGTATCCTATTTTGTAATTACTACTCCAAATTTCTGTGAATATTCCTTAAAAGCATGTATTAAATAGCTGCCCCAGTAAATAATGTGTCTAGTGATGGGTGTAAGGAGCAATAGCTCCCTGGGGAACAAGAGACATCACCAGACCTTTCGTCTGGGTCAACTACCCTCGAGCCAGGGCTGAGAGAAGCAACCACATGACCCTCTCCCTTCTCAATGGACTGCTCCTCCCCTCTACCTGTACATGGCTTGGATCAAGGTGTGGGGGCTGCATATCAAACAGACTGGGGCCTTTGATGTGGATGGAAACACAAACACTGATTTGAGCAGAGTCGTAACAGCTTATTTGTTCCCTTTAGTCATTCATTGAGCTGCTTGTTGAATGTGTATGTCTTCAAAGGACTGCTGCATGCACCGGCGGTACAGTAGCCAAGGAGGCCCTGAGAGCACCCCGGCCTAGTGGATTGTGGGAAGGCCATCTGGCTTCCTGTTCCTTAGATTTGATATTGATTTATTGGCTGTACATGGGAAGATAAGGGGACACCAGCTGCCAGAAGTTCTCCTCTGCATCCTCACAGACAATGGGCCTCCTGGTCATCTAAATCCTCACTAAATAGGTAATGCATCATTCCTTGTTTGGTTGTTTTACAAGGGCAATAGAAATCACCAAAAAAAGCAAAAAAACAAAACCCCCAAAAAACCAACAAGATTTATTTGCACAAATTCTGAAATAAACTGTCTTAAAAAACAACAGATTTGTGTGTTTTTCTTGGAAATGCTCACAGCTGTGAAGCAGCCACAGATGCAGAAGTCCACTGAAAATGTACCACAAATTGGATAATATTAATCCCACCATGCCTAATAATTTGTGAATCTGTACTTTTACAATTATTACATGGATTAATTCCTTAAGGCTACACATTTATTGCTGGTTTTACGATCTATGCAATACATTTTAGCACATTTACCAGTCTGCAGGGTTGAGATAACAGTAGTTTCAGTGTCTGCAATAAAGACTGTTGCCAGTAATGAGGTGCAAAATTGCATTTACTATTCCTAACAAACCCTGACAACCTTTCACAGTTCAACACATCATGGAAACCATTAATCCAAAATTAGGCTCCTACGCATAACAAGCCTCCCATTCCTGTTAAGTGAGCCGGGGAGTGCGGCAGTTTGGTCTGAGGTATAAGTGTCAAAATAGTGCCACAGTGAATTGTACATATGCCTGATTTCTCTCACCAATACACCTCTGACCCTTGAAAAAAAAAAAAAAAAAAAAAAGACTCACATACAGACAGACTCTGGTGTCACCCACCCAGGCCTGTTCCCCTTCCCCCACCCCATCCCTTTCTTCCCTTTCCCCTCCCCTGCCAACACAAGCCTGTGATGTGACTGTCTCAGATAATGAGGTGAGAATTTTATTGCAGCAGTCTGTAAGCCTGGCACCAGTCTGTGAGGCAGCAACCCAAGCCTCCATGCAGCCCCTCTGGTAATCAGGCGCCCCCTGTTGACCACTGTGAGCTCACACCAGAGACACAGACTGCTCTCTGGGGTCCTGCAGCAATGCACTTCAAAGTGGGAGATCAAGGGTTGACTTGCGCATGACATCCAGAGAATGACAATGCCTCAGCCAGCCTACACCTACTGCTACGTGACAGTCCCTGAGACACAAAGGCATACAGGCTGCTCCCACACTGCTTTACTTCATGGAGGAAGTGCTCATTCAGTAGGGGGACATACATACAGGAAGAAGGCAGTGCTCTATCTGTATTCTATAGCTGCAGTGATGTGAGGGCCAGAGGAAGGACAACAAGGAGACAGAGTGGCAACAGATTCTTGGTGGCGTCCTGCTTGATTGCTGAAGCATTAATTGATAAGATGCAGCATGAGTCCACGTCACACTGCTTATCTTTAAAGAAGCCCATCTCATTATCTCGTGTATTACAAACTACACACATATGACAGAGAGATCAAAGAATTTTCAAAGTGGGCTCTTTTATCATTCTGGGGAGAAAAATGCGTTTCTACTGTAACATTCTTCTGTTTGAAGTAAATTACTCCAGCTCCTCTTACCAGCCTCATCAACCTGGCTCTCAAAATTGAATTAATTTGCTATATTCAAATACCCCTGAACTTTAAAGCAGCAGCTTGATTTGCTGAATAGTTAATTTGAAACTTCAGTGTCTATGCATCTCACCGAGCTAATAGTCAGCTCTGCACTTGTTTCACATTCTCTGCAATTATCTCCACTACATCAAAATTAGATCTTGGGTTTGCAGAGGTGAAAGCCTCAGACACAGACACGCCCTTTTCCACCCCCAGTAGGCAGCTAGAGGGGGAGTGAGGGGAACTTCTTGTGATCAGGCTGTCATTTCCTCTGGTTGGCTCTGTTATTCCAGAAAGCCTTTGTGGAGGAGCCAAGTGGTCCAGCCGCAGACAGAAGGTGGGCTCCTCGCATGCATCTGAGGTTGTCAGCCCGGCAGGGGAGGGAGGCTCTCCTGGCAGGCCAAGACAAGGAGAAAACAAACATGGTGCTGAAACAAGACAGTGACAACAGAGCCCTGCTGATAAATACAGTGATACAGTTAATCAGACCTGATTTATCCTCTTGGTGGAATTAATTAAAAATTACCGTGCTGACTGGTGGAGGAATGTTTTGACAGTTTCACTACATATAAGGACACAAGGGTTTAGCATTGAAAATAATTAAAAATAACTGAAAGTGCATGTCAGTCAGCACTGAATGACTCGACTAGACTGACCATACTGAAGCAACTACATGATGTGCATGATACACTGTCATTGTGTAAAAATATTTATGCTGTTATTTTAACCATGATTGTCATGGAAACAGATTTTACTTTTAAGAGACCATCCTGTTTACACAAAGTACAACTTTTTAAAAAATTGAACAGAAAAAAAAAACACTTTTATAAAGTTTATTCAAAGCAACAAACAACCAATCAATCTTACTTCTACATGAGTGGGATGTTCTGGTATATGGTACTTTTTACTACTTACTACTTATTTCACCCCAGTTGCCATAAAATGAACCCAAAAAAGTTGGACTATGGCGCCACCTATGGAGACAATGAAACCCCTCTCATTCCTAAAATAAAATGAGGTTCCCAGATGGGACCTGAGGTTAAGGGAGTCAGCTGATTATGAGGAATTTAATTCAGCTACTTCATCAGGTTCCCTGTTAACTCTTTAGTGAAAAAGCACATGTGAGTGACTGCACTGACCACAAGTTTCACAATGTAGAGGTAATTGTACTTTACCATTACAACTTTATATTTCTATTCCACTACGTTTAAAAGGAAAATGTTGTCCTTTTTTTATTTACCACATTCATTTGAACGTTGAACTTAAAGATCTTACAATGAATTAATACTCTGTTACTTTAAATTTCACTAATTAAAAAAAAATATATAGTAGCTGTGGCATGTGCAAAGGTCTGGGTACCCTACTAAGTCATTATAGTTGTTATAGTAACCAATAATTTAATAGGCTATATCATTACAGAGGCGAGGGAGTTATAGTATGATATATGTATGCACTGTGCAGTATTGCTACTTTTACTGAAGTGCACATTTCTTCCATCACTGTTTAGTAAGTATGAAGACACATCTGGGTAAAGGACTAAGTGCACTGGACCGGACAGTGTGTAATAATGGATTTGAAGGCGCCCCCTAGTGTTAGTGGGACGTCCCTTCAGCTCACGTCCAGCACCGGCTCATGTGACGTGAATTTGCCACACAACACCGCTGGTGAGGAGAGGAGACGGATACCTCCTCACTCTCTATATTTAGATGTCTAACCTGTACAAACAAACTCTTTCCTATCCATCGGAGAAAACGGAAATAATCGCAGGAAGCGGACAGCTCAGAGTCAGGCCAAACAGCGATGGGCTCAGTTAAAAAGGACAACAGGCTGACAGGTTCTCAAAGCTTTATGTGCGCCGGTTTTGCCGGGTTTTTCAGTAAAACCGTCACGTCGCCTCTGGAGGTGGTAAAAATTAAAAGCCAGGTGGGCACTTTTCACTCTAAGGGCGGTTTCTGTCAAAGCTTCATTCTCATCTACCAGAATGAGGGACTTCGAGGATTTTGGAAAGGAAACCTCGCCTCTTGTCTCCGGTTGTTTCCCTACAACGCAGTTCATCTCGCAACCTACAAAAAGTGAGTCAAGATGAATCTAAAGTTGGTCCATAATGCTTCGTGTCACGTCGTATCTACTTAATAAGGTGGTTAGTCTTTATGTTAAATTAGCTTGGTCAGCTGACGTTGACTCGGGTTTGTGTGCTGTAAAAGAGTAGATAACACACATATCACATTCAGTACAAGAGACATATATCCACAGTAATTATTTATTTTTTCACTCGATACAATAATAAACAGGGTTTGTTTTTATAGATTGTTTATTTTCTTCCGTGTAGCTAAACATGTACTTCCCGTTTTGCCACGCGAGACGCACCTTATATTTTCAGCCAATCAGAAGGCTGGATTTGCTCAGTCGATTTTTCTAAAGGGAGTGAGTTTGCCGTGCCCTGCGTTTTGTCTCACAGGTAATCTGTTTCCATAGAGTTTACCACCAGCAATCTCAGCATTATGTAAAGTATAGCTGAAACGATTAGTCTGTAATCGGTAACTTTAGTTGCTGCTATTCTGAGAAGGTTTGCCACTCGTTCAGTTTTAGATTGTAGTAAACGGAATAATTTCTGTTTTGGACTGCTGGTCCAAGGTAACATCTTGGGCTCTTGAAACTTACTTTAAAATTACTTAAATTTCAAGAAAAGCAGCAAATAATTACAGTTTTGCTGTCGTTGGTTTGTGAAGGGACAGTGATTAAGCAGTTATGGAGAGTTGCGGAATATTTATTTGTCAAATGACTATGTAATAAACTAATTGTCTTGTTCTTGTTTTGATAACCTACTCATTAAAATGCCCAAAATTACCAATGTTCAGCTTCTGCTTCAGTGTTCAGTGATACATGGAAGAATTTTAGGGTCTGACGAAAAGAAAGCTGACATGGATGAGTAGAACAGCTCAGGCTCTGCGAAGTTGTGATTATTTATTTATTTGTTGTTTTATGACATTTCGTCAAATAAACAATAAACTATGTTTTTTTTTTATATAAAAAGAGATGAGTTACTGACATTCAGAGTTAGTTGCATACGTATACATTTAATACGCTTACGGTTGATTACTCGAGTTTGACAGTCCTGGGGAGGAAAGAGGAAAGTTGGACTCATCACGAGAAGTAGTGCCGCCTGCGAGGCACGTTTCAGGGCACACACGCACTTTTTTTTATCTCCTCTGGGGTTACTGCCGGTTATTACAGGACAAAACAAACCGACAGCGCGAGTGTTAAATAAACATGCCGGGCAACGAAGAGCCGCAGCCATGACAGGAGTAATCCAGCACAGAGTCATAAATACAGTATCTACTGTCTGTAGGCTGAGGCTGCCACAGGCTGTAGGCACCGTCTCACGCTTCAGGACACAAGTTTTTAGTTTTAATTACACATTAACATTTTGATTATTTTTCTCAGATACTTGATAAATTGCGTAGTCTACAAAATGTCTTACAACAGTGAAGAATTGTAATTATCGTCAGATGTCTTGTTGCAGTCATATATGACAAAGAAAGCATTAAATCTTTATATTAAAGAAACAAGAAAGAGCTAATGTTTGGCATTTTTGCCCTGAAATATTACTAAAATTATTAATCTATTTCTTAAATACTAATAGATTAATCATTAACTGTCACTGACACAATCAATTTTCTGTCAATCATCTAATTTAAGTTAAGTTAATGGACTTATTGATCCTTACATTAAACCAAACAATAAATATGCAGAAAGGGGTACCCAGTGGGGTTGTAGGCCAGAGAAGAATACACACTGATGAATGAAACAAAACATAAAATTAATATTTACACCCGAAGGCCAATATCTAACAAATAATCCTGTCAAACTACTAAGACAAATGAGAAAATCATTTACTGTCTGATCCTTGCATTCCTACCTTCTATGTGTTAGTAATTTTTTCCTCCTCGGTGTGTAGGATAGTCCTCCTTCACATGGATGAACTGGGATTCATCTCTCAGTGGAGGGCCATATTTGCTGGTGGACTGGCTGGCGTTGCTGCTGCCCTGGCCACGTACCCACTGGAGGTGGTGGAGACGAGGCTCATCGCTCAGAACTGCAGACAGCCCACGTACATCGGCATAGCTCACACTCTCTCCAAGATCTACAGGAGTGAAGGGCTTCTAGCTCTCTACAGGGGCTTTTCCCTCACTGTCGTAGGTGTGTTACTTTGACTTACTGTAGTACATCGAGCTGTCATGTTATTCTGGTGATCTAGTGACCATAATGTTTAATATCCACCCCTTGTTAAAGGCATATCTGTTCATCCTTAGTCTGCCCCTCATTTGCTGTAAACATTTGATTAATGATACATTTTTACTGTAATTTACAGTACATTTCATTTGTCTGCAGGTGCATTTCCATTTTCTGTTGGATGCTATGCAGTCTACATGAACTTGGACAAGATTTGGCAGGAGCCTCCTTTTCGCTTCACTCCCCTCCAGAACTTTATCAATGGCTGTCTTGCAGCAGGAGTGTCTCAAACCCTCTCGTACCCTTTTGAAACAGTGAAAAGGAAGATGCAGGTAAGCTACTGGAAAACTTTTTCTGCATGTAGTTTACGGTTTTTAGGAGAACTGAAATAGACCCGTGAAATGAAAATGGCAAGAACAAACAAATACAAGAATGCCAGTAATTAAATTAGGGAAAAACATGTAGAGAAATTGATTCATACACCTGACCTCAAAATTTGATAGAGTTGCACAAAAGGAAAATTCTTACCTGCAATAATAAACAGTTTGTAGTGCAGAAGGCCCTGTGCGTTGGCTGTATTACCACCGTTAGTCCATAAGGGGGCAGTAGGGTTCTATTTAAAAGCATGTTGGCATTACTTGGTCACTGGATGCTTTTGAACATGCACAGTTGTAATTCTTTAATCACAATAGCATAACTTCCCTTAACAAATAAGTCACTTTATGGAACTTTAATGTGAGGACATTTTCTGAATGTGGCCATATGAAAGCACGTTCTTCTGCACCCTATGCTCCCATTAAATCAAGGACACACGGGGAACAATGGAGAATCAGAACAGAATACTACATCCGGTTTTATCAGCCTATTATTAGCTACCACAAGGTTCAACAGCAGCTGGGAATGCGAATGTGTCCTGGGTCTGCAGAAGCTATAGATAAGTTCTCTAAAGATAGATGGTAACTATCAGACAGCAGGCAAAGCTGAGAGTGGTGTGTGTCCAGTTCATCAAACCATCACCAGCATGTTACCTTACAAAAAAGAATAATGCTGCACAATTATTTAATTTAGGGATTCAGCTCTTGTCTGTGTCTTTAAAAGCTTTAAAAGAGTTAAACATTGAAAGTCACTCAGAGAATAAATGATGAAAATAGCTGAGGATGTTTGCTGAAGCTTAGGGTGATGATTTAAGCTGAGTATTGTTTAACTCACCAGCTTGCTGGATGTTTCCTCTACAAATGAGGGTGTTTGAACAGTGTAATACCGCCATGGCTGCACGTTCCCTTTGGGAACCTTGAAACCTCTAAAGATGGATTCCTCTGTCACGTGACAGTCAGCCTGTAGAGCTGTCGCTGTGGTTAACAAGAGAGCACAGGGACACAGTGTGACTGTTGCACACAGGAAGAACCCAGTGAGCTTTGGTGTACTTTAATATATTAACATAATTATATATCTCTTCCTCTTTTGCGTGTCTTATCTCAATTTTTCACTGTAATATTGATCGTTATTTTTTTATTTGATCCTTTTCTTGTCCTTACACTGGCTTATCATAATATATAAAGATATTTTATATTTAGCCAACTGATTCTCGTCAGTTGCTACTAAAAGCTGAAATGAGAAGTGGATTAAATCAGCAGATTCAGTCCCAGCGGAATGACAGGCACGCACAAAGTGACAGGTCTGATCAGAGATCTTACAGTCAACAGAGACGAGAGGGTCACTTTTCTTTTAATTCTCTGCTTTCATGTCATCCTTTACTTGACATTTCTGGTTATTACTTTGTAGGCACATCGTGACACTTTGCTGATTTATCGCTTTTTATCTTCACTTTCATTCTTCCCTCAGGCGCAGAGTGCCCGTCTTCCTCATTTTGGTGGAGTTGACGTCCATTTCAATGGCATGATTGACTGTTTTATACAGGTTATTAGAAACAAAGGCGTCCTCTCACTGTGGAATGGCCTTACTGCCAACACAATAAAGGTACAGTTTCACTCATACACTTGTAATAATTTTTCATTATCTCAGCCCCTCTGTCATTCATATAGCAGAGTACTGGTCTACTCTGTCCTGTGGCACATACTAACTAACAGGAACTAAAATAACTGCACGTGCTTAGTAACATGAGCGTGTTTATGACGGAGAAAGGACTGTGACCTATGCGAAAAGGGGAGTGAGGCCAGGGCATGGACAGCAAAGTTCAGTGCGTAAGTCATAGCAGAAATATCAGTGAGAAAGTCTGTCTTTCGGACGGCATGCTCCACTCTCCTATTTCAGCAGCAAAGTCATGATAGCCTCGTCGGAGCAAAGCTTGTATAAACATTAAGCCCAGTTTTATTAATGCCCAAACCAGACGACATCCTACTTTGTAGTGAGGGCTTTTAACCACCTTTGAGGTCACTGATCTCTATCTCAAAACTTGTCATTTCTTCGCAGATTGTTCCCTGCTTTGGCCTTCTCTATACTTGCTTTGAGATGTGCAAGCAAGTTTGCCTTTACCGCAATGGGTACATCGTTTCACCTCTGAGCTACAAGCTCGCACCGGGGGTCGATCAGAGCCTCGGGCCGTACGAGCTGGAAGAGGTGAAGCGCTACTTGAAAAACAGGAACTTTGGCTCAGGGGAGTCGTCCATAGGAAACCGTTGGTGAAACTTGACATGAGAAGATGTCTTGTGAAAAATATTGACTGCTGACCACACTCAACCCTCAAAATGAGTTGTTTGCTGGACTGAAGTACTTCAGGGGCTTGATGATTACATAACACTTTGCTTCAGGTTTCATGTCTTCCTAAAAGCAAATAACATGCATTCACATTACTGTATGCCCCGTCGGCAACGGTCTACCTCTTTCAAAACATGGTTATTTTACCTGACAGTATTACTGGTCTGGGAACTGTTCACTCACGCATTATGTATTTCTATGACTGTTTTTAACCAAATAGTATGTGCCTTGTGAGTTAACTATTTATTCTAGGGCTCATTTCAGTTATTGTCCCATTAACATCAAATAGTGCCATAGTTTATTCACTTAGGTTACAAATGCTCTTTTACTCTGTAAATTAAAATTTGAGTGTTATGACCAGATGCTGTTGTTGTATAATAGGCTGCTTGGGTGAGAGATTATATTTTTAATGTACAATGAATGTAAGGTTTTGATAAGTGTGAGTAGCTTATGGACAATAATGTACAAGTGCTAACATGGATTGTGATGGAAATGTGAAAATGTGCTTAAAACATAAAATTTTTTCTTTTCACTGATACATTTGTTATTCTTAAGGAGTCCTTTTGTTCATTTATTAAGGGTTTGATTATATAAATTATATAATGACTAAAGTTATTCTTACCCTGTAGACAGATAAAACTAGTTCCTCAATGGTTAGACTCATTTTCCTCTGTCAAGGTTCAACATGACAAGTGTTATTGTTCATTATTTTTGTGGTTTACTTCAGTGAACACTATGGTATTGATATTCCCATTTAAGTAAAATTTCTTCCACGACTGTTTGCTTCAAACAAATATTCCTATGTTTACTGGTAATTAATGGTAACAGGCAACATTCTTCTGGCAAGGTTGCAATCAGGGTGACTTTGTATTTAGTTAATACGGCTGGGTCAGTCTTATTATTTAAAAAAACAAACAGGCATACAGGCAAACAGCAGGATCAGCAAAGCAGTCTAAAATTTGAGTATCAGGTACGAAATAAGATAAAATGGAAGATTAAGTTTGATTGTCAAGATAAACACTCAAAATTTACAATGACAACAAAGCAGTGAAAATCAGTCATGAGAAAAGGAAAATTAGAGGCACATACCTATGAGGTAGAATTCAAATAAAGCACAATAATAAAAGAGTCCTTTGTGGGAAAAAGACAGATTTATGACTCCAGCAGTTGTATGGATTTCATATTTTCAAGTAGTTTAACAGAAGTGACTTGGGGGTCTGTTTGACTTAAGAAATCTTTATTTGTCAGCTACCAAAACCCTGGTAGTGTTTGAAGCCGTGTGTCAAGATAGCAGAAGATGTCTCTTGAAGCGAAAGGAGCATGTGATGTGCAGATAGATAAAGACTAAAGATCAACCCAAATTTTCAAAGGTTGGACCTTTGAGTCAGCTGATTGAATCATGTCCTCCTCCTGCTCCATACTGTGGGAACCTGAGTGACAGCCAAAGGACATTAACAGATGGGGTGACCTTTACCCACCATAGCCTTTAGGCCTCAGCTGCTTCAAACTGACCTGTGACACGACCTTGAACCAATAAATCCAACCCAAAACTTAATTTAACAACATAATATCATCCCCTGAGTCCTGCTGAGATGTGATTCAATCAGATCATCCAAACAACTTTGAGTAAGAACCTTTCCTTCTGTTTGCACTGATAAGGGTTGGTCCTGCTTTGACTTCACTGAGGGAGAGAGCACCAAATCTGAACTGAAGGACATTCACCAGCCCCGCCCACTGTCCCCATCGCCCGACCAATCAGAAACGAGAGTTCAAGTTCACGTTTTTTCTCGCGTTCAGTCTTCTTAAATCCCCTCACTTCTAGATTGGATTCGGCCATTTCAACTGCACCGGCAAACCCCACCGACCAAGTAACGGGACGGCGGCTGACAACATCTGAAGATGAGTGAACAAGCTATTTCCTTCGCCAAGGACTTCTTGGCTGGTGGTATTGCCGCTGCCATCTCCAAAACAGCTGTTGCCCCCATCGAGAGAGTCAAGCTTCTCCTCCAGGTTTGTGTTAACACTTGATTTCTTCCTTTGCAGGCGCATGACATACAGTGATACTTCAATAAGTTTTAATTAAACGCTGGTGCCTGCAACTCAAAACTGGTGTTGTTAATCAGCAGCTTTTTTTTTTTTTTTGAAGTTTCTTGTTCTGGTCATTTCTAAGGCATTCAGGGGGAATTTAACAAGATGCATCGAGATGTTGTGGCAAAGGATCAAATATAAGGTGGCCGCATTGTTAATAGCGGAATCCGGCGTCTAAAAATAATAAATCAGAGACTGGTGCAGACACAGATGAGGAATGAGCATGATCGAGGCGTATCAGACCTGTTATGTAATGCGCCGGCCAGCAGGCTGCAGTCCTCCCAAGTGAAAATACAGCGTCTAAATAAGAGGCAGACACAGCCATGTTCTGTGTCTGTGGTGCTCAGCTTCCACGACAGGTATTTAGTTTGGCTTTACAATAAACAGCCAAGGTCACAGGAAGGTTTGCGCCATGGTTCTCCTCTGCTGCAGTGGGCCTGGGCTCAGCAGCAGCAGCACCAGCAGCAGGAGGAGCAGGAGGAGGAGGAGGCGGGGCTGTGAATTGTTGAATGGATGCCGTCTAGAGTTGTACGCTGGCACATGGATGCAAATGTGTCTGTCGGACAGACACGTGAGCATCATGGGAGTTTGTGTCTTCGCAAGTTATACAAGTTAGAAGGTTAACAGATGAAAGGTAGGTGTTCACTCACACTGATGTTTGGCGGAGTGAAGAAATAAGGTGTGTCAGACCTTTCCTGCCTTCATCCAGCCTTCTTCATATTATTGACTCTAATGCACTGCATTGTCTCTGGTTTGATTACAGGTACAACATGCCAGCAAACAGATTTCAGCTGACAAGCAGTACAAGGGAATCGTCGACTGTGTCGTCCGTATCCCCAAAGAGCAGGGCTTCCTCTCGTTTTGGAGAGGGAATCTGGCCAACGTCATCCGATACTTCCCCACTCAGGCCCTCAACTTTGCTTTCAAGGACAAGTACAAGAAGATTTTCCTCGACGGCGTGGACAAGCGCACACAATTCTGGAGATACTTCGCAGGTAACCTGGCATCTGGTGGCGCTGCCGGAGCCACGTCTCTGTGTTTCGTCTACCCCCTCGACTTCGCCAGAACACGTCTGGCTGCTGATGTCGGCAAAGCCGGAGCTGAGCGTGAGTTCAATGGCCTGGGTGACTGCTTGGTGAAGATCTTCAGGTCTGATGGCATCAAGGGTCTGTACCAGGGCTTCAATGTTTCAGTACAAGGCATTATCATCTACAGAGCTGCTTACTTTGGCATCTACGACACAGCAAAGGGTAAGTTTTCATTAGCAAGCATTGCAAAGCTTGATCTTGGTCTTTGTTCTCAGTGCACGTCCTTGCCTTCTTGTGACCTTAGTCCATCTTCCTGACTGACATTTCTCTTACAGGCATGCTTCCAGACCCCAAGAACACACACATTGTTGTCAGCTGGATGATTGCTCAGAGTGTGACTGCGGTCGCTGGTCTTACGTCCTACCCCTTCGACACCGTCCGTCGTCGTATGATGATGCAGTCTGGACGCAAAGGAGGTAAGTAGCACAATATATAAAAGTGTAAAACTTTCAGATTTTGAATGTTACGAGAACAAAGGGGTGACGTGTTTGTAATTCCCCCCTCCCCCTCAGCTGACATCATGTACACCGGCACCCTTGACTGCTGGAGGAAGATTGCGCGTGACGAGGGCAGCAGGGCCTTCTTCAAGGGAGCATGGTCTAATGTGCTCAGAGGAATGGGTGGCGCCTTTGTGCTTGTCTTATATGATGAGCTTAAGAAAGTCATCTAAGGTGTTTTTGTATGTCCACTGTTTATGTTGTGAAGTTTAACTGTAACATATCTTGTACATTTGGAAGGACTTAAATGCAATGCTATATTAATAGGGACCAACTAGTATTTTCTACTAGTTGTACCGGGGGAATCTGTTATACACTCTTCTCTTGGCCCATGCTTTTTCATTTGTTTCGCCCCTCACCAGAATGTCATTCCCTGAACACAGGAACCTTGTGGAAAAACGAAAATAAAGGCAACCTACTGAGTGAAATCTCCTGCCTGGTTTTGCAATGGCATGCCACATATGAAGGGTACCTTTACAAACGGAGTGCGACTTGAGTGTCCTGGCAGCGCGTGTCCTCAGTCGTGTTGCTACAGGACACCATTTGGCAGCCTCTTGTGTGAAATGTCAGCTTAGAGCCACAGGTTGTATTTGGGTGCGAGCCAAAATCAGCTGAGAAAGTTGACCTGCTGACAGCATTTCAGCCAAGACATGCTGGCAGAAAAGTGATATGCAGGAAGTCAGGGGCCTCACTAGTGTAGTTTACATATGTTGATATTTCAGCAGATTATTTGTACAATGGTCTTCTAAAGAATCAACCAGGATTACCTGTAGTGAGGTGGATTATTCCAACCTTCTAAATATACTTTTATCTCCTGCCAGGCCTCGTCTGACTCCATCTGGTGTGACTGAGGACTTTAACCTTGAGCTGTTTGACCAGTGTGACGCACCTGTTACACTTGTGTACTATCGTGGTCAAGTGCACTCTCAATCTCTGTCAGTTTAAGTGTGTTAAAACATAATTTCATATTATCACTATTTATGACAGCATAAAAACAAGCATAAAATGGGATTACATTCATAGTTCATAGTTTTAGGCTGGCGTTGATGTGTATTTTAAAGGGTGACATAAATTGAAATCCTCCTGACATTTGATCTTACCAGCTGTAAAGGAGCACGTGATTGTAGCCAGTTGTAGGACATGGTGTACTTCTTGGGTCTCTTTAACCAGGGTATTTACCAGCCCCTCCGAAATATCCAATTGCAGTCTTTGTCCTCATGCTATGTGTCCAAATATGGGACAGTTGTGGCAAATGTTTAAACAATATCAGAACAACTCTCCACACAAAGCAGTTTCTGTTTTTGACATCTAAATAGTATATTACTGATATTCCAGCAATACACTCACTTCATGTTATGAACTACACGCTGGCTATGAGGTCAAAGGGCCATTTGACAGTTTTAATCCGTTTTCATTGACCAATTAAAAAGCTGCAGCCTGCAAGGAACCTTATCTGTCTCTTTCAGGATAAAGGAAAAAAAAAGACAAGTGTTTCAATGAAGGGTGTGTTTGACATAAAGTCTGAAATTCTTAGTAGTAATGACTTGAAAAATTCTCTGTAACCCGGGTTACAGACGAATGACAGCACAGCGAAGTTCTCTGTTTAAAGCTGCAGGCTTTTAATATTACAGAAATCCTCTTTGAGTATTCAGTCTCTGCAGCTGTAATTACTCTTATTGAAAGTGTGACCACATAATTGAAGTCTATGAGAACAGGCTTTAAAACTATCAGTCCTGCTTTGAACCATTATGCTGTTTTTTTTTTTTTTCCTTTCACTTTTGGATCATGTGAAATGCCCTCAAACCAAACCATTCACTTTCAGGTGCCCCAGGAGCCAAATGCATTAATGTGTCAGTGACAGTGCAAATGTATGTGTATATTATAGTATAGTGTAGAACTTCAATCACATTTGCTCTTACCGTTTAGCTTATTAAGAGCAAAATGCCAGAAAAAATAAATCAACTAAAGATAAAGTGAATGTGTGAAGCTGTTATATTACACAGTGAGATTAAAGTGGTCACTGTGGACTTGAAGAGCACACTGCTTAGCAATAGTACTGTAGACACAATCACTGTGCCTTGGACACTTTACCCAGACTGATCTTGAATGGAGGACATAGCCTCGTTTTAGCAACACTATCAGATTACATGATTTACTCAGCTGGACACAGTCTAATCTTCCTCTCAGTGATTCAGAAAGTCTTGGACGTAACCCCTGACCCAAGGAAATTGGTTTTAATACCGTTTTGACCACTCCATCCCAAAAAGCCCCTCTCAGCAGGTAGCACATAGTTAATCCCTCATTCAGCGGGGCCTCTCCACAGCTGCCCCATTACAACTTTAACAGGGATTAGTGAATCAGAAGCAACAGGGATCACAGCCATTTACACACTGTCTGTCTGTGGGGCTTTAGATACGCCGTGCCTCCTTGAGGTCACATGGGTAACGAATCAGACAAGTGCGGTCAACACATTTTCAGTATCACAAACTGCATTTGCTTTGCAAGTAGGCTGCTATAATTCTGAATGAATGCTTGATTTCAGTGACGTTTCTCAGTACACACATGCCTCAAAGACTGATGTCATGCAGAGTTTTATTTTCAAATCAACATGATGAAAAACATTCAGGCTATTTTTAGTAAATGTTTCAGCCATTCTGCCTGTGGAAATGTTTCCTCAACATTCAATTTCCCAATACTACAAACAGAAACAGCTGCTGTCACTCCTTTGTGTTTGAGGATGAGGTGCTGTGGTAGAGGAAGTGCTGAAGTAAAAGTAGCACTAAAAATAATCTATTATAAATAAAAGTTCTGTATCAAAAATATTACTTCAAAGTACTGAACTGGTTTTTAATTAAATTCCAGATACTGTTGGTATGAGAATGCATCATATTCTATTTTTTGTGAGTACCCACATGCAGATCTAGGATCACTGAAGCTACCCTTCACACTGGGTTACTAAAAGCCTTCTGTCAGGTGGGCTGTTGCATAACTTCAGCTGTTAGACTGAATTACGTCAGGGCTCCACAGGGTCATGACCTCAGGGAAAAAACACATGGTCAGATACTCTGCCTGTTACTCTACCTGTACATCAATAAACACTTAAAATGTTCATGTATCTCCTCACAAATACATTGTGGTGTGTTATAAATCATATATTATGTGATGATATACGGCTTATAAATGATGCAGCGTAAAGGCAATAGAATTTTTAATAGGAAATAACATCAAGCCCTGGAGGAAATGTTTGTCAAAGGCTGCTCAGAGTATCTGCTTATTGTATCTTAGCTTTAGTAAGACTGAAGTCATGAATACTGAATATTGAAGTCATGATGTTAAGAGCACAGCACGGGGTCTTTTAACGTGTGCATACGGAATCTGCCCACTGCATGTTCGGCTCTGGTTTGAAGATTGTCTCCTCGGGCATGAATATCGTATCCAGTAACTGCTGAGCTTTTTTTTAAATTTATTTTACTAACTAGTATTTACTAATACTAATTTACTTTTTTTTAAAAAGAGTTTATTTACTGCATCCCTCCTGTAAAATCATCATTTCCTCCTTTCCACGTGTACATTTTTTTTTGACATATGACTGTAATTGCCTCTCTTGTGCTGTTTTATTTGTTATAGATAATAGACCTATTCATCAAATCTTACCCGTGTGTAAGATCCAATCATCGTTTGATTAAAGCTGTTTGGTCTCCAGTTCTGATCTGTCCTTAGCTGAAGAGTAGTGTTGGCGCCACCTTGTGGCATTTGCGTGGATGCTGCCTTCCTTCAAGTAATTCATGACATGACAGCGCTAATCAGATTTACAGCCAGCGCATATTTTCCGAAATAGCTTCAGCCACTGAGGCAACATTTCATTTATGTTACATGCTCATCAGAGTTTTGTATAATCTAGAAAGCAGAAAATTAAAAAGGGTCAAAAAGGGGATTTACTTATTTGTTTGTTATTTGTTCTTGTAATTTGATTTTAACCATCTTTTGGACAAATATAATGATTCCTGTGGTTGATTAAATCTGACATTGAAACATAAGTTAATCAGAGGGAAATAGGCTTTCTTGAACTAAATGAACACAAACGTTTAAATATTTTCCATTATATTATTTTAGGGTTATTTTATATATATACACACACACACACACACACACACACACACACACACACACATATC
>JBBMJY010000002.1:14621367-14639184 GCA_037833715.1 Toxotes lorentzi | reverse complement strand
TATATATATGTATATGTATATATGTATATATATATAGAAAATAGATGTGTGTGTGTGTATATACATACAGATACAGTCAGTCTGTGTAACTGGCAGTGGGTGGGAATTAACTTAATACATTTATTCAATCAATCACAACTTTGAGGTACTTGTACTTTACTTGAGTATTTCCAAGTTATGCTACTTTGTGCATGTACTCCACTATATTTATTTGTGGTAAACGCAAACGGAGTGGTTGATGTAGGGCGCCTACTTGTCACGAGTTGTTTACAGTTTGCCAAACTGAGACCTCTCCAATATAAAATGATAGACAGGTCACTTCATCCTGTAAACTCCCAGCTGTCAGGTAAAGCTGTAACCTGTAGATGGCCTCCTGTTATAATCAACAGCAGACACGCGGACACCGCTTGTAGCCAATCACGGCTCTGCTTTGTCCAGTTCATTAAACTTCCCTTTTTTCCGCTTCGAGGAAGCAGCGTCTTCTTCCAGGTTATGAAGATGTGGGTGAACAAACTAAGTCACGACATGTGCAGCACACACCGGCTCGAAGTAAGCGAAAGAAACCACAGGAGCCCGCTGTAAGAAAAGAAGAAGATGTATCTATGGCGCTTCTCCATCGCCATAATCCTCGGATTGGCGTGGTATTTTTCTGACTTCGGCCGCACAGTCACACAGTACGTTTTATGCGTCCTCTTTTGTTTTTCAACACCGTTGTGTTTCGCGAGCACCGCGCGAGAGAGCAGCACACAGACTGATGAAGAAGCCAAGAAACATCCTCTTCAGGTATTAGACATACATGTATGTTGCCTTTCACGGCAGAAGAGAGTTGCTTTCACGAGCACTGCTGCATGATCAAAACCGGATCATGTTCTAATGAGTAAATCACTAAAAATGATGCAGTTGTAACTCTTATACTTCATTAAACCGTCAAAAAGCTGTTAATAAATAAATGTATGAATAATAAGATCATGTCAGTGCAGTTGTGCTGTCTTTAAAATCCTTAGCGAAGTGTAAGTCAGTAATCTTTACACATTACCGTGTTTACAGACCAGGTTACACAAATACTTGAGTTGTGAGATTAGTAAAACTAGACAAATACTGAAGTATTAGCACTCATAACCCGAAGTGCATTTTTTCCACTTGTACAGAGGTCTGAAAACTTGTTTTCACTCACCACATAGCTGTGACCTAGTTCAGCACTCACTGAATCTACAGGTTAGACTGTGTTCTTAAGATAATTCCTGGTAGTTGAATCATAGTTTTCTGTTTTCTAGGAAGCTATTGAAGAAGAGGTGTTTGGTGACTTGAATGATGGAGAAAGCAACAAGCAGGCTGAACAACTGGAGACTCAGTATCCCCATGTAAAGAGGTCACTGCAGCAAGGTGAGGCAGGTTTTGCATGTAAGACTGTGTTTTTTTTAAAGTGCTGTAAACACATTTGTCACTGAAGCTTAGAAACACTTTGCACCAGAGGGAAGTGACTGTCAAAAATCAAGTTTCTGCTTTTGTCTGCACATTTTTGCTCTGTTTTGAGTCGACACTGTTGAAAAGGACAGTTTTGCATATACACAGCTGCAGCTGGATCTCATGTTACATGAGGCGAGGGGGGGCTTTGAGGAAAGAAAGAAAAGATGAAAAACACACCCTCAATAGCCAGGCTGTGTAAGGCTGTGATGTGTTAAACAGGAAATAAGATCTTAGATGGGATCTGGTTTTCACGCAGCATTATCAGTTGTGCCTGCTTCGTGGCTTTTTTTTTGTGCAGCGATAATTCTATAGGTTTGTGTTGAGCAATAAGATTGATATCACAGCTCCAAATGACCTCAGTCTCTGTTGAACTGGAAAAAGTCTGAATATTTGGTGTTTAATTTTTTCAGCCCTTGAATATACGCTCATTCAAATGTGTGAGCAGTTCACTATCTGGAGTCCAGGTTTTACTGTGCTTCATTTTTGCGAACTTTCTATGCATTCATTTTTTTGAACTGTTCTTACTCATGATGCATGGCGTTGTTTTTTTCCGCACAGACTCAGCTATAAGTCTGACATCTCATTCAGTCACTTTAACAAAGTATGAAGTTGACAGGAACCCAAAATGCCTATAAAAATGTACAAATTTTTAGTGGTCACTTAAATTATCATTATGGAACAGTTCATAATTGCAAAAAAAATTGTTGTTTTGCCATTTAAACACACAAAGACAGAAGTAAAATGATTTTTATTCCAACTTGTTTTTGTGTGTTTATCTTTGAAAGTCTATGTATGACTGAAAATTTGATGATAATATAAATATTAAATAAATACTAATTTGCCACGCTTTAAAAAATAGCTTTCAAAAATAGCTTTCAAAAATAGCTTTCAAAAATAGCTTTATCTACACATCATCACTTTTGTCTGGTTTTCTCACTTTGTCTCTGTGTGATGTATGAATGCTGTTATGTTGCTGTAAATAAAAGATGCTCAGTGTGTTCACTGCGACTCCCCAGAGGGACTTGTCTTCATCTCACCAACAGCTTTGCATGTTCAGAGGAAAATCCTGTCGTGGATATTGGAACGAATGAATCTTTTTCACAGGATTTCTTGGCCTGATTTTTATCGGATAGAAAAAAAAAAGAGAGAGCATGAAGTCCCTCAGTTTGATATTCAGGAGGTGATCATGGTCACTTAGTGTTAATGTGAATTTCCTCTGTGACTGCTGTCCCCAGTGTTCGAGTGTGCCTATGCTGAGCACGTCCTGCCTTGGTACAGTGTTAGCCAGCCTCTCGAGGACCAGCCTCTGCACCAGGTGCTCAGCAGGGAATTTGACTTTATAATCGACCGCGTCATTGAGAGAGCCAAAGACTTTGACGTTTGCCAGGTGGTTGTGGGCTCCATTCGTATTTTGACCCAGCACTTGCACAAGGCGAAGCAGCCTGATCGGTGAGACATTACGCCTACGCTTCGCTTACCCTTTGCACTCAGTAATGTCTGTCAGTGTCTGAACCCTATAAATACCTGAATTTTTTTTTTAATCACCCATGAATTATTTACCAAGCTTTAACTGGATCATACCTGCGGTGATATCCTACTGTTTTTTTCTTATATTAAATGTTGTTTCAAGGGTAGCACGTCACTTCAGATTTTAAGATTTACATCAAGTGATTATCAGTTTCGTAGTGATAAACATCTATGATCTCTCTTAGTACTTATTAACGCTTGGATTCACTTTTCTTTTACTTCTACTGCTGTGTTTTCTGTCTCAGAGAACTCTTGTTCAGCTCCAGAGAAGAGGAGATTGCAGTTCTGAGAGAATTTTCTGATGCTCTTATACGTAACCTTTTTCCCAAATCTCTCTGGGACCTAGAAGTCAACCGCTGTGCCTTAAATGAGGTTGTTGCCTTAAAGGGTAAGAAAGCATTAAATTATCTCTCTGCTGGAATGCAGTCTTACATAAGGGCTAAGCCTCCCATGATGATTTTTACAAGTGTGAATTGTTTGTAATCCCTTATTGTCAGTGGCATTGTAGAGCTTAGGACATGAAATCTGGGCTGCATAAAAGGAAGGCTCCTTCCACAACGATTTGCCAGTTCCCTTTAGGGTTCTGTCTTTTTCTTTAGTAACAGATAAAATGCTTCATTATGTGGGAGTCTTGCTGTGCAGTAGGTTTTAGCAGCTATACATGTAGCTCAGTTACCATAAGTGATTTTTACAGGTTTAGTTAAAAAAATATATATCTGCATGTCCAGACTGCTTTCCATTTTGGTGTCTCAAATCAGCTCTTTCCTGACAACATTGTTGTGTTCAAAGATACATGACTGTGAGTGCATGAATTTGAAAGAGCTGGCAGTGTTATGCAGGGCTTCGTTATTCCAGAGAAAAATTTCATTTTTTTTAGCATAATTTCTTATGTCAGTTACAGTTGTTGATCTTGATGATCTTAGGAACACTTTAAATTAAATTAATTAAGATTTGTACCTCTTATTTTTTAACTATGCAAGGCATTTAAAGTCCAAAGAAGTACTGATAATTAAAGTAATAGTTTGACATTTTGGGAAATACTCTTTTTCACATTCATCTTGTTGTCACTGTGAGGTTGACTTGTGGAAGTCACTTTTCCCAGCCACAAAATAGACTGGCACATTAACCCCCCATAAAACCACAGCATGTCAGCATGATAGTTCCTTTAGAGAACTTTAGAGGTGCTGGTGGCTGGATTTTGCTTCCTTCCTTTTTTTATGATAATATGAAGAAGATTCAAAGACACGAGTCATGTCTTCGAATCTTCTTCATATTACAATCCAGCTAAACTGTCTGAATATTTTACCTCCAGATATCAGTTTTTGTTTATGTCATTGCAAATAGAGTTTGGAGTATTATTGTGTGGGCTGTTTTCCTCAGGGTTGGGCCATTTGGTGACATGGCTGTCTGACCCTGACAACCTGAACCAGCTGGTACTGAGCCAGCTCGACAGCACGACCCCCAAAGGCTCTGTGGAGGAGCTGTGTGGATCAGATCCGGAACAAGCCTCTCTGGCTTCACAGGAGGAGGAAGGCGAGGGCAGTGAAGTGTGAGTTGCTGTCATCTTCATGACCCAGTCACAGTTAGCCTCAAAGCAACAACCGTATTGACCACCTTCTGTATTTGAAATTGGAACTGACCTGATTTTGTTTGGTGGCTGGCTTTCGGGCTTTCTAGGAGCTTGGAGGGAGCAGAGATTTCAACCAGCACCGGCATCAAGGGCAAAAAGAAAGGTGTGTTTTTGTGATAGAGTTGTTGTAAATCAATAGGCTACATAATCAATTCAAAGCTCAGTGATTCCTGTAGGAACAGTACATGCAATTTTAGATATTTTTGAGTGAGGAAACATTTTGGATGAGGATTATGTGGACTTGAGAAGGGCAGATGGAGTAGTTTGTGGGTGTTTAGAGAATAGATGACCGTGCTTGTGCAACATCTTGTACAACAGTTTGATTAATAGCAGTGTGTTGTCAGCTACGTGGCATTATACTTTCCTTTACCAGCCTGCCTTTCGATGCATAATTAGTCCCTTGTTTGTTTTGTTTGTTGGTCCAGATAGTTAATTACACAAACTTCCAAATCGTTTCTATGCTGTCTTCAGCCAGATCTCTTTGTATTGAAAGCAATCGAACAGGAATGGTGACTGAATAAGAATGGTCATTCCATGATAATTAAGCATCTGATATGATACATTTTTCATAGGGATGCACCGAAATGAAAATTATTGGCCGAAACCGAAAACCGAAAATGAGGAAACCAATGCCGAAAACCAGCCAGTTATTAGTACCATTGCATTTATGGCTATGACTGTGTACTAACCTCACTAAAATTGCACGGCATTGCGATTGCATAAATTAATATGAATGTTTCGAAGAATAAATCAATTACAAAATTATGAAAATATGTATTTAGAACATTCCAACAATGCACAATATAAAATTCAAAATAAGATGTTTAACTTCTCCACAGAGTGTGCGTGCTCAGAGGGATTTTCCTTTTCTGTGCTGCATTCTTCTCATATTCAGCATAGCGATCGAGATATATATACTGAATATCTGAGATTCAGATATACTGAAATACGTCCACACCACAGACATGTTGGCCCTTCCAGACAAGCTCGTACTGGCTGCGGTTTTCGCTTGCATCATCACAACATCCTGTTTCGGCCATGTTGTTTCGGTGATAAAAGTCTTCGGTGGCTGAATATTCAGTGCATCCCCAATTTTTCATATTTTCTGTAAGGGGTCCCTTACAGAAAATCAAAACACATTATTTGTCGTAATCTGTGAGAATTATATAACTCTGATGGGATATTTACTGATTGTTAGGCCATCCCATGGAGCGTAACATTGAAAGTTTGATACTTAGTCATGCCCACAGTGCTTACACGCCTAATGAGGTGTGAATTATTTCCCGTGAAGTAGTTTTCTCACATACTGTATTTTCACACCATTATGATGCTTCACAGTTGTTACACCTCCTCACACTGCGTTCCATGTTAATGCAGATGATACAGTTATCTAGTGCTCAACCCCTTCAGTAACTTTTTCTTTGTCTACTGCTGCTGCCAAGTGGTCATAGCTTTTAAATGCGCTCTCTCTTCCTCCCGGACTGATGTACGGGACCTGAAATTCAGTCAGAGCTGGGGAATTTAACTCAGTTTTAAAAGATTGAGAAAATAGTACTCATGCTCAATGTGATACTTGTACCTGTTTATGCATTATAACTGTATTTTTGTCCTTGACCTTGTGTCGCATATTAACTAGATGTTGTGTTGCAGTGTGCGACAGTTGTATTTATCTTTGTACTGTTTGAGTTTACTGTTGTAGCAATGTTTATGGTGCTCTCTTTACCATGTTGCACTTGAAAAAGATGTTTTGATTTCAATGAGACTTTTACCTGGTATTTTTAATATTTAGGCAACAAGTTAAAGGAAGGATGGTCAAAACTTGTGGACAAGCTGAAGTCCAAGAAGGCAAAGAAAAAGAAGATGAAAAGGATGGAGAAGGAGCTGATGATGAGGATCATGGCTGTCCAGGATAACATGTCCAACGAGGATGATTTCAGCAGCAGGGAGGGCTCCATTCACAGCCAGCAGGATTCTGACAGGGTGAGGCTGCTGCAGATAACACAATATATTACACTGAAGATGACGATTTGTGAAACATGACAGATTCCTTTACGCTTTTTGTCCAAACACCATTAGGAGGACAGTGATCTAGAGAGTTTCTTGACAAGCGTCCAAGAGGACATGATGGAATTCAAGCTGTCATATGAGATGTGGCGCGTTGGCCGCTGGGCTGTCAGCATCCCTCATGTGAGTTATAAATAACACTGACAGTGTGGTATGTCCTGGAGGCTTGTTATATGTCTGCCGAGGCTCTGTAAAAGCTTGTCCTTGGATGGTATGTTAATGTTTGAGCTGGAGTTTGAGCAGGAGTCAACTGTGTTACAGGCTGACTGGGAGGATGAGGAGCTAATCTTCACAGTTCACCTGGAGGAGAATAACAGCCCTGAAAACCTACAGTGGGACATCAGGAAGACCTACATGGATGTAATACATTTTCGCAACAGATGGCAGGTAAAAAGCAGAGGGAAAACCTTGTTTTTCCTGTGTTTAACAGACCTAATTTCCTGTTATGTAACTTCACTTGCCAGTTTATTAGGTGCCTAAATCTAATGAAGGCTAACACAACAGTACTGTAATAAAAATGTATATCTCTGAGGGTAGGCTAAATAACAGACACATCTCTCTGTATAATGCAATATAATTCAACAGCAAAGCAAACTACTTATGAAGGTGGGATTTATTGCAGGATGGTTGTATTAGACTGCATTAGTTTTACATAGGTGTACCTAATAATAAACTGGCAACTGAATGTAAAGTCTGCATACTATACATAAATCAAACCTAGCTGAGAATCAGATGTTTTCAGGCCCTCTGCTATATGAAGTTAAAAAACCTCAGCTCTGGGAAAACTTCAAACTTCTTGGTATCTATTGAAGCCTTTTCTGAAAGAGGAAAAATAATAACACTGGCCTTGCATTGCCTGCTTTTAACCAAACTGAACTGTACCGGTTTACTGTTTTCTCAGTGACAGTGAAGGCTTTTGAATCACTGACTTGATGCCCATGTTGCAATCCAGCAAACCAAACCATTGTGCTGCACAAGGGAAACAATGGCAACACTGATAATAATTATAAGTTTTATAATAGTCCGTAACATTTTAGAGAGTGCTTGCATTCCCTGCACTGTGTGAGCTCGTCTCTGGCTGGCAAACAGTTTTGTTTTTTTTTTGTCAAGCTTTCAGTGTGGGAGGGTGGGAATGAATGAAAGTTTGGGCGTTTCCCCAGATTGAATTACAGCCTTTACATGTACATCGAAACAGTCACTTTAAACACTCTCCACACTGGCCATAAAGAGAGTCTCAATTCAATTCAATTCAATTCCAAAATATTTGCATTAAAAAGTTAGATTTTTCTAACTTAAATGGATGAAGCCTCATTATCTCCAGCTGAACCCGAGAAGCTATTTTTGCACAGAACAGGATGAACAATTACAGCAACCAAAAACCGCTTCATTGTACATAGGGGAATGTGAGTATTGTGTGTTTATTGTTGTTGTAGACAACAATAAACAGTGTAAACCAATCCTTCGGTGTCAGAAGTTCTTGGTGTCTGACACCACTCTGAAGTACCAGATATAGCAAGTCTGGACTTTAGCTTTTTTCACTTTTCAGGACTCACCCAACCTGCCCACAGTCCTGGTCTTGGATGAGTCAGAGGTCAACGATGAGGTTAAAGAAGAAGCAAGAGCATCAGTGGAGCACTTTCTGCAGGTGACAGAAAAAAAAAAAATCTTACATGTGTCGACAGATAATCTCCTGAAAAGCTTTATGGCTTTTGTTATTTTCTTTTCCAGGAATTAGTTTCCGATAATGTGATGGGCCACACACAACTGGTTTTTCAGTTCCTCTGCCCGTTGGACAAGCTCCTGAATGAAGATGAACATTATGGAGGCGTGTGGGGCCTTCTCAGTGGCTTGGCCTACTTCCTGACTCCAGGTCATGAGGAAGAAGAGGTAAAGTTTTACATGTCTGTTTATTTTTCATGTTGACATCTCAAAAGGATCACTCTGGGTTCATATAACCTAGGATTTTCAGGACCTCTGGCTATCATTCCTACCATTAATGATAAGATTGTATTCAGCAAGTTAATTGCTGAAATCTGTCAAAATGGCAACATTGCTGTGAAAACATAAGCAGTCAGACCAGCAGAAAGATTTTAAACAAACCTCTGAGTTTGTCAGACATACTTGGGAGAGAAAACAAAAGAGAATGGTAAGATTATTCCTCCAAAGGACAAACCTCCCGTTTGAACTGTGACCTTAAGTGGTTTTCACAGTTGTGGGTTCGTACACAGTTCCCGTGCAACGCGCTCACTTTTATTTTTGGTCTAGATAATCTGGCTAAACTATTTCCTCCATTTGTTCGTTTGTTGGTGTGGCTCTGCTCATGTGACAGTCTGGGAAAAAAACAGTGCAAGTTTGACCCAGATTTAAGAACCTTTTAATAAACATGAACGCATATTAAATGCATTCAGATTAACATGCTGCTAAATGCTCATACAGGAGGAGGCCGGGGAGGTGGAGGGAGTGGAAATTTCTGAATGCAGGCGCCAGTGTAGTAGGGAGGGTGCAGAGCTCAGCGAGACTGAAGTGCCGAATATTTATATGGACCACCTACTGTGAGAGATAGGTTATGGACATGTGTGATTGGAGAGTATATGAAACATGTGACAAGAGCTGCAATGATTAGTCCATTAGTTGAACAACAGAAAATCAATCTGCATGTATTTGGATGATTGATTAGTCATTTGAGTTCATTTTCTTGCAAAACTCCCCTAAATTTAACAGTACCAGGTTCCCCAATGTGAAGATTTGACACTTTTATTGGTATTATATTATGTTAAACTGAGTATATTTTGAGTTTTTGACTGTTGGTCAAAAAAAAGCTATTTGAAAACATCACTTCTGCTCTGCGAAATTATGTTCATTTTTCACAACTTTACAACAGATTAACCGATAATGAAAATAATTATTCATTGCAGCCCTAAATGTGACTATAACATGATGTCCATGCCTTCCTGAATTACTGCGTTGTCCACTAATCAAAAGCAAAGTTATTTTGGCAACAGCTAGTGGTGGTAGAAACCGAGACAATAAAAGTAAGCTCATAAAAATTCTGCATCAAAGGGGCTCTCCTGTGATTTGGAATCGTGCTTCAGTTAAGATGGGGGGCTTGGTTAAAATGGAAGCAGCTGAAGTTGAGATATCATTACTTTCAACCCCTACCATGGGTCAACCTCCTAAAACACTGCATCCTGCATTTACCGCATTGCAACTTGATAATGTCTTTCAATAGAGCCCCACTGCGTGATAAATGCCCACGTCTTTCAAACTCCATACCATCTGTTTTATAAAACAGGCTTTCTTTTATAAATGTCACAGACATTATAAAACAATTTTGACATGCTTTACAATACTACCTATAACTAAGCTGAACTTCATGTGTAAAATCGGTGACTGTCTCCTAAAAATGCGAATACATTACGTAGATTTGTTTATTTGCGGGTGTCTGCCATACTGCACCATAAAGGCCAGTACTCTCACTAACTGATTGTTTTGTTTGCAGAACTCTAGCCCTCAGACAGAGGCCCCAAAAGAAATCATAATGCCATCTCCACACCCAGAATCCACAGCTCAGCCATCAGAAGACCCCGTTGCTTCTACTCAGAATGACACAAATCTTCCCGGTGCTACTATCCCATCAATCGTTATCTCCCAGTGTGATCCTCCTTCAGAACCGCCAGAGGAAGCAGAAACAGAAAAGCTAACACAGTCTGTTGTTCACTCAGACCCTTCAAGTAATGAAAACTGTTCCCAAGACAAAACAGAAGACTCTGATAATCCCTTAACTTCTCACTTTAAGACGATCATCAAAGGACTGAGCCGGTCCAAGTCAGAAGAGTCTCTGGCCTCAACAAAAACCAACAAAGATGAAGACCTGTCTGATTCAGACTGCACACAACAGTCCAGCCAAAGTGGAAGCTCACAGGGGGGGAGTGCAGAGGGCCCGTCATTGCTTAATTTCAGTGCAAGGTCAAATAAAAAGGAGAAAATATGTTTCAAGATGTCAAGTGGAGCAAACAAGGCTAAGGGGAAGGAGCAGGGCACTTCTCCAAGAAGCGAGGACTCCCAGGGTCAGAAGAGCCAAGTCAACTGGGAGCAGCTGGAGGCGACCAAAGCCATATTTGATTTGCTGAAAGAAATATCTGGTTTGTTCAGTTTTTTTTTGTTCACAGCATTTAAAACCTTTGGGATCATACCAACTGATACCATTTTTTGGTTACCATTTTTTTAAAAATAAATTCTGTAGTCTATTTACTAGGAATCATGCATTGTTCAAAGTAGTTAGGTTGATTAATGTATTTAGACAGCCAGCTGTTTTGGTTCCTCTCAGTACCTTAAGCAAATTAACATGTAGAGACTTGATACATGCCAGAGAAGGCTAATCTTTTACAGTGAACATTTAGCCGTCTTTATTAATCATCGTGTGGTATTTTAAAGTGAAAGTATGGCTGTGTTTTGATAAGTCCCTTGGGTGGTGTGTTCATGTGCTTGTGAAGGGCCCAGATAATCCAGGACTGACAGCTGGCAGCCTAACAGCAACCTATTCACATGTTATGTTGCCCAAAAAGAAAGTGAGATTATAGACAATAAGCAAGCATTGATGTGATGGATATGGAAAGGTTTGTCTGCGTAGATTGAAAATCATGCAGGTTGTCATAGAAACTTCATCAGGAACATTAATCAAATAATCTGTGAACTGCATTACCTTGCAACAGTCATATACCCTGGACAAAGAAAGATAAACGTTTGATGTGATGAATTATCTACCGCAGGCAGGCTTTTCCATGAAAATCAATTTACACCAAAAAGAAATGAACTGAAAACACTGACATGCTCAAAGGAAGGAAAGTAAATTCAAAAATCTAAACCAAAAATCCAGTATACTTTAGGAAATCATTGGCGGTCCTGTCAAACTTGCAATAATAAATATTTTTAATATAGAGTTTTTAAATCAAAGAACACTGGGTCTCTCATTGTGCCTATATTATAAAGAATGAACAAGTCGAGTCAATTTTATGTATATAGTCCAAACTTACAAATCACAGATTTGCCTCTGAGGACCTTACAGCCTGGACAACACAAGGTACAATACCCTCTGTCCTTCAGAGCCATGGTTTGGATAAGGAAAAGCTCTGTAACACAACTCAGCAGCTACAGTGTATTGTAGCCTCTCTTAGCTTTAGTTTTGATTCTTAGCTCACTTAAATCTCAGTTGGTGAGCTGCACCAAACAAATGGAGACATTTGGAAATTTTGAAGAAGTTTTTAAAAAGTTGGTTGTTGCTTTTTTGATCTGTAGGTAGACAACTATTAACTAAATGGTTATCAGTGATTATTAACTAAATCTTTGTCACAATTAAAAAAAAAATTTTATGGTTGTTTTTAAGATGTCCTTCAGGACAAAGCTAACACTTATGTCTTTACAGGAAACTCCATCCTCATAAACATATTTGATGCCATTCTGAAACCTGTTATGCCCATCTTGAAAAAGTAACTCCATTTCTAACATGTTTTTCCACATTTCATACATTTGTGATATCCTGGTCTGTGAGAACGAATTATGATTATGAGATGTGTTCCTCCTCAGGAAGGTGAATTCTTTCTTAAACAAGATGAATCCAACAGAACTGCAGGTGGCTGCGTACATTGACATCCTGCGAGACACGCAGTGGCCGGATTTGCCTCCAGCAGCACCTCACCGTCCTCGCACGGACGAGGAGAAAAACGAGACTAGGGAGCGAGCACATAACCTCATCAGTGCCAGATGTAGGGGGGCACCTGTCTGCACTTCAGAAGGACGTATCCAGTTATTTTTGGCAGTTGATTATTCATCTGAAATGTATTTTTATGTCATCTCTATAGATTCAAACTATCTCGTCCTGAAGAAAACGGATGTGGAGTCTGTCTTTAATCTTTTCCAGGACAGGGAAGAAAACAAAACGCTGGTATATGTGAGTATCCCATCATTTACTTTGTGTCCCTCGTTCATTGTGTCTCTGTTTCACATTTTATTTAGTATAGTATACAAATCTTGCACTGATTTTGTTGCCCTGTCTTTTTTAACAGATGCTTCTGTCATTCCTGTTCAGGAAATTTTTTCCCACTGAGCATTCCCTAAATGTGCACACTGCTGCCTTACTAAAAGTGATCAGTTCTCCCAACTGATCTGTGAATCTTCGATACCGTTTTTAATGGTTTTTTTAAAAATATATTTTAAAACTTGGAATATTTATTAAACATCTTAAAATGCCTTAGAGTATGTGAGCCCATTTCTGTATAAGTGTATAAGTGTTTCTGCATTTTTACCTCAAACATATGAAATGTACTGTGAATGTTTTCCTTGATTACTATTTTGTCAAATTTAATTGCTTTTGCACATTGTTCATGTGGCAATTTGAAGAATCCCAGCTTTGAATCTTGAACTCAGGGGAATAATTTATAGTATAGTTCACAATTACAGTTTGAATTTCACCTGTCACATTTTAATGTAAAAGAATTGGAATTTTCTAAAACTTTTTGTTTCACTTTGAGCACTTTTGTGTGGTGAGTGTGTTGGATGATTTGACCTAAAGTTTTATAAAAAACAAAATATCTCACAATTGCTAATGTATTAAATCTGTCAAAACATGGTGACTACCACTATCAAAGGAAACTTGATATAATTCATTCATGTAAATAACTTGAATTTATTCCAAATAAACTATTTTAATAAATAAGTTTCTTTTTTCAGCTATATTTTTGGCTTTGTGGATTTTTAATTTAGTTTAGACTCTGTACAAGGTTTGGTGCAGTAAATATAAGATGTAAATTAGTTGCTGATGCCAGCAGCTTATTTGCTCTTAGGCAATATTTGAGTGGTAGATGTTTCAGACAAGTTAAACAAGTCAATCTACCTTGGGAAATCTTGTGAGTGAACTGTAGTAAAATAATTCAAAAAAATATTGGACTAATATATCATGGTAATATGCATTCGCCCTCATATTTTTCCTCTGGAATAAGCCACAGTCAGAAAAATACAAACATAAACATAAGTTTTGAACCATGTTCAACAAAAGTTGGTCCTGTTTGTCAAAATGATATTGTTTCAAATTAAATACTGAGCAACTTGACATGCTGTTCAGCTGAAAAACAATTAAGTCAACAACTCTGCCACTCAAGTCAATCTCTCTTTCTATAACCCTTAATGGATATATACCTTTTCTAATGCTCATGCTATTTCATTATGGAAGTTTAACAGAATTAATTACAGGATTATTCTGGTCCAGGTCACAGGAGAGAGATTATCTGGCAGTGCAAAAACATGAATTAATTTTTTCATTCACTTAAGTTCCTAGAGGCTGGTAAAAGCAATACACTGGAAACACTTTACAGAACAAAACTGATCAGTTTTAATCGAATCTGTCATCAGTGCTGACATCAGGCTGAGTTAAAAAATGGCAAACTCATGATAGAAATGTTTACAGGAGAGTGCTGGACCCAGCACTGGTTTAGTCTTTACTCATTCATTCTGGTTGTTTAAACTTTGTTCAAACCCACTGGAACCCACCCCCAAAAACGGTTTTAAAAACATCTCACACCAAGGTCACACACCACGAGGTCCATTTAGTACCTATTTTCAAACTGTCAGTCACATTGCATGGGTTTCATCAGAAGATGAGTGTGCCCAGAGCATGTGATGTGATTGTGCGATTGAAGCGTTTATTGGAAGCAACTGTGTGTGTTTAAACTCTAACTCTAAGAACAGAATTAGACCAAAGGGACTATTAAAATGCCTGAATACAGTAAGAAGGAAACTGGATTCAAAACAGTATAGATTATGGATATCAAATGTGTCCCTTAAGCCAGAAAAAAGCAATGTATCACTTGTAAAAATAAACATTAAGTTCCCATAGGACATCACACACACAGTAATAGATCTAGAAAAATCAAAATATACATACTAGTAAAAAAGTAAAAAGGCATAAAAAAAAACATAACCGGCCCAATACTCAAATAGCTAAGTTACATAATGTTGTATTAGAAACACATACAGAAACAGAAGTATAATGATCAACCTAAATGAACAAATCAAGAATTATTTATAAATAAATAAATCACAAACGGCTATAATACTTACAGATAGTGCTCTAACGAGGCCATGTGGGGAGTAGATTAAATATTCTTGTAACATGTACTGGGTAACCGATGTGACAAAATGGTGGATATAACTGTCAGTTAAACTGTAACTGCTATGGAACCCTGACAGTGGCGTTGCTATAGCAACAGAATGTTCCGCTGAAACCAACTGTCATGATGCGATCATCTTCCCAGCCACAGAACTACGTTTTAAATTCTAGTGGAGATCCCACATTTTGCAAAGATATCAGACACGTAAGGCTGAACCCTGGGGAAATGTGAGTAAAGCAATGCACAAGACATCTAGGATATAAAGTGTGATGGAGGTTTAGGCGTAAAAATCCTGGCTCTTGGGTTTGAATGTGCCATCATATCAGGTTAATGAAGAGTGGGATACAAGGATACAAGATGTGAAAAAACCAAACAAAATAAATGTAATAGTGTCCTTAAAGTGCTCAGAGGACATGAAAATGGAAACATACATTTTCATCACCACTCATCAACCTTAGTTATTTTCGAGCACTGGATATAGTTGGCTATTTGAAAGGCTACTGTCACATTGTGGAAATTTAAAAAAATAAATAAAATAAAAAAGCAAAGTAGTACAATGAAGAGTAAATTAAAGTGGCATTAGTTTCCTGGAGCAAGACTTCAGGTCACAGTTTCACACCAGATGTTGCAGTTGCTCCTCCAGACCAGCAGGTGGCAGGACTTTAATTACCCGCAACAAACCGTCTGCTGTGTTCAGTTACCCAACATGTCTGCGCCCTGAAGGATGCGGCTAAGAGCGTGAGGGTACAGGACAAGTTACAGGTATGGAAACACTGAGGTTTATGTCGGTTCTTTGGTGGGTTTAACCCGGTTTTCTTTGACCTGTTAGAAAGGGTGTGTTTATGGGTTCAACGTGCCTGCAGATTATCGCGGTTCCATGTGACTGAATGTGCTGTGGATACAAAGTGTTGCTGCTGTGCGTCACGTTCAGTCTTAAAGACGTATCTTTGTTTAATTCGTGTTTTAAAGATAAACCTATCCTGTTCACACACTGTCTCATGTTTTGTAACCGTTCTTCATCGTGTGGTTTGATGAATTAAACGGTTCCACAGAGGAAATGGTCTAAAACTAAGCTCTGCATTCAAACTCTTATCTGGAGACAAAGTCAAAGCTCCCACTGATGCTGAGAATCCTTCATTTTGATTATTAGGAGCACAGTAGTGGAAGTGTCAGTCATTTATCATGTGTTTCTGTTATGCACTTTAAAAATACCAGTTAAAGGCCCTGAAAACCATTTCTTCTGCTTTATATTATGGGCAAAGAGGTCTCGCATGTACACGATTCTCTGCCAAGGTAACAGGCACAGGTGTTGTTTTTTCTTTAATGAGAGATTTCTGTATTTGTGTTGTTGTGTGAGCTTTTTCCTGCTGTTTGAAGTGTGCAGTTTGAAGTTCAGTTGGAAAAGCATGTTGTCCGTACATGCATTCATTCCATTAAAAAAAAAGTAAAAAGATAAAGAAAAGCCCAAGGTGACACATTTTCACTTCACTTGTTTTATCCCATCAGCTGTCAAACCAGAAACATATTTAGTTTAATATCGTCAAAATCAATGTCAAGACTAAAAATAAAAACAGCAAATATTCTCTTTTAAGAAGATACAAGAAGTTACTTGGCATTTGCTATTTAAAAAAAATGACTTAATAATAAAAATTACTTGCCAATTTACTCTCTCTGCAGATTGACAATCTGCAGAGAGAGTAACTAACTATTACTCAGTTAAAAGAATAATAGTTTTAGCTTTAGTTGGGTCTTTTTAATTAATTTTTTAATATATTTTTTATTTTGGCAGGACCTTTTAAACTTTGTACAAACTGATACCCAAAATTATGATCATCAGAGGAGTGGCAGTATGTCCTGTTAGTATGAAATATGTGTGCTATAATTATTTATACTACAGCCTCTGAAAATTCTTGATTCTCATTGGCAGGAAGGTGTGGATTAACTTTTAGCAACCTCATCGTATGACTGGACTCCTGTGAAGCAGAAGATCGTTTGCAGTTCTAAATTACTGTGAGCAGTTCATTAGGAGAGTGTATGATTTCACAGTCACTGATTGTTTTGATTTAATAATCTTTAGTAATATTTCACAAGAGACAAAGAAAATTAAAATAGATTTAAGTTGTTTTTTTTTGTTTGTTTGTTTGTTTTTCCTCTTTTCCTACTTAATCACTAATTGCTGCCAGGTTGGGAACCACAGGTCCATATCAGGGATGCACTGATCAAACTTTTCTCCCTTAATGCCTGCTCTGATATCTTAGCTCACTGAATGTGCTGATACCAATTACTGATCCAGACTCATAGGGATAGTTTTTTTATGTGAGGTAACATGAAGCTAGCGATTGCTGGATAGGTAAAAACTGAGTCAAGGGCCGTCTGTGATTAAGAAATGTAACTGAACGGGGAAACACTGAGTTTTATAATGAAACTGATGAAGAATGTATTTTATTACTCATCATGTGGGCTGGTCATATGTGGACATTACAGTGGATCAGATCTGTGCCTCCTTGATCCATGACAAAAGATTTCCAGATTACAGTGTTGTAAAATAGCTGAGTCATTTCTTGCTCTTCCTCTGCGGCAGATTTGAGATCTGATTTGCAGATTTCTTGTAGTTGATTCAGTGATTCAGGTTTGACCTCTGTTAATTATGGTGTCCATCTCCAAGTTTCCCATATTGGGGAAGCATTAATCATTACTTTCCCAGTATTCTGAATATGAGGTCCAGCTGCAGCAGGAGGGGGGCAGATGGCTCCAGAGTTCAGAGTGTTTACTGTCACGTTTTGCTGCTGCCGTCACACTTGGCTTGCTGTTTCTGAGCTGTAATTCTGAAAACCGACTTTTGTAATGTCAGAGCCTCCACATGCCTCCTCAAGATTGCTGTGATGCTTCTCCTTTCTGTGTGTGTGTGTGTGTGTGTGTGTGTGTGTGTGTGTGTGTGTGTGTGTGTGTGTGTGTGTGTGTGTGTGT
>JBBMJY010000002.1:14597412-14621267 GCA_037833715.1 Toxotes lorentzi | reverse complement strand
TGTGTGTGTGTGTGTGTGTGTGTGTGTGTGTGTGTGTGTGTGTGTGTGTGTGTGTGTGTGTGTGTGTGAGAGAGAGATCATCTGTGATTGCAGTGATTTTTCTTCCTCTTCTTCGCCTCACATTGCTTGTTTGTACACTGTAGCCGAATGTCATCAGCAGCATTAAGACGTTTGGTGATGTTACGAACCATGAAAAAGTCTTCTTGCTCCTTTTTGTACATCCGAGCCATATAAACCATGAATCCAGATTTAAAGCTTAACATGTCCTGTTGTGAATTAGAGGATAAAAGTTACAGTTGAACTTGTAATGAAACTTCAGCTTTTTTCGTGACATGCCAGTCAGTGGTTTTGGTTTGCTTTGTGCTCTGATACCAGAAAAAAATGACAGTTTTGTAGCCACAACACATAAATCACACTGTCTGCTAGCAAAATCTATCAGAAGATGATCTGAATGAAGTGCTGCTTTCCCCCCCTTTTTTTTTTTCTTTAGTGCCGTCTCTGCTGGTGATGCCTCATTGTAACTGTTTGTTGCTTTTTTTTATATTTATTCCAAGCACAGGCAGTTTATAACACATTCTGTCTTGCCATTCAAACATAATGGGGAGAGGAAAATGTAATTCAGTGGAGCCAGCAAAGAAAACGGCCTCCCTGAGATTTGATCACAGGCAAGCAGAGATAATACATGCAGGATGTTTGGACATGGAGTCATCACTATTCAAGTACAAGGTCTTGCTTTGAACCCGAGCTGCGGCGATGGGCATGTGCTGCTTCAGTAGTCAACTTTTTTTTTCCACGCCACAGCAATAAAACAAAGTGCAAAGGACAGCTGCTGCTTTTATTAACTGCCTTATTATTGCACGGTGGCTGCTTACCAACAGGGGGACAAGTAAACAGAAATAATTCACTATGTGGCCAAAAGTATGTGGACAAAATTGAAGCCATATGTAATTGTTGCTGAATATCAAAACCCCATACGCTTCCACGTGATGATGATTTGTTTTAGGGATGTAAAACCTGCTGAGAGTGAACAAAGGTGTTTATTTATTTTTGGTTGTTTATTGTTTGTTATAATGGGCACTAAAGCTTGACCTGGAGATCATTAATTTAATCAGAGAATCATTGCTAATAGCCAGGCTGTTTTTTTTTTTTTTTTTGTAGGAACACTGTTTATAAGCATCGTATCAGACACCTTCCAGTCACTAGCTGTCTTCTCTAGCCATTAGATCACCACTGTCACAACATACGTTGGCCGATATATATCAAATATCTGTATTTCTGTATTTATCAGCCATTAAATAACCAGAACAGCAGAATAAAAATTCCAAAGATGTTTGCAGGGCGTTTAGGAACAGTGTCCTTGTTGCATCATTTCTCCGCTAGCGAGAACTGACAGGTTTATTTTTCAGTGGTATAATGTCATGTTCAGTGCATATTTTGGTCAAAAAAACAAATTTATCAGATCCTTAGAAAAGAAATGTTTCTTGATGACATTCTATACGTTAAGTATAAGCTTGGCTATTTTATACTTGAATAACAGCAGATAGAGGCCAATGGAGTGTTTAGGATGTGAAGATGATTTTATTTATTTATTTATTTTTTAGGGCAGAAAACATTCACACTTAAACATTTGCCTAATATTTTGGCACAGATTAAATGTTTGTCTGAACAGTAAGTAATATCCTCTAAATGTAAGATGAGTTTAAACTGGTAAGATTTTCAAGAGAATATATTTTTTCCGAGATGATGCACTTTGAAAATTTGATATGAAGCCGTTCTTGCCGCTTCCTCCTTGTTTTGTAGTTTTAAAGGCATTAGATCCGGTGTTACATCAGACCATTTGATGTAAAAATGTGTTTATTCCTGGAAGTGTGTGCAATCGATGAGTTGTTTATTTCTGAAATGAACAGATTAGCTAAGAACTCAGAGAGATGAGTCCCGCAAGTTCGGGTCTGAGTTGAACCAGGTCATGCAAGTTCCCTTTTTTCGGTCTTGTGGGATCATTCAGGCTCTTCTTGAGTTCTTCGTTTTACTTGACTGCCCTTTAGCACTTGGCATTCAGCAATCAATAGCTCCAGGGCTGGAGTTTGATGGGATGAATACTAATGTAGTGGAACAGCATTGGCATATAACTGGCTTTCTATAACTTTATATCTGATGTTATCTCTGAGTCTTATTGAGAGCGTCTCTCATGTGGCTCAGTGAATGATCACAGCCCAGTACATTTGTTCTGTTTGGTCACTGCATTAGTCTCATCGATTACAGTTAATCTGCAGCTCCTGATTCATAACGTGGTGCCATCTAAGCAAATACTTCATCCCAGACTTCCCTGCTGCCAGTGAAGGTCCTTCCTGTGCAGTTTATTGTGCTATTAACTGGGATTTGGTCACATTATGTATTCAAGGACACCAGTCATTTATTGGGGCTCTGATGGTACTCAGACTTTTCTGCAAAGATGGGCAGAGACATGAAATTGCTATTATAGTTTTAATATGCATTTCCTCTTTTTCTGTGAGTATCCAGGGATTCAGATTGTCTCTTGGGTCTTTTCCTCATGTGTATCTTACATTTGCCTGGCGGCAGGGTCGTGTAGTTGTGACAGAGACCATCTTAGAAGTCACACACTTGACTGAAGTGTACTGCTAGCTTACTGTGTATTAATCTCTCATCATAATGTCTTATATCAAATGTAAAGGTGAATGCCACCACTAGATGGACTGCCAAACTAAGACTTGAATAAAACCAATTGTCATAGCAGGTTTAAGTGTCAGTGAAAGATAAGAATGAATTCACTGCCTTGTTATTTCAAGGAATACTAATCATGGTGTCTGTTTGGAAATGGATTTTGACAGGTTTTATCTGTTTAAAGAGATGGAAACAGAATGTGTTTTACTGTTACGACTGAGTGATGAGAGCGGAATAAGAATACATCAGTTCTTATCAGATTATCTCAAAATTAAACCCTCGGGATAAGAAATGCGTATCAAGCAATGGATCACACAGTTCAGACCTAACTTAGAATAGGAGCTTGCTCAAGTAAATTTTTTATATCAGCTGAAATCATCCTAATTAGGGTTTGGCATTATCAGCCGTAAATGCCAAGTTATCACAACACACGGAGAACAAGAGGAGAGCAAGTAAAGCACAAATTCAAGAGGAGTGCTGCACCTGTTCAAACATAGGTTTGGTGACATGTTGCACAGTGGTGCAGTGGTTAGCACTGCCGCCTCACAGCAAGAAGGGTCTGGGTTTGAAACTTTCAGCCAGCCAGGGCCATTTCTGTGTGGAGTTTTTCTCCACGTGCCCGCGTTGGTTTCCTTCAGGTACTCTGGCTTTCCCCCACAGCCTAAAGACCACAGCCATCTACTAAATTGCCCGTAGGGGTGAATGTGACAGTAAATGGTTTTGTACAGTGCATTCAGAAAGTATTCAGACCCCCTCACTTGTTTTGCATCTTATGTCTCGGCCTTATGCATTTAAATTCATCAGTCTAACCATTAATGACAAAGTGAAAACAGAATTAAAAATTTTTTTTTTTTTTTTATTAAAAAGGAAAAACTGAAATGTCACGTTGACTTTAGTATTCAGACCCTTCACTCAGTGCTTAGTTGAAGCACCTTTGGCAGCGATTACAGCCTCAAGTCTTCTTGGGAATGACGTGACAAGCTTTTCACACCTGGATTTGAGGATTTTCTGCCATTCTTCTCTGCAGATCCTCTCAAGCACTGTCACGTTGAATGGGGCCATGGATTGACAGCCATTTTCAGTTTTTCATGGGGTTCAAGTCAGTTGTTCACAGTGCCACTCCTGCATTGTCGTAGGTGCATGCTAAGGGCCATTGTCCTGTTGGACTACTTTGCTCAGTTCAGCTTTCCCTCCTTAAAAATTATATCTACAATTACACCCACAATTTGACGTTAAAACATAATTTGATACTGAAACTTGAAATAAGAAGTACTTGTGTTTAGCTCAAGTCAGTAATACTTGCTGTAGTCTGGTAGGCTTGAGTTTCTCCAGTCCTGCAAAGGCGGTTTAAGATGGGAAGAGGGAATAGCTGTGGAGAAACATAAACCAACCACGTCAAGCTGCTCTGATGGCAATAAAATGTGAAAAAGGTTTTTCCTAAGCACAGTTAACAGGTTAACACTGGATTTACACTCAAATAAATCTTTGTGTTTCTTTGATGAGATAATAATGTTTTGTTCTTCATTTCACGTGGCGACACCGTATCCTTTGTTATTAGAAAACAGTTGACTTCATTTCCTTCACTTATTCAGCTTTAACTTAGCAGCGATATGAAGACAAGAAGGCAGATAACATGTAACAAAGGTTATTTAATCAGACTTGATTCTGTGTTGTTGCAAGTACAAAGCCTGATCCCCAGTGAGAAATCAATTAGTACTCAGCTTTTATGTCGTCACTCTGTAGTAAAAAAGATATGGAAGACATAAAGAGAAGAAGACCTGATTTCCTCTAGGCTGATACAATGTCAGTATCATTTATATTGAGGAGGATCTGAGCCTGTCAGACCGAAGTGATATGTTAAAGACCATAGTCATTTTATAGGAGATCGGTTACCTTGACTAGGACGTAAATAACAGATTAAGAAGCTTCATTGATGTTGGCTACTGTTTTGCTCCTTAATGAAGACTAAAGAGAACCTAATAGCCTAAACAACAAACAGCAGTGGGCTTCACCACTGCAATTAAGCCCACGTTTTTAATAGCAAACTGATTAATTTCTGTAATCAAAGTCAGCTTTATCCTTGAAGTGCAGTCACTTTTAATTATGCTGAAACATACCACAGAGGCTGCCGTTACTGTTCTGCGAGAAGCCTCAGAAATTTCAGACACATCATAATGAAGGGGTGATAAAAATGTAATGAGTTTTTACATGGGGAGTCTTGAGTCTAATTTCAGATTATCTTTTCCGCAACAGTTTATGTAGACCTGCACATCATCATGACAGGTGGGATTTTTCTCCAGCTTTTCTCCCGTGTGCTCATTTTTATTGACATGTTTACCTCTGTCAAAGGTGTTGTGTTTGTTTGACAGGCACCAGGAGAGCTTGAAAACTTCTAGATTTCCCAGACAGGCCACGAAACAGTTGCTTGGATTTAAAGTTTGGATTTTGGTGGTGATAGGTGATTTATGAACCAAAACTGCACGAGCTGATAACCAGAAACTTGGTGCCAAATCCTAACGGAATTATTCTAAGGACAAGAAATAGATTCAACTCGAAATGTCGGGAATAGGAGTGACATTGTTTGCTGCAACAGCGATTTGGAGAATTTGGAGAGTTGTCCAACGTTTGCGGTGGTTTTTATTCTGTTATAGCTCACCTCACCTTCCTTTATTAGGTAGTAATTTAAATGCTGGCTTTGTGGCATATCATTTATCAAGCTTGTTTTAACAAAGTGCTTTTACGCTGCAACTCCACACAGCCCAAACAAATTGCTCTTTCTGTGTACTCCTTGTTATCGACGACGCTGTTGCCAGTAATTGCCGTAGGAATGTAATATTCAGTCTAAAGAGCAGCTCAAAATTGTCTCTTCCTTCCAAATTACTGCCGCTTTGATTTGATTATTCACAGTAAAACATTAACCAAGCTCTGATTGAGGCTTCTTGTACAGCCTTAAACCATGTTTTCCGCCGCTGCACAGTTAATGCTGCTTTATTCCTTGAATCTAATGTAAATGTAGCGGCATGAAACGCACTGTCAGTGCAGTTGTGATTTCGTTATGTAGGTCATTTCTTCAGTGTTCACTGCTTGGCCTTGTGATGAGTGATTTCATTTTGCGAGGGAAATGCAGTTTTATTATTCATACTCCGACAGAGATTGGAGTTGCAGTGCATTAAAGCATGACGTTGTCATTTCCCCAGTCTCAGAACTGTTATTCCCTTTGCCCCAAATTGGAATCAAACCCAACATTTGAAGCTGTCCCTAATTGTTTTTCCTCTCGCAGTCACAAAACTCCAGTTAAACCTCAGTACAGTACAGTACAGAATATCATTTTATTGGTTGGTATTTATTGTAGCGCCCGCTGCTCTTGTAGTTATTATTCTGCAGCGTGCCTTTTAAGGATTCATGAGTCTTTCTGTCATTGTTTGATAACAGAAGTGGATTTTCTCACTTCAGATTTAATGCATAATGGCTTCTGCGTTTTCAAACTGGCTCCAAAATTGATCTCAACTGCAGCACGATTTTTCTACAATGAAGTAGCTGAACACATTAGGTGAGTAGCGTGAAATTGACCCCTGAAAAGTAGCAGTGTATGTGAGTTACATTGTAAAGACAGCTGTTGAGGGAATTCAGACAAAATTGATTCTATTTGCAACTCTTTTTGCTGTATTCATATCACCTTAATGCCCTTACAAATATTGCCTCGTGGTGGTTGCGCTTTAACGGCAGCTGGATAATCAGCAGCCCAGATAGAATCACAACTTTTCTTGGGAGCAGTTTCTCCCTGTTTGTTGCTCTAAAGCAGCATGAGGTCCCATATATCTTTTTGGTACTGTCTCTTCTGTTGATCTAATTGGATACCCTCTGTTGCCTACGATGAATCATTGCTGGACCTCTTCTCTCCCCTCAAGTACTTATTTTTATTGAATGCAGGGTTCCCCAGAATCACACGGCTCAACCTTAAAACTTGTATTTGTCCCTTGGCTCCAGCCATTGATCTTTTTTTTGTCTTCTTTTTTTTTTTTTTAGGGCTGTGTCAGTATCACTTTTATTCCAGCAGAGGATTATAGGCCTGCTTTTATGTGTTCTGCCTCCCTAGAGAAAGGCCAGGAGTTCAGGCCATTCTCCCCACTCTACTAATTGTCTCCTACTTTGGCAAATGCATCTTAAGGTGGAATGAAAAAGCTTCCATCTCTGCGTTCCTAAACGGGGATGACATTTCCTCCCCTCTTCTGTGTATTGGTGTTGTTACTTATCCCTCCTCTGTCCTCGACTCTTGACCTCTACTGATGCAGAGGAAGCTTTGATGCAGCACAGGGAGTTTAGCGGTGATACATCACAAACAGAGGTGAGGTGGTGTGGGCGTTCTGGCATGCACCCCATGATTTTTTGGGAGAGAAGTTTAAATCCGCTCAGTTCGGAGGCTCTTTGACATGGTGAGCATCTCACTCAGCTGCTGATCCACACTGCAAACACCTCCAGGAAAGTGGCTCTCGCTGAGCCAATCGAAGGCAAAGATTTTTTTAATTACACGCCCGCTGCAGAATGGAAAGGCACGGTTTTTGCCTGTGGGTATCACTATTGATTTGAGTGTATGATGTTTTAATGAGCCCGGTGTGTAAAGGATTTGTTGCAGTTGTGTATGCTTGAAAGGCTAATTTGTTTGTTTTTCTTCTGTGTTTTCAGTGCATGGATTCTCAGTTGACTTGGAGGCAGATTTAAGGCTTTCCAGACAGACCAGGATGTCAAAGATCTCCAAGGCAGCCAAAGCTGTGAAGAAATTGGATGCTGGCAATGTAATCCGGGCTATAGTGAGGTCAGGACAAGCAGCCCCTGGACCCCCACTTGGCCCCATTCTGGGACAGGTAAAATTACTTACAATTTCACTTCATGTTCCATCTGTTCGCTCCGAGTAATCAGGAGTATTAACTTAATTCCAGGAGCAGGGCTTCATTTTATCAGCTGACCTTCTGCATACACCTCTCATTAAACGAGAGACAACCTGATCCTTCCCCATCTTTACTTTGCCAATCACATAGATGCTTCTCTCCTCCCAGTCACCTCTTCGTACATCCGCACCACTACTTTCATCTCAGCCCGTAGCCCTATTCATATTGCCATTCTTATTCTAGTCGCACAGCTCCATTGTGCAGGTAGGTGCCGCGCTCAGCCTCACTCTGCAACTGTTTTCTCACAGTTTCCAGGCCAGAGACACTAACACCTCCATCCGCAGCAGCTGTCCATATACATTAGCCTCACACTTTACAAGCCGGTTGATAAAATGGGATTGAACCTGTGAAGGTTTTGTCTTAAATTCTTGTATACTCCTTTCTGCTTCAATTGCTCCAGAGAGACAGCTGAGGTTGCCTTGTTTTTTTATTGCTCAGGGATGCACCACTACCTCTTTTTCAACACCGATTATTATTATTATTTTTTATTATTATTTTTCGCAGTAGTTAAAATCATCTTTTTGTGTTTGAAAACAGTTAAATGCCAACCTAACGATCTGTTCATTAACCTCATCTTTGTCGCTGATTGCACAAGTGTATTCTTTTACGTTTCTCTTGTAAATTTATATTTTATTTTACACCATGAAGGCACAATCTGCTTCCCGCTTTAATGGTCATTCAGCTATTAAAGTTTGATTGTCCTTTACAAGATTGAGTGAAAGTAGCCCTATGGCTCATTCTGCACATAGAAATGATCCAGTTAGCCTCTTTAATGGACAGTGCTCATTAGCCTTGGATGCTGTTGCACACTTGGAAACCTGATCAATTCTCACAGTTAATCCATCTTTGTAACTTAATGACGACACTCAGAGAGGAGAACGGAAAAGTGAACACAGCTGGCAGGAAAGGGACACATGATTAATAATGTCAGGGAAAAAAACACGTCAGATAGGCATTAAATGAAAATATATTTATAAATATCATATTTCTCTTATCTGGCATCAACAGTAACAGTGCCATTACTTTATGTTTCTGTTCAAAATGATCTACTCTGCTATAACCACCTGCACAGCATGAACTATAACATAAAATCACTTCATTGCTGGAAATCTGATCTCCCTGCCAGATTGCACCTTAGATTAAAAATGCCTAATATTAGTTTTAAGCCATTTTGACCACATTTCTCTACTGTTTTGTTTGTATTTCTTTTTTTTTCTACTCTATCAATAATACAAACAAATATTTTTTTTACTAAAATTAATTCATCTCAATCAATCTTTTGGTCTAGAAACTGTCAGAAAACAGTCAAAAAAAAAAGTCCCAACATCCCAGAGTTCAAGGTGACTCTCCGGCACTTCAAAATCCAAATCTAGTCAGTTTAGAATTAGAATTGAGAATCTGGAAACATCACATGCTCTCAAACGCACTGAAAAGTTACGAACCCTTAATCAGTTTTTGTCAGTTGGCTATGCGATTATCTGTCTGATCATTTCGACTCTATCACGACTGGTGAAATGTTGTTCTTGTGAATCTTGCAGTGGTCAGAAGCTTCTGACTAATGTGTGACAGTGACCTCACTTTTGAGGGAAAAATACTGGGAGTAGTACAGTTATAATTCCAACAGCTGAAATACACCCAGACATTTTTATCCAATAATAAAGAGGAGGATATATGCTTTAATCTGATTCCATTTCAGCATCTTTTATTCCTGCTCAGAAATACAGCAGCCAGTATTTTAACTGCTGCCAAGTAAAGAGACCGTAATAACCCAATTTTACCATCTCTGCACTGTTTACCAGTTAGATGTATAATTGATTTTAAGATTTTTACTGATCACATTTAAGGCTTAGCTAAATCTTCCTTCCCTGTAGCTACAACGGAGACCCATGAGCTGAGGAAGAAATACACTACTGTCAATCAGCTCTTGACTCTGAAGGTCATGAGTTTTTCATAGCCGTTCTTGCCTAACAGAAGACATTGTACACTTTTAATGTATGCAAAAAAGTTTTATTTGTATTTTTTATAGTACAATCACTGATCAGGACTGACAGAAGGCATGATTTTAATGGCAGTTACTAATAGGCATACAAAAAGCTCCAAACATAGCAATCATTCATTTTTGAACAATCCTTCATGTCTCTCATGTCATATAAAACTTGTCAGAGTGACATGAGTGCTGGTATGTCAGCATCAGTGGGTGTGTGGTATTTTTGGGTGTTTTTGCCTCCAAACAAAACACAGTTTCCTTTTCTAAAGAAGCTATGGGTTGGAATTTGATCATTTTGATGACTATGAAATGTGTGACAGCTCAAGATAACACGCAAACTAAGAATAGTGGTTTCTTTGCCAACTTCAACAAGTATGCAATGTGGTCTTTTCTGCCTGTTTTTGTGGACCACGTTTTCACGCTTGAACATGTGTTCCTCACTCTGTCCTGCCCAGATATTCTGTTTCAGCCAGAGGTATGTTCAATTATGGATGAGAGGCTCAGTTGAAATTACTTTTAATGTAATTGGTCTTGATTTTTCTCACTTGGAGTATTGCATTTTTCTTAAACACCCCACTCAGTTTGTAACACTTGTATTTTGTCGTCCTCTCCACATTTTTTGTCCTTTACTGTTCTTGTTGTTTTGCTTCTTTTCCTTCTACATAGGTACAAAATAAATACAAAAATATGCCTGATAAAGGCTGAAGCTATATATTTCATGACATTTCAGAGGCGTATGCAGTACTGTTTACAGCTGCAGATTCAGATTCACACAAAATGTAATCAGCTAACTAATGATGCATTATTATCATCAAGTTTAATCTCTAATTCTAAAAACATTTCTTTTCATTCCAGAGAGATTATTAGTAATCCTAACAGGCAATTTATATTGTTGTTTTTGGACAACAGTCTTGTACTAGGTGTCACCTTGGATCATTGGATCACCTTGGTCATCTAACACCTCCCAGAATCTCTCTTGGCCAGCTGGATGTGGTCTTTCAGATATTTGGATGTTTAAATGTCCCCACACCAGAGCCAGCTTATTCTTCTATAATCAAAAAAGAAAAGAAAAAAACTTCCTCTTTATATGATATTTCTCAACAAATGATAATGACTCAAAATACACTAATTTCCCGATTCTAGATTTTTTAATAAGAAATCTTTAAGACTACAAACTGAATTTGGTCTTTTTTCCTCTGATGAGTTAATATGTCTTATTTTGAAATTCAGACACAGTGTCTATGAAGTTGCAGAGAGGGTGATTAGACTATTGGCTCCGCAAGCTCGTCAAACAGCTGCCACCTGCTCAGTCACGTCAAAGATTCAGTCACGTAGAGGAGAGATGCTGATAGGTCATTATGACATAAACCTTTTTAGCAATTCTACTTTAACCTTCATACACCAATGATGACCTTGGTCCTCTGCACACTCTCTTTGAAAACTTGACTGTTCCCACCGTGTGAGAGGAACAAAATACCAATTTAAGAGCAGACATTTCAATTTCTGAAATCATTATGGCCATCAAAATAACAAAGTCACTGGGTCCTGATGGGTTTGTGACAGAATTTTATACAAAGTTTCCTCTTCAATTGGCACCAGTTCTTCAAGCAATGTTTAAAGAGGCACTCTCATCAGCCATTCTTCCTATGACTTTGAGACAGGCCTCTATCTCTCTCCTGGCAAAGAAGGATAAAGACCCACTGTTATGCATATCCTCCTATTTCTTTGCTAAGTGTAGATTTTAAACTGATAAATAGATATTGCACTAGTCTTCAAGGAGGAAATTGTTTTCCACAGTAGGTCCATACATTCTATGCCCTACAACAAGTAGGGCATAGAAACAGAGTTATTCAAAATACAGAGTTTACACAGTTACACAGTTGATTACACAGTTCTAGAGTTTGTTGTTGTTGATGACTGTAAGTATATGGGAAAAAAAACTGCCTCCATAATGCAACAGTGCGGGATAAGAAGAACATAGGGTTAGACAGGCAGGTCTTTTGGTTTACAGATGGCTGTGAGTCTCTGTTGACAATGCTTGCAAATGTCCATGGTATGCTGATTGAAGCTGAGGTTATACTCCAGTGTAATGCCAAGGTATCTCAAAGACTCCACCGCTGCTAACTTCTCTCCTTTGATGGTGACGATGGGGGATGGACCAGTGTTTTCTTTTTTTCGGGGATGAAAAGCAGTGCTTCAGTTTTTGACATGTTAAGTTGGAGGAGGTTATCTTTCGCACCATGTGCTAAAGTGAGATATGGAGTGTTGATTGGCAGGGAGACAGAGAGAGAGAGAGAGAGATGCAGTGTGAGGACGGCCATGTCATCTGCATATTTGAAGCAGAGAGTAATGGTGGATGGAGTGACAGTCGTTTATATAGAGCATGTGGAGAAATGGACTGAGTGTGCTCCCCTGTGGGGTGCCAATATTGAGAATAATGGTGGGTGACAGGGAATTGTCAACCCTCACTGCTGGTGGTCTGTTGGATAGAAGGTTATGGATCTAGTGGATTAGTGGTAATGGAAATTGTGGGTGCTGTACTTTCTTGATTACCTGATGGCACTGGATTGTGTTAAAGGCAAAGCTGAAGTCAGTAAAGACAAATTTGACATAGTTCCCGGAGGTGTCCAGGTGTCATAGCAGACAGTGCAGGAGACAGGCCACTACATCATCTGTGCCTCTCCTTTGCTTATAGGCAAATTGGAGGTGGTCCAAGAAGCTACAGGTCTGTAATGCTGTATCTCTGGTGTGTGCAGCTTTTTAGGAACAGGAATGACGATTGATGTTTTCCATGTAACCAAGGTTGTTGAAATACATATTGACCTGAAGAGAGAGTGAAGGATGGGTCTTTGTTCCAGTTCTGTTTCGTGCAGTTTTTCGAAACTGGACCCTGGATTCGCCGGGCTTAGCTATGTCTTGCCTTGTGACAAATATTTACACCTGTTGCACGATCCAAGACTAGCAGCAGTTACGCGCAACTAGACGATACATGTCCACACTGACACGTTCTTCGCTAGTGATAGTTGCCATGCTATTTATGTTGCTATGGTTACAAACTTACATTTACTGGCACTAACAAATAGATTAAAAATGCCTGCTGAGCTGAAGAAGTGTAAATGAATTTACTCAGATTGTGAAACAAGAAAAATTGTTGAACTCTACAGAAACCATATTCGTATTTTAGTATGCAAACAAAACAATGCCATAACTAAAAAGCAAGACGTCTGGCAGATGATAACGGCAGTAGTCAGTGAAGCAGAGGGTGGATTAAGAAGTTGGACAGTCAACGAGTTTAAACTAAATAAATAGAAAGACCTTCTTCAGGCAGCCAGGAGAAACTCTGGCCTGCTCAGAAACCTCCCAGTGGGTGGTGGACCTCCTCCTAAAATCTCACCCTACAGCACCGTCATGATGAATGTGTTTGGAGAAAAGTAAATTGAAGCTGACATCAGATGCAAGTTTATCATACACCAGCCATGAAGGTAGTCTGGCCTCTTTAAAATAGTGGGCTAATAAATAAAGTAATAGGCTTTTAATAAACCTGTTTCCACTGGGTGTACGGAGGACACAAATTTATGAAGCAAATTTTATTTTAATGAAGCTGCAGCTCTTGCACAGAACCCCCAACCCCCCCTTCAGCGCTGATGACAGCTCTGAAAAACATGGCAACTGTACCAGCTCAGTGGAAAAGTGACCCGGATCCCCCGTGCACCCCATACATCTGAAAGAATGTAAATTCCTGAATGTCATACATTTAAATTCCTGTTTTAAACATCTGCAACAGCATTCATATTTTATTTCCCAACATACACAATTTAATCAATAGCTAATTTATTTACAAGCTGTTTACAATTATTTAATATTTAATAATTTAGATTACAGTTTACTTATTTCACTGTGAACAAAAGACATCAACTATGATATTCTCAAACTCCTTAGATATCAAAATGATAAACCCTTCTCTTGGAACAATACATTTTAGGCCACACAAATGATATTCATCACATTAACAATAAAACATTATGCCAGCAATTGTTTTGCACAGCTTGACATTGTTATTCGCTTTGCTTATGCTTTGCAACAATACAAAAATTTAAAATGTTTATCCAACACAATTATTACAAAGGATATTTTATTTTTGCATTAAAACAGCCACAGTTCTTATTACAATTCTTTTATAGGTTGATCATATTGTTCATATTACTTCTGATGAGATGAGCCATCACATCCTCCTGCTGCGGCTTGTTCTCTCATATTTTCCAGCTCTGCCTTCATTGGTCCCTGATCCTCCATTGGGAGAGGCATTCTCTTGGCTGTGTAAATGTTGATGCTGCACACATGATGGTGCATGGCCTCTCTGGCTTCATCCTGATTTCACTGTGCAAGCAGTGGAATCCAAAAAAAAGAAAAAGTAATTAGTATGCCTATATGCAGTAGTTATGCATCATCCCCTAACATTACTCTCTAATAATATATCTAATAATACGTTAAAAGAAACATATTTCATATTTAACCTAAATACAAGCTACACACATGTGCATTTGAGCAGCTATGCAGCATTCAGTGATCAGCCTCTTCTGTGAGTGCTCATAGTTGTATCGCCTTTCTTGCTCCATGACAGGTGTCTTCAGCCACTTTATCAAATGGTAGCCACTGTTGCCAAGCATAATGCCAGAGAGCCATCAGTCCTCACTATCTCATGCCAGAGCACTTTCCCTCAAGGTCTGTCGTACCACAGTGCCACCACATCAATTCATTTCATGTTTGCATCCCACACAACCTGAACATTAAATGAGTGAAAGCTTTTCCTGTTTACAAAAAGATACTTGTTTTTGGATGGTACCTGGATGTGCATGAGCAGCATCAATACAGCCAAAAATACCAGGTATACTGGTAGTCTCTGTGAACCCTCCTGCTGGGTGGGTAGATGAATATATCAGTGTGCCTGATATTGAACGGCTGGAGAAACTGGCCTGTGCAACAGGTGTAAATTCTACATAGCATGCTAGGTCCAGCCTGCTCTTACAACCGGGTGTAACTGGCCCCAGATGGTTTTAAATGCTTCAGTATCAAGGTCACTTGGAAAAAAAATTAATTGATCCTCTTAATAGGTGTAAACAGGATATGAATCATTGGGTCTCCTTACCATTATCGTTAGCTGGGCGCGATAACCTAATTAAAATGATAGTGTTGCCAGAATTTTTATACCTCTTCCAAAATATCCCGATTGTGATTAAAAAATGTTTTTTTAAAACACTTGGTAACAGTATTATCCCTTTCATTTGGATGAAAAAATCTAGTTGGATCAGCAGGACCCACCTTCAAAGACCAAAGTGCTCCGGAGGTTTCGTTTTGCCTAATTTCCTTTTTTTATTATTGGGCATGAAACATTCAGAGGTTAATTCACTGGTTCAAAGACCTACCAACAGAAGTAATGGCAGACTGGGTGCAATTAGAGTTCTCATCATGCCAACACCACTTTAGCTCTGTGGTTTGTGCAACCTCGCCCAGTTCAAATATAATAATTAATCACTCAGTCAAAATATGGGCTCATTGAGGAGACATTTCGGGCTGCAAGAAACTTCTACCCTCTCCCCCATTAAGTGAAATCACGTTCATTCCCTCCTGTACCGACCCTGCGTTTTCTTTATGGTTTAATAAAAAGGATTAGGGCAATCCACAATCTGTACAAAGAAGACAGATTTGCATCTTTTTCTCAATTATCCCAAATCTATGACTTACCTAAGAACCATTTCTTTCATTACCTACAGATCAGGAGCTTTGTATAGAAGACATTTAATTAATTTCCAGATAAGCCCATAAAATCACATCGACCATATCCTTGAACTGAATTCAGACCATAAAGGACTGGTATCCCAGATTTATGAGCTCATTAACAACATCAATCCACACTCCACTGGAAATTTTATAATGGCTTGGGACTCTGATCTTGGAGTAGTTTTAACAAATGACCAATGGGACTCTGTCTAAGACTTGGTACAAACATCGTCTGCATCCGCTAAACATGGCTGAATACAACTGAAAGAGTGGTACACAGAGTTCATTTAACTAATGCTAGATTAGCAAAGATTTATCTGAACATTCAGCCACAATTCCCTTGATATAGAGGCCAGACAGCAGACTTAATGCACATGTTCTGCTGTGTCTGAATCTCTCAACCTTCTAGATAAGTATTGTTAAAGCTTTTAGTGAGATGTCTGGAATCCAGTTTGACCCTGACCCAGTGTATGCCCTCTTAGGTTTAACATTAAAGGAATCCGATGCTCTTCTTACCAAATAAAGCCTATATTATTATATTAAAGATATTTACGAAAATAATGTATCTGAATATTTCTTTCACCTCTGTTCAGTTTATAATGATGTAAAACAGAGAAAATCAGCAAATCCTCCTTTGTGTTTATTAATTAACTTAAACAATTAAACCCTGGTTCTTTTTTATTTAATTTAATATATAACGTCAACATCTGAGACCAGTATTAGTATGCGTTTGTCTGCTATTGCATTGCATATCATAAGAGTCTGAGATTCTTTTGCATCATTTCTTTCTGATAGAATATACTTTGAAGTTCTCTCCAAACGTTGTGGTGCTGATGTATGATGAATGATTTAGATATCTGTCTGTTAAATGTGGCTCTTGCTGCCAGACTAGGTGGGTGTGAGCTCGTAGGCATACTGTAGCTGTCGCAGCGTCATGGGGTAATGAGGTGAGATGGGTTGTAACCAAGTGCTCAACCAAGCAAAACAAAGCCATATGTTTGTCTAAAGGTGCCTCCTTTTGGACTGTTTGGGATGTCATTGTTGTCGGGGCAGCGTGTTGTGTGCCTTTGTCTCTCTCGGCTCCCGTGCTCCATCAAGCACACACTGTGTGTAGCAAACAGTAAATAAATGGCAGTCAGCAGCCGCTCTGCTTTAGGCAATGGCCCCAGCCCTTTAATCTTAGCCAGCCTCTCCTCCCCAGTTTCTTTTCCTCGTCTCTGACTAACCACCCTTGACAGAGGAAGTGCAGAGAGGTAGGCAGCTTGTCGGCTGCGGGGCAAATTTAAACAAACGAGAGAAATAAAAGAAGGAACAGGAGACAAAAAAGGGAAACTGACAGCTTTGGTACAGGAGAATAATTACAGGCTAGAGTGAAATTAGCACAGGCGAATAGAAGGAGAGGAATAGAGAGCACAGGAGAGTGCAGCAAAATAAGAAAGAAAATAGGGGAGCTGCTCATGTACTTTTCTTCAGGAGCAGGTTATGAGAGTCGGCGGGAGCTGAGGGAAAATGCTGAGCATTGTATCTAGAGCTTAACAGGTGTAACAAATTCTAGGAGGTAGTCATTTGCCGAGGCTGCTGCCTATGCAGTCGCTGCTTTTAGTATAATAGAAATATGAGAAGTTGCCCAACAGGGAGTGCATCCAGAACGCATGTGTTTGAAATGTAGAGTGAACGAGGGAGAAGGAGTCAAAGAATGAGGGTAGACGAGAATTGGATGCTGTCTACTACACTGGCTATCCCTTTGTGGGTTTTCCTTAAAAGTCTCTCTGAACTGGAGAGAAATTCCCCACTGAAACTTTAAACAAATTTCTTTTTGTGGCCAAGTGTGTACATTAGTCTTAATACATCCTGTAAATACAGCCTGTAAATCAAGCATAAAGCAGCGAGAATAAGCGCTTGCATTTTGACAAATAGCCTCAATTTCAATTAATAGGACCATTAAAGCTCCGAGGAGAGGCCGACGGGTGCATTCGCAGCCGCTGTGAGCAAAGAGCCGGTTCACTCTGAAAAGCATCACACACTTACTACAACTCTTGACACGCACACCCCATCACATCAAGACTTCTCTCTCTTTCAGCATTAAAGGCAGACAACACGACAGCACACTCAAGGATTACTGCGAGAGGATCCGGGCTGATGGGGCCGCTGGCATAATTGTGATAAATGACGGCCTTTCGTCAGCGTGCCGCTCTGTGAAACAAAGAGCACGCTTTTCTGCCTTGAATATGTGGGAAGCTTCCATTCACTTCACCAGTTCAGTAGGAGAAAAACATAAAAACATGCAATTTTCTGTGATTACAGAATGGGAGCTGATTGACTTTAATTTAGTGGAGGTTTTGCGAGTATGGGGCTGTTTTTTGTCCTTAAGGCCTCTTGGCCTTTAAGAAATTGGACTGACTCCTCCTGCTTTTTCCCCCACGTGTGAATAACCGGCTGCCAATAACGCTCCTATGGCTACATAATACCCAATGAACCGTCAACACTAGGCGAGTATGAAACACTTTATTAGTTTGCACTCTGTCCTGGAGGTGTAGCTGACAACAGCTGTGGAATAACTTCACAGTAAACACATGGTGTATGTCCAAGTTCCGCATGGTACACATAATGTGTATGCCTCTTGACAACCCAGAGGCTCGTAGGTCCATGAGGAAACAAGGCACTTGACTGTTCTGTATATCCTCTACACCTGCTGCTCTGACCCACAATCCCACAACACCCAAATACTACAACACCCACATTTTAACAAATTTGTGAATGAAAAGCCCCATTCATAATTAATATCATCTAAAGTGGGAAAAAGGGATTTGATGGTGGACTAGGGATGGGAATGGTGAACCTTGAGCGTATCAGTTCCATTTATCGATGCCGGCATGTTTTTCTCACAGTTGCACATTGCAAAACGATAACGTCAAACTCATGTGTCTAGGCTGCTGGAAACTGGCGGAGAAAAAGAAGAGGTCCAGCGTTTTCCATGCACAGTCTCTAGTAGGGCGATCCACCCAGGTAGATTAAGACCTGCCCAGGTAGATAAAATCACTCAGTTTCAGCTGAGGTAAATCATTAGATCGTTTCCCTCATTTCCCTCTTTTCAAACTAACCGCTCGTTGGCCACACACCTGTCTGAGTTGCACACGCTGTAGTGGAGTGTGGACTAGAGGCTTCTCTGTGCGCTGCCGCTTAGCTAGGGTCTACTGATAGCCTGCATGTGAGGTAGCTTACAGAAAATAACCTGGGATACACCCCCCAACTCTCCCTCTAAGATGCATACATCTCTGCATGCATATCTTTCTCCGAACACAGGCTTAAATTCCAGGAGTGCCATGTATTTGATGCCTCCACGTCTGTTACCGAGGGTAAATATCCTATGTTATTAGCATTAATGCCACACATGCAGGCTTATCAGATTTTTTTTTTTTCACTAAGAAAAGTTTAATGATGAAACAAATGCTGTAAAAATATTCTCTCATCCATTTTAGATGATGAGACAGACTGTTGCTACAGCCTGTGTTCAGACTCAAAGATAATAAAACAGTTGCATTGACACTGAAAAAAACCTATGCATGCCAATACAGAAAATTACTCAGGAATTGTTAAGGGAGTTGATGAAGAATCAGACCAATAAGCAGAATTGATAATGGCACCGATATCAATATAATCTATCGATTTCCATCCCTAGCTGGGACAGGCAGCCACCCCAGAGAGACTTTGAGACAAGTACAGATGACAAAAGACAGCAAAACATTGAATTGAGTGTTTTCAAACTGTAAAGGGATTACTTACATTGGTGTTTGGTGTTTGTAAACACTGTAGTAAAATAGACCTGCAGTTTGTGTTACAATAGGATTAAGATAATGCAAAATACTCATCGCCCATTTTTCATCCCTACCATTAAAAGATTTCATTTATGGAAACAGTGTCTTCCATAAACAGTTGGCATCTTATGTTATGCACATTTTGTTGTCTTAAAATCTCTATGAGATGGTTTTAACAGCAGTAGTTGTTCTGAAATACATGTGAAGATACCATATGCATCTCTGAAATCTTTACAGATTCGCCAGTTGACCGATGCAATTAAATTAAATCAAAGATATAAGACCAAAAACACAGTTTGGCAGGGACAGTCGAGCATGAGGCCCATCAGCAGGTTTTCACTTCAACCGAACACCATAGACACTGATGCCTCTGATTAACATTTTCTTCCAGACAAGAGGAACAAATAAGTGAAATCTGACACCACTGCAATTGTGGTGCACACCCTTGGTGCAGGGGCCTTCAAAGGGGCCACAAGAAAAATCTGGAAGGTCACGGGATTATGAAACAAAAAGGATATAAGGAAAAAAAAAACATTTGTATGCTAAATAATTTTTTTTTTCTTCTGTATCTTTTGCATTTTTATAGTATTATATTATATTATATTATATTATTTAAAAGTATTCAAATAAGAAAAATCTCAGATCTTTCCTTTAAAGGGGCATAAGCCAAAGAGTTTGGGAACCACTGGTTTATACTCTACGTTGAAGTATTGGATCACAGTGTAGAGTGAGTTTTACTGGTAGTTTGCTTTTAAATCATGCTTCTGTGGTACTGTAGGAAAAAAAAAGAATCATCCCTCCTCTGTATTAAATTTTTCTCTGTGAAAGTTTCCTGAAAAGTGTCAGAGAAAATGAAAGGTCACAGTTGTTTTTTTGGGGTTTTTTTTTTGGCATCTAATGGTAGAAGAGTGTTGATCTAATTTTTACCACAAATTTTACCCACAGAGGGGGGTTCCTCACCCCTACACAGACTCAGCATATGGAGTGGCATCAGATGGTTTTGAGCAAGAAATTAAAATTACGTTATAAACAGACTACAACTTCAAGCCGGTGTGTGACGGACAGATTTCAGAAAATTGTGGCAGTTGAGGCAGTTGTGCCCAGATTAAACAAGAATAAACGCTGCTAGACTTCAGCTTACATGTCTGGAATATTCTTTACACTATGATTGATGTGTGCACAGTGTTCAATTTAAAAATACACTCCCATAAATCACAGCAATGCATTTTGAGTTATTCTTAGCACAACAAAATGTGCAGAAAGCCAAGCTTGCCAAATGCATTTCCACAGCTCTGCATCAAACCCATCACTGTTGTACTGAAATTCAATACAAGTTATCTGTTTGGATGTGATACTGGCTTGGCTGGTCCAAGTTTTGATTGTGTGGGTGTGCGTACATGCGTTTGTGCATGCGTGCATGTTCAGACCGAGTGAGACTCTCTAGAGTTCGTGGGAGATGAAAGAGGGTCCTAAGGGCGTCTCTGCAGGCTCCAGGCTGACGTGGGAGAGAGTGTGGCTTTGGGAGCGAGACAGTGTGTGATAATGAGAGGGAGGAGCTTTCCCCCGGGCCTGGCCCTCTCCCTGCTCTGAGCTCTGGCTTGGCAAGGTCGAGTCTCTTGGTTCGGTTCCAGCCACAGTCCCAGCTCCCGCAGCAGCACGCTCCTGCTTATGTCTCTCCCAGGCTGAGCTTAGCTTCACAGCCAGAGCCAGCAGGTTCTTCCCCAGGAACACGGTGGATACACGGGGGTCCCTGTACCACAACATGCCTGTGCCCCTCAGGGCCAGGGTGAAGATATTGATAGTGACCAAGCTAAGCCAAGGGTACAAAGCCTCCTTACGGGGCCCCCTCTGTCCTGGCAGACCGGTGGCCCCCAGCTCTGTGAGGGCCACACAAGGCAGCAGCAGCAGGAGGGCGTAGCAGTAAAAGAAGACCAGGCCCTCAGCCCAGATGGGCAGCTTCTGCTCAATGACCCCTCCAGTCCCTGCTGCTGTCCCTCCTTGGACTTCCCACAGCCCTGCCTGCAGGTCCAGCACATCCAGCAGGTCCACAACTACCCACAGCAGTCGGCCCCGCACCTCCTGCTTCCTGCGCTGAGGGGTCATGTGGTCAGCCCCCGTCAGAATTAGGAACAGAGAGGGCAGGCAGATGGACAGCAGCAGCGTGAGCGTCTTCCTGGCCAGCAGGTCGGGCGGCCGGCGTTCCTGCCTGTAGTTATGGCAGATGAAGAAGAGCTTGAGCTGGAGCAGGGACAGGAACAGGAACCAGAGGGCGTTGGCAAAACCGCGACGTGGCGACCGCACCTCTGACACCACGCCGGCCGACACGAAGCGCAGTGCGAGCAGGAATCCCACATCACCGAGCAACACTGCCGCACACTGCCAGACACTTGGTCCTGCAAGACCATGAGCCCCCAGCATGCTCTGCTCCAGCAGGTAGAGGTCCACCACTGCCATCGTGCTCACCGTGACCAGGGTTGATACGCACACCTGGGGCGTGGGCACCATGCCTGAAAGAGACACATGCACAGATGCACAGTGGGAAATTCGAACTCTGCTCACATCGCTCCACACGCTGCCATCTGTCCTCAGTAAAACTGACAAATTTGCAGGATAAGAACAGTTTTTTGTTTTTTTTTAACTGTACTAATTCAAAACCAGATGAAAAATAGTTTGATGCTTGTTGCTATGGTTAGAGACACTGGCTGCAGAGTAAGCAGTGTGCGCCCTTCATCTTTGGCCAGAGCTACATCTACCCTGGCTGCTCAAGCTGAGAAGCCTGTTAAATTTGTCTTTTTTTCACTCCGCAGCTCTTTGAATTAAATAGTCTTCATTTTTCATAAAGGTCATAAAATTGCTCCTTTTTTGATTCTGAGATTTCCCCAAGTTCTCTGCTGTTACTTTCTTCTGCTCATTGTTGTTGTTTCTGCTCCTTTTTGTACTCAGCTTATTCATTATTAATTAATTGTGTTCAGGCGCAGCTAGGTGCCTGTCAAAGCCTTTTCTTTGCCTCTATAGTCTGTCATGTTTATTCTCATACTGCGCCGCAGCCTTTAATCATCGCAAATTCTTCTCTCATTTCAGATGAATATTGATAACTCGCTATTTGTTTAGAAATGTGTTTGACTCTTGTCTTTGTGTACACACTGTCTACGTCTGGGTGAGTGCATGCAGGCGAATGCTAATTTGGCAGAATATTGGGCTTTCTTTTTTTTTTTTGTTAATGTTGCGGCTCATATCTCATATCTCAGCCACGGACAGTATAAACCTCAGTATTGATCCCAGCATGAGAAATGATCATTGACTTTACAATGTAATTGAACCAACGTCTCTTTGTCGTATTTAGCTGAAAAGCACGGTGCAGACCACTGGACTGTCTGTTATCTGCTCAGCACCACTCGGGGGTGTCAGCCCCTCAGCTGGATCAATGACATTATAATATAAAATCATTACCAGCTCAGATGTGTCGTAGCGGCAACAGTTGAGCGTGATCGAGCGAGAGATTGTCAGCATGATTGCGGCCTCTGAGAAAAGTCTGCAAGTGAAAAATGTGTATTGATATCTTGCCGATGGAAGACACATCACTTCCCTCACTGTAAGACTAACGGGAGCTCTGCCATCTCCTCGGTGCTGCCTGAATCATTGAAGAGGGCTGAGGAACTCCACTGGGTATAAAAGGGGTTTTGAGACTGTCTGTGTGTGTGTATGTGTGTGGAGAAGGAGAATGAGCATAAGACTGCAAGTGAAAGATTAATAGGCCTTTTGGCTGTCTACATGCCTAATAAAGTGTTACTGTATGATGGTAATAGTTCATAAATAAGCTCAGGGGGAGAGGGGGTGTAAGTGATGGAGAGGAAAAGACTCAAATGCAGATAGAAAGTGACTTCCACCCACTTATAGAAAGACATGCATTTCATGAACCAGCTTGGCCTGGATGAATCCGAACGTATTCATCACCACGAGTATTGAAGTATCACACACACTAGGGTTTGTTCTGAAACAGATAAATCAAAGAGATGAGGAAAGGAACGATCTCGACTGATTAATCCGCTCGGAGGCATGGTGGGAGGACAGGCGTGGATCATGCCAGCATTTGTAATATCTGATTGTCTATGAAGCCTTTTGTCTCACCGCACACTGCAACTTGATTATCATTCCCTGAAAAATTCAATGAATTTCACCAAGCTGCAGATTGAGAGGATATTGGAATTTAAATTTGGTTTTTCTTTCTCGTGGAACAAACCCACTCCGCAGTGAGGGGAGGGGATAGAGAAGTTTGCAGCCACTGGCTTTTTCTCTAAGAGGTTGCACCTCTTACGTGGTTCCACCTGTGCCTTAAATTTCACCCTGGAAATCTCCCTGTCAGCCCGTGTTTGTGTTTTGACTCCCTGTCAGCGCTGTGTAATTTATTCTGTTCTGAGCGAGGGCCCGGGATGACAACCTGTGTGTCCACTCAGCTCATCAATAATGACCAAATTCATCATTCCCCTGTCTGGGAAGTGACACTGCTGTTGACAATGTGAGGCAACCTATTTCGCTGTAAGCATGAGTAATGGCATGTAATATTGTGCAGGTGAACGATTTGTTCATTTTTTTACTACTTTAAGCCTGTGTTGCTTTGGAATGAAAATCCCCCTCTCCCCCCCCCCC